>CAKNXH010001541.1:17105-83600 GCA_932178445.1 Andricus quercusramuli | reverse complement strand
TATGTAACACTGAATGCTTAACCCGTGGCAGGCACACTCATTTGACGCACTCTCTATAGACAAACTGATGCGACTTGGGATTTTCCGTTTTTGAAGTTCGTTATTTACTATGAAAATTAGCGATAATTTGAAAAGTGAATATGCCTTCCTATGTAAAATTTGAATTCATTTCCCTTTGAATTCTACAAGATTGAAATTTTCTTTGGTGCGAATTCGCACCAGTGTGCCTACCATGGATTGAAATTTTTTTTTTCGAGTCACACAAATATTGAAATTACTTATAGGAAGAGATGTATTATCAGTTTGTTTTTAAACTTATATGAATATAAATTTTATAAGATTCTTCAGAAAATTAGAAAATATTTTTGCATAATTCAAATGTGTTAAAAAATAATCCAGAAGATTTGAAAAAAAAAATTATTTTACAGGATTTTAAAAAATATTAGTAAAAATTCGACCCTTTTAAAAAGATATTCAGGACTTTCAGAAGTTTGGAAGAAATGAAAAATGTCTTCAAAGTTCGTTTTTCAAAATGAAAAATCCTCAAAAATTTTCACATAAATCTTGAGAAATTCATTTTTGTATTCTTTCAAAAATTTTAAGCCCACTGATATTTACAAATTATTCAATATTTTCGTAACTTTTTTTTAATTCTGCAAAATTTTAAAAATTGTCTTAAAATCTTTCAGATTCTTCTTTGAAAATTTTCGAAATCTTTTGAAATGTCTTGAAATCTTTTTAAATATTCTCTTAAAATTAATTTTTGAAAACCTAAAGAATTTTTTTTTATTTTCTTGAAACCTTGCAAAATGCCTAAGATATCTTATAAATTTTTATTATTTCTCAATCCTGCCAAAACTTTTAAGTATCTCTTATACTTACTCAAATTTGTTCTAATATTATGTATTGTGGCAAAATTATGCTTTTAAATTTTTTACATTCTTTTTCAAAATTCAAGGAATTAATTAAAAAAATGTTGTATTCTTTTTCATTTGCATTTTGCAATCTCCAAAACTCAAAATTATTGTTTTTCAATTAAACATAAACCATTAAAAATTTTCCCAGAAAGATTTAAAACGACTTCTACAATAAACTGTGATTTTATGATAAAAAACCCTTACTCTGCTCAGGCCTACTTTCTGGAAAATGTTCAAGGTATTTTACTATCAAATATTAATAAAACTATTTGTGATTATACATTAATAAATTAATTAAATTGGTCAATTAATTTTTACTCGTTAAAAATCAAGGACAAAGTCAAATTAAGTTTCTTTTACTCCAGAATTAATTAAATTGATTAATTAAAACATCAATTAATTGAAATTTTTAAAATTAATTAAAATTAAAGAATTAATTAATAGTTCATTATTATATTAATCACTAAATTCTTATATTAATTTTTATTCTTAGTTTTCCTATTGCCACTTCAACTTGAAACCATTTGTAAATGTTCTTTAAATAATTTTTAATGTTCAGAAATCATTAGAAGAAAAGGAAATATTTCAGCACTGAGTGTGTCACTCGTATACGTTATACGCATTGTACGACTCCGCGCTTCGCAGTCACTGCTTGGATTCGTTCGGAGCTCCCCATTCCTAAAAAAGGATTCCGGTTCGTCAATGTCAGAATTCATGAAAATCGTTAGGATTCGTACGACTTCGTTTACTTTGTTCGAACGATTTCATTTGAATCCTGAGTGAGACACCCCTCGCACAGGCGTCATTTACGATTTCTACCATGACCCACATCCCAACGCAGTGGGGTAAAGAGAGCCGAATTTTGAAAATATTTTTGAATGCACTTCTGTGTTACCAAATAAAGTGAAGAAATGGCAATTCTTACCATTTTTTTTTATTTATTCATAAACAATCGAAATAAGCTCGGGATCACTCAAAATGAGTGCAGTAGCACCCAGCACAAAAAATAATTCATAAAATGTTTTATATACACCTATTATTTTTTCTAACAAAATTTCTCAGTGGTCTTGTCTTGTCTAAAAATGTTTGAATCATTAAAACCTTGGGTACATTATTTTTTAGTCTACCAGGAACATCAAAAGGATCCTCGATACGACAAAATCCCTGAATGCAGTGAAAGAACTCATTACTTAAGAACAATTAGGGGTTAAGTAATTATTCCTACAATCAACGTTAGTTGCTTTTTTCATATTCCAAACTCCAGTTACCTAGAAAATTCCGAGAAAATAATTTCTGAATTTCAACTTGCTTTAAGGTCCTGATGTTGTATGCTTGTTTTTGAGCCGCGCAAAAAAAAGAATTTTTTATTTTTCTTTCTCCTGATTGATTTTCTTATTATCCTCCATATTCGGTTTGAATTTCAGAATAATATATTTCATTTTGATTATTCATTAAATACTATTAAAATAACTAGCAGCTACTTTTTCCGAGTTGAAAAATTCGATGTATCTGAATTCCCTTCTTACAGAATTGAGTGCACAGATGAGGAATTCTAGTGACGGTAATAATATCGTTCGTCCACCAGCTCCCCTTCCCATCGCGAATAGGCCTCCAGCAACTGCCCAAGGATCCGGTTCTATCCCGCCAGCCGAAAGTTCTCGCTCAGCAGCCTTAAGACATCCGATTTCACTATCAATACCATTGCCCAATAGAAGAAGAATTAATATACTTAACGAGCATGATATAGGAGTCACACTAGCTCATATTCCAGTGAACTTTGATCCTCATGTATATGGCGAGTCTACTTATTTTGCTATTTATAGGGAGCTAGAGAGGGAACATAGTCCACCAAGATCTCCTCAAGGAACTCCACCAATATCTCCACAAGGATCTCCATTAATATCTCCACAAGGATCTCCATCAAGATCTCCTCAAGGAACTCCACCAATATCTCCACAAGGATATCCATCAATATCTCCACAAGGATCTCCATCAGGATCTCCACAAGGATCTCCTTCAAGATCTCCACAAGGATCTCCACCAAGATCTCCACATGCATCTTTAGAAGTATCTCCACAATCATCTTCAGAAGTATCTCCACAAGACTCTACGTCACGGACAAATCTGTGAATCTTAAAAAAAAATATTACAAATACATTTGTTCATCAGGTAATATTCTTCAATAGAATAATTATTACCTGAAAATAATTCTGATGCACAGAAAAAAGCTAGGCTCCTTTTGAGTTGGATATTGACCCAAAATTGCGACGCAGAACTTGAATCAGTCACGGATTGCAAAAAGAAGACCAAACAACGCAGTTAAACAAGTATTTTTCTGCTTGCCATTTGATTTCTATCCATGCGTTTTACCATACAGTAAGGGACACAATTGCCATCCTTTCGGCGTAAAATTAAGTTACGTCGAAACAGTAAATTTTTGTACAGAGTAAAGAAAATTCTTTAAATTCTGAACAGTTTCGGGTCTGATTCTTCCAAATAATACGAAAGTATATTTGTATAGCGGTCATTTTGAAAGGCATATTTTTCTGACATGTTCTACTATTTTCAATTTTCTTCTTATTTGGGTAGCTATAAAAGAATTAATGAAAATTGTTCAATATACAGAACTACTGAAACATAAGCACGAAACAAAACTGAATTTTAATTCATAATATTGTAAAATTGTGAAAAATAAAGGATGTGGGTCAATCAGGCTTGTTTTTGAGCCCGGCAGAAAATTTTATGTTTTATTTTTCCTTATCCTTTTTTATTTGTTCTTCCTCTGTATCAGAGATCAACATTATTCTCCGTGCCACTCTTATCTTATAAATCTCATGCTAAAGAATTCTTATTGAATAATTAAAGATTTTATAAGTCTGAAGAAATCTAAAGCTAACATCATCTATTCCTACCCCATGTGGGAATGGGTCAGCTTCTTATCTTGGTACATTCTTACACTACTCTGACTAAAAATGTTCTTATTTGTTCACAAGTCCGCGAAGCCTTTGCAATATTTACGTTGATTAGGTCTCTTGAACTACCTGTTGATACAAAAACATTTTAAGATAAATGTTAAAACATATCAAAGATCCCTACTAAAAACACCTCCTACTCTTTTGTGATAACTTGCATTGTTTCCTTTTCGAAAATATTGAAAAGAACAAAATGGTGCGATTTCCTGAAAATCTTCTGCTCACGTTTTTAGAATTCGATGAAAAAAAGTAAGAAGATTTTCCGGAAAGTCCCATCTTTTTTTATATTACCTTATATCTTGTTAATAGCCTCTGCTTATAGGGAATGCATCTTATCAGTTTTATACACACCTTTCGTTGTTTCCGAAAAAATGCGAAAATTTGATTTTTTTAAAAGAATTTGTTTTTCAATGTTTACTGAAATCGAAAGTAAAGAGATATGTAGTGCATATTGCTAGCTATTTCAAACTAAATATTTAGAGTGAGTTTTCGATGAAAATACTCATTCAATAATTTTAGAAGAACAGCCACCATTTTGTCCTTTTCAAATTTGAAATTGGGATTAAGTGAGAGATTAAGAATTCTCTTAACAAAAAAAATTTTTAATACCCACGCTCGTTCGGAAGACACTGCATTTTATACTGCATGAAATACTACAGTCCATTTTTTTCGAAATTCTAGAAAATTCTGTGCAACCGCCTGACAGTTTTTTTAATCCCTTTGTTAAAATATTATTTTAATGTATATTATGAAATTGAATATTATAAAATAATTCAAATCCATGGAACTTCCTTGAAACTTTTCAAAGCTTTCGTCAATTCCTTGGTGTCCTAAAAAATACCCTGCAATATTCTAAATCTTTTGATACCCCATAAAATAACTGAAAAAATGGATAATTTTTTGAAATCTTTAAAAATAATCTGAAGTTCTTCAAATCTTTAAAATTCTTTTGAGATCTCGTAAAATGTTTTGAGGTCTTCACGATTTGTTGTAACTTCTCAAAATACCCTAAATTATTTAAAATTCTTTGACACCTCTGGAAGTTTTTAAAAATTCTTCGGAATTTTAAATGATACCCTAGAATCTTTCAAATCCTTTGGAATCACCTCAAGTTATTCATATCTAGTTAAAATCTCTTAAGATATTTCAAATCCTGAGAAACCTTTTGATATTCTGTGAAATCTTTTGAAATCCCTTGAAATTTTGTGAAGATTTTGATAAATTTTTGGACGTTCTAATAATACTCTTAAATGTCACAAATCCACTGAAATCTCTTCGAGTCATTGACATGTATTATATGTACCCTATCATATTCGTGTTCTTTAATAATCTCTACGAATTCCCTTAACATTTTTCTAAGCTTCTGAAAATTCCTTGAATTTTTTTAAATTCCATGAAGATCTACGGAATTCTCTGAGATTCCTTCACATTATTGAAATGAATTGGAAACTCCTTGGAATCTTTTAAGATACCCTGCAATATTTCATATAATACATATTTTAAATCTCGTGAAACATTTTGAAGCTCTTGAAAATTCCTTGGAATTTTTTCAAATGCCCTAAAATCTTTCAAATCCTTGGAATCTTTTGAAATGTCTCAAAATATTTCCAATATTTTGAAATCTTTTGAAATTCCTTGAAATCCTTCACAGCTCTTGAAAACATGTTGAAAGTCATGAATGTATCCTAAGAACTTCAAAACCGTTTGGAATACTTTAAAATTATTGAAGTCTGTAAAAAAATTAATTAAAAGAAGAATAGCTCAAGTGAAATTTTCATTCTAAAAAATGACTGTAGTGACTTCATCTTCAAAAACTGACCAAAAAATTATTTTAGAAAATAGAGACCGTGTGGCATCCCTAATTATTCTCGACAGTTACATTTCATGGAATCCAATTATGAACATAATGAAATGGGTTTTAAAAACTATAAGTATGCAAATTGTGAGCTTTGATTGAATGATGTAAATTTCCTGCAAAGTACTTCCTGAGATATTCGAGGGAAGATTTATTATAACGAACGACGATGTAGACAATTATGCAAAGACCCACGCCATTAGACGTTAATCATGATATCTGGAGTCGTTTCTGTGAATCTGCATTGAGAGTCAGGAGATTCCTCTGGAATTCAGTATACTATGGCAGTCTATTACTACTCTGGGATCCTTCATTATATCTTGTTAACGTTCCATTCGTCTTTCCAAAAATATAAAGCTTATTGTTCTACGAAGCTATAATTGGTGCTTCCTTCCTTGGATATAATGACGTTCCTTTGGATGGCTTATTACTTGTAGAAAATTACATTTAACGAAAATATAATTTTAAATTCTGAAGATTATGATATCAAGGATATCCTTCCTTCAGCTTTTCCGTACGAAAATTCAATTAAAAATGCAAAGTTCGCAAAATGATACTCAATACTCAAAAGAGATCAAGTTAAATAAAACCTATTTATTTCATCATTAACATGTTTATAATTTGTGAGTGGAGTTGCTGGAATTTTTGGGTTTGATTTTTTTGAACTATTGAGAATTCAAATTTAAAATAAGCTTTAATTAAAATTTCAAAATTTTGCCCGGAAAAAGGCAGAATAAATTTCAGATTTGATTTTCCGTGGAATACCCACCTTTCGTTTTTTTTTCAGAATACGAATGAAAAGATTCCTTAGTTGTTCATGAATTACATTGCTAGTAAAGAATGGCATCCAAAATATATTTTCTGATATTATTTATTAAATTTAGAAACAAATTATATAAATGAAAGATCACTTCAGCCATTCACAGCGATAACCTCTCTTGCTAACTTCATATTTTGAGAATTCGTTTACATAATTTGTTTCTAAAAATACAAAATAATATCATAAGATATATTTTTAGCATCAAGTTTCACTTTGTCATATGATAACAATCGTAATTACGCAATAAATATTTTTTTCTATTTCACAGGCCCCTAATATTAAATCCAAGCCAAACTAAGCATAGGACTAATTATTCTTCCAATAAGAAGGTAAAACAAAAGTTTTAGATTCTATCGTTTGTGCGTTCCTCAGAAGAAATCATATTCAAGTTTTTCAAACTTTTTCGGGCATAATGTCGAAATATTTTATCCATATAATTTTATTATTTATTATAATTCCATCTGTAATACTTGCAAGTTTCATTAAAATTTAATTGTCGGATCCTGAAATGTCAATATTTAGAAAAAGACGAACCCAAAAATTCAATATGGCATAACTCAATATAGCGTCATTGAAAAATGTTGGTGAAGATCGTTATTTAAAAGTATCCGAATTTCAGAAGTTATCATTTAAAACAAATGGAATGAAATGTGACGAGGTTAAGGGGTTTCATAATATTTCAAATTATTTAATAATAAAGCGTCTTAAAAATAGAAATGCTCTTTTCAAATTACAAACAGTAATTATATAATATTTATTTTGTTCTAGACATTATTAATCCAGTCATCATGAAGGTGGTTCAGGAAATTGTTGTTATTAGTAGAACATTATCATTAATTTAATTAAATTTTTTCCTTTATGGTTCGTGTATAATATTTTATTAATTTAAAAAAAAATCATGGATGAGAGTTATACCAAGCTTTGGCAGTCATTAACTTCTTTTTAATTCGAAAAAGCACTTTAAACTGTAAATATTGAAGATTCAAAAACTGAACAAGTATTTAAAAACATTCATATATTTATCTCTTCAAAGTCCTAAATCATTAAAATAAATAGACAATTCGAAACAATGTAAGAGATGAATGGAGAATTTGCTACTGGCATGGAGCTAACTTAAAAAGAAAGGATAGGAAGTTTATGACTAATTCACTAGTAGTGGTAAAATAGAGTAGTCGTGGTGATGATAGAGACGTGTCTAGATGAAAGGGTGTATAAGAGAGTGAAGAAAATACTAACGAGAGAATACAGGTGGGAAGTACAAAAGGTAAAGAGAAAAAACGGCAGAGCGATGGAAGGAATAGTGATGGGAGCAATGAAAGATTTGATAGGGAAGAAAAAAGAGGAATGAGTTGAAAGAACAAGGAATAGGATCAATGAAAGAAGCAATAAGGATAGGAAAGGAAAGGTGGAAGATACTACGTGTTTACATAAATAGGTATATGATGGAGAAAACAGAGAAGCCAAGGAAGATCATGGTAGAAAAAGAAGAATGGCGAAGGTAATCATTGGGAAGACTTCCATGCAAGAGCAGAAAAAATAGGAAGAAGAAAATGGAGAGAAGAAGGAAATGAGACTAGGAGGAATTCCGAAGACAAAGTAGTGAATGGAGAGGCGAAGAAATTGCTAAATACATTAGAGGAGCTGAGATGGTTCATCTTGAATGGAAATATACAAGGAGGTGCGAAATGAGAATACACTCGTACAGGGAGGGAGGTGTACTGAAATTTAATATGATTGTTGATAATGAGATACAGGAAAACATAAGGAAATTAAAGATAGTGTTGTATGTACACTAAGATAATTTTCCACTAACAGTGACTATACAGATGGAAAAAGAGAGATGAAAAGATAAATATCGTGACAATGGGATAGGAGAATTTAAACAAGGAGATGGAAATATTGTTAGGAACAGTAAAAGCAATATTAGAGAATACGATTAAGAAAGAAGCCAGCGAAGGGAGAGAGAGAAATTTCTGGGAGTAGGAATATAAGAAAAAGAAAAAGGTAGTGATAAGGGAGTTATGAAAATGGAGAAGCAAGAAGAGCAGTGCAGAATACAGGAAAAGGAAGAGAGAGTACAATGAGTTCTGTGATAGAGAAAAAGGGGAAGAAAATAAAAGGTTTGAGGAGGAGGCAGAAAGGTTGCTAGCCCTTTCGGAGGAAGAAGTATGAAAAGTAATGAATGAAGAGATAAAAGAAAACAAACGAGTTAATCAGAAAATTAAAATGTTAGGATGTGCGCAAAGTTATTTATTTATAAAGTGCGCATGCGCGTCCGTTGCGACGGTTCACAAACAAGATACTGGATTGAAGCGCTTTGCATATGATTTAGAGGTATAGAAGTCCTCACTTTCGAGGTAGAAGATACAAAAAATATTTTATGGGATTAAAGGAAAAAAGCAAAAAATGAAAATAAAGAGAGGAGATAAAGGAAACTAACGACGGAGAAGATATCACAATGAGAGAAATAGAAAGAGTGACAGGTTAAGTGAAGGGTGGAAGGCAGCAGGTATAGATGAAATCCCGAATGGAGTTTGGAAATGTGAGGATGAGGAAAGGAATTAAAGTAGTCGGTGTGAATAATGTGCAACATGGTATGGAGAGGAAAGGGTTGATAAGAAATATGGAGAAGAGTGACATTGATAACGACGTTATATAAGGTATATGTGCCAATATTATCAGGGAACGTAACGGAAGAAGTGAAGGAAAAAAGACAATTCCACTGAATCAGACAGGGTCTATGAAAGCCATGGGAGTGATTGATAATATATAAGTGCTAAATTATATGATGAATAGAAGTATCAAAAGAGAAGGTATATACTGAAGAGCAGTGGAGGTTTTTAGAGAGGCAAACAGTAAGCTTAGAGTGGGACACAAATTATAGATAGTTTTTATTGGCTACAGGTATAAGGCATGGTTTTACTCTGAGCCTATTTTTGTTGAATATGTTAATTTTAAATTTAGAAGCGGAATAGAAAAAAAAATCGTAGGGAGGAGTAAGGCTGGTGGAAGAAAGAATGCATACACTGGCATATCCGAATTATATGGTGTTGTTGGCGGAGAATATGGAAAGAATAGAGGGTTTAAATACAAGATTAGAAAAATACTCGGGTAAAAGAAGCTGAGGCTCAAGACGGATAGAACGAAAGTCATGAGGTTTAGGAAGGGTGAAAGAAGAGAAAGAGAATGAACAGGTAGATAAAAAGGTGTAAAGATAGTGGACATAAAAGAATCTAAATATCTCAGTCACGGATTGAGAAATCAGCGAGCGTTATGAAGCGTACATGAGCAATAGGAAAATATAGATTTAAAAAAGATTGGAATAGGAGAGTCAGGTTGTTGACACGCTGGCGTGGCCGGTATGAGACTATAGCGCAGAAATACAGGAATGAAAGGAGATGAGGAAGATAGAGAGGTTACAAGAGAGGTATAGTAGATGGATATTAGGGGTAGACTCTGCATTCTATTTTAAAAGAAAAGGCTGAAGTGGGTAAATTAAGAACAAGGGCGATGAGAAGAAGAAAGTTGTTTAGAGATCGAGAAGGGATGGGAGAAGGAAATACAGATTATGAAAACGTGGAGAAAGGAAATAGAGGAAGACAGGTTATAGATAGCCGGGAGAGGATGGGGGAATCAAGATACAATAAAAGGTATAAGATGATAAAAAGAGAAGGATCGCCAAAATATTTGGGAAGTGGATAGGGAGAAAAATAGATAGACAAGAATAGCTAGATGGAGACTGGGATATGAAGTGTAAGATTCAGTGTAGTGGGGGAAGGATGAGATGAGAAAATTCGGAGCATTTGAATGGGTAGAGGAGATATAGAAGCATGTATGAGATGGTTGTATGAGAGAACGGAAGGAGAGGGGCGGGTGGCAATACAATATTACAAACGTTTCAGGGAAGAAGGAACTGTAGGAAGAATTGATGAAGAAGGTTATGGTCAGAAGGAGGAGTTTAAGAGTTAAAGAAAAAGAATGAGGGAGTGAGGGGATGGGGAAGAGGGAAGCTGGTGGAAAGCATGAGTAGAAAGGAAAGGAGAAGAAGAAATAAACGGATATTATGTATTCTCGAAAAGTTGTGAAAAAATCAATTACATTCAGAGAGAACTTTAATTAAATAAATCCAAATTGAATGTCATTAGTCAAAGAAATGTCGCTTCCAGAAGATGAAATTTTTCAGGCAAACAACAATCAGTAATCCCTACAATAACTCTCACTTTGCTTTCTTTACCTCTAAAAGATTTTCACTCACGAAACGGAAGGGATTTAAAACAATCCTTTTATTCTATTAACAAAACGAGTAAAAAACGCAAAAAGATAGTCGATACAAGCGTTAAATCGCGTTGAGGTACACCAGTAAATTACGGTTAATCGGGGCTATACGAGTATCCGTGCTTGGAGCGTTGGGAGAACTAAGTAATTAAAGAAAGAGATCGAGGACCGCAATAATAGAAAGATGCCCGCATAAAAAATCCGCTCTCTCGCAATTTCTATTCCCAAAATGTCGAGTTTCCACGAAACTGAATTCCTTCTTTAAACTAAAACAATAGAGAGCGTCTGGAGGCTAGACTTTATCGGTCGGGACATCGTTAAGATTAGAGAACAGTGAATGTGAGAGAAAGAGATGGGGTGAAAAAGGGGTAGACAAGGGGATGAAAAGAGAAAGTGAGAGAGAGGAGAGAGAAAAAGAGAGAAGAAGAAAAAGGAGAACCGAGGGAACGATAACCGAAGTGGAATACGGGGAGCACCGGACCGAAAGCCTTTTTATTGATGGTGATAAACATTTTTATAGACCCCCTGCGAATTACTAGTTTTTACAACCCCCGCTCGATCTACGAGGCCAGAGGTTGACTCTTGTCTTAAACCCCTTCGTGGTCTCATCACGAAGTTCGGCACTCTGATATTGTGGGAGTCACGGCGATTCTTGGATCTAGTACGAAAAATTCTCTTTTCTCCCGAGGGAAGATACTTCTAGTTTCGCGCTTCCTGAACCTGCCCAAATCTTCCTTATGTCGGTTTAACGCCATCCCACGTCTCCCTTAAGTTGATCTTCCTACGTGTCATGGAAAAATTCAGTCAGCTCATATAAATAGTGATTCAAAGTCCTTTTTGAGCCAAGTCTGAGCCTGAGATAATTCCTAAAAATAACAGTATTTTATATGTATATGTCAGACTGTTACACCTTATGGGAAAAAAAATTCGTTGAAATTATTTTAATTTGGGTATAAATTTCAAAAATTTAACACGGTACATTGAAGAGGAATTAAAAACGTTAGGCGTCAATATTTTTGTCTTTTCTGATTCGGTGGCTTATGATACTTTTTGGGATATAAGTTCCTCTTAGAAATAACAGGTAAGAAATATCAGGATATGCAGGAAAGAGTTAAATTTTATTAAAACTTGATAAAAAGATGGTGCTTTACACGAGACGATTGGGGACCAAAGGATTTTCTAAAAAAATTTGAATCATGAGAGTTATGTCATATTGAATTTTTCGATTGGATTTATTCGAAATATCGACATTTTTGGAAACGATAATTGGATTTTCATGGGACTTGGAGTCATTAGAGACGGAACCATACGTTTTAATGAAATGATATTATTGACTGTTATCAAAAAAGTGATACTTGTCATAAAAATACAACTCCAGATATTATTTTGAATTTTATGAACAAATTATGTGAACAAATTCCCAGTCTGGACATTTCAGGACAAGCAAAATAAATGTATCTCTAAATTGTTTTTACACTACATGGCTGGTATAATTGAATTTTGAAATACATCAGTCGATATAATTTAATTAATTTAAAAACAAATGATCACTGTAGATTTTCAGAGACATTATGACATTCTACTGATATCTCTGGCAACATCATTCACGGACAATTAAGAGCAAAAATAATTTTTTTTTTTTAATGTCCACATTTACCAATTGCCTATACAATTTGTTTATAAAATTAACAAATGATATTGGATATGTGTTTATTAATAGAAAGGTGATTTTATAACGAATTTCTAATCCATATTCAAACGAATGAAAAGGTGATCCAATTATCGGTTTCAAAAATATCGATAATTCAAAATAATCCAACCCAAATATTATATGTAGCGTAACACTAGACTTCCCAGTCCAAAATAATCTCAAAATAGGAAAATAGTCGGATTCTTCATAAAAAGAGAGAAAAAATAGAACAAAAAATTTTCTTAACTAAAATAAATATAGGTACCATATTGAATTCAGTATGAAACGGTTTGAATTCCTAAGGTTCCAATTCGAAATATATTGAATTTTCAACAAAACAGTTGAATTTTTAAAGAAAAAGGATTTAAAGAAAAAGTTCGTTTCCAACCCAGAAAGCTGAATCTTCAACTAAATAGTGGAATTCTTAAACAAATAGTTGAATATTTAATCTAAAAAGTTGGATGTTCAATTGAATGGTTCAGCTTTCGATCGAAAAAGATAAATCTGCATCCCAAAACAATTAAATTTTCCTACAAATTGTTGAATATCAACCAAGAAGGATGATTTTTTAAACAACAGAGATGAATTCAACATAATGTATGAATTTTTCTTTCAAAAGTTCAATATTTAACGAAGACATATGAATTCTTAACAAAGAAACTAATGATTAATATTTCAACCAAAAAATATTTTGATTTTCAACAGAAAATAGTTAACTCCAAAGCTGGGAAAACTAATGTTTCATAAAAATGTTTCACAGAACTACAAATCAAAAGAAAAGAATTTTCAACAAAATAGTTTAATTTTCAAGCCAAAAAGACGATTTTTCCAGATGACAATTGAATTCTGGTCCAAATATTTAATTTTCAACTAAGATAATTTATTAACTTTCAATCAAAGCAAGTTGGATTTTCTAATTTGATTCTTTTAATGCAGTTCACATTGAAGCGAAAAAAATTAGAAAGCTGGGAAAAATGGAAAAGTGGATGTTTCTTGACAACAGCAGGAAAAAGAACAATTTCTTTAAAAAAGGGGTTAAGTAATACAAACCCCCGTCAAGTCACATTGCAGCAAGCTACTTTTTTGGGAAGTCACATTGTGGCAACTCCCATTTCGACAAATTGGAAGTCCAAAATATTTTGGCAGAAGAGCGGGAAGAAACTCATGTGATAAGTCCCAGAAATAATTTAGGTCCCCCCCCCTTCCCCTTTCCAAAGTCCCGTGGGGGGACAAATATGACTTCTCGCATGATCCGGACCCAAAACCGACGTGTCAAAATGAAAATGTTCCATCTCGGAGAATCCAAATGAAAATGTTCTAGCTAGTGGAGACCAAATGAAGATATGCTGCAGAGTTGAAGACGCTGCCTGATACCACAATACATTTTATATAGGAATTTGAAGCTCTGAGAGTTCGCATCATGAGTTAGCACCTTCTCATTTTGTTTCTACGAGTTAGCACATTTTCCTTTGGTCTCTGCGACATGGAACCTTCTTATTTGGACACATCAAAACGTTTCTTATATGAGATATGTTAATTCTGGTAAATGGGATGATATCCCCATCAAAGAACTTCCTTTTGGAAGCCACAATCTTCTTCCAGCGATCCTCCTACTTACGGAAGCACTCCTTAGAGTCATCTTTCGGAATACGTAACGCCTGCTTCGTCGCATACTGTTTTATCTCCTTTACGTCCTAAAATGGTTTTCCTTTTAGAGAATAATACAATTTGGAAAGCAGCTAGAAATCATCGGGAGCTTGGTCAAGACTGCATGGGGCCTGCCGAAGTTTTGTGAAACCGTCTTACACCAAAAATTTCTGAAGAAGCTGCGATGAATTCGGCAGGTGCATTATCGAAGTCAAAGACCTATACGCTACTTTTCCACAAATCAGGCCGTTTCTTGGCTCAAAATTTTCAAGACAATAGTATCTTTGAATCCCAAAGGTCTTCCTCTTTCTCTATCACTAGTGAACTACGATTTCCATCAGTTAACACTCGCACTTTTTCCACAGGTGTTTTGGCCGTTGCGGGTGTGTCAATGCGAAGGTAACTTTTCGCTAAAGTAGGACCACTTTTATATCGCCTAAACCGTCCTTTAATTTGAGAATCACTCATACACTACTCACTATACATTTTCCGAATCATAACGATGGTTTCCGATCATGATTATCCATGTTTTTGGCAAAATTTAATGCACACTATTTGTTCAGTGCATTCCGTAAGAGATCCTCCTGAATGGTAAATACCTGTTTTTGACAATAGCACAGCTAGGTACCAAGTTAGAATACAAGGTAGGATACTTTCCGGACATACCTTGTATTGAACTATAGCTTCACCAATTTTTATTAAAGTCAAACAGCCACTACCAGAATCTCATACTACTGACGTGTACTTTGCCCTTCACATTCTTTTAATTTCTATTTTCAATCTAACGACCTAAACTGGCTTCAACTGTTTGAATAAAATAAACCTCCAGTTTTCTTTTTAAGATAAAGGATAAGATGCTTACTTTTGAAAGTCTTATTTCTGCGGTACTAACTAAATAAATTCCTCTTGTTTCGTCGTGAGCAGTGTTATCTTATTAATTTGCGAGTTTGCAAAGCTGCTATGCGAGGAGAAATCCCTTTCCCCGTATATAGAATAGAAGACAAGCTGGTGTTAAGCAAGAAGAGGAGATCGATTTCTCGACGGTGTTAAGTAGGCACCCATTCGTTTAAATGGCTTCGACGTCGACGCGAGTTTGGCCCGAGGATGGTTTCGTGAAGGGAGTTAGTTGTTAAACATCGTGGATCAGGGAAGTTTTAGTCGTCTGTCTGTCCCTTATTATCTTCCCGGCAACATCTCCTCTCACTCTTCCTCTTGTCACTAATGAGTCGACAGAATCATTACAGCTTCTGCATTGTATCCTAAATTGCTGACTCTGTACCCCACATAATAAGTACTGAGCTCCATAGAGTCCTCGTCAATATTTTCAGGAAGAGAATATTCCTCGACTAAGGAATCCTGAACACCTGCAAATTGCTACTCGAAAAGCAAGATTGATTATTTGAAATTTCAGCAAACTTGAACAATTTCATTAAACTCTATGAGTGTGAGGGTGATAACAAAGAAATTGGCGGGAAATTCTGAGAAAATTACACGCTGACGAGGAGGAAACAACTTCTAAAAATTCGGTTTGGAGAAGGTGGATTACTCCGCTTGCTAATGGATTACCCTGGATTACCTCTATATTCAGAATTACTCTGAATTATCTAGAATTGCTCTGGATGGCATGGGATTACTGTGGATTTTCAACAAAGTGAATCAACTTCAAACCAAGTAGTTGAATTTTCAATCACGGAGAATAATTTTCTACCGAAAAAAAAGAATTCCAACTAAATAAGTTAATTCTCAAGGATAATTGAACAGCAGTTGAATTTTAAACCAAAAGGGATCAATTTTATACACAAATTGAGTAATTAATTAAATTTAATTAATTAATAATTAATTAATTAAAAAATAATTTTCTACAAAATCTTAAAACTTTCAACCAAAAAGATGAATTTTCAACCCAAATTATGTATCTTCAATGCAAATAGTTCAATTTTCAGTGAAAAAAAGTTACCAACTAAGAATAACATTTTTCAAATTAAATAGTTCAATTTTCAACTAAAGAGATGAATTTCCATCTGAAATGGAGAATTTTCATTTAATAATGGTTTTTAACCAAATTCTTGAATTTTTTACAAAAGAGAATAATTTTTAACCAAACCATATGAACTCTCAACAAAAATATAATAGGTTATATTCCAAGGAAAAGGACTAATATTCAACAAAAAATTGAATCCTCAACCAAACCCCGTCAACCCTTGTTAATGACCGTCGTTTTGTCTTAATACCCCCCACCCCCCTACACAGTTACCCAAAAGGCTCTCAAAGCAGGAAAAATAGTATGATTTTTCACGTGAATAATAGCGAAGACTGCAAGTCAAAATATATTGAATTTTCAACAAAATAGTTGAATTTTTAAGGAACTGAGATTAATTTTGTACAAAAAGAGATACTTTTTCAACCCGGAAAGAACCATTTTCAACAACAGAAAATATGATTCGAAAGAAACAGTTGCATTAGCAATAAAATAACTAAACTTACAACTAAATAGTTACATTTTCGATGTTTTAGGTTCTTCCACTTCGTGTTCGACTTAGATGAAAAGAAAAAGTTTATTTACAAATATTATAAAATTATCAAAGCCTCTACATGGGTAATTGTCAAATTGTAGGCAAATGTTAGCACCTGCAGTGGCAATCATATTATTATTAGGAATTAAATATTTCATAACGGAAATTGATCTTATCACATATCAAAATTTTGAATCCAAAAGGGGCAGTTATGAAAATAAGAAATAATATTGAGTCCATGAGCACGCGCATATATTCAGTCGTACGCTGTTCTATTGTACCGTACGGTAATGATTTGCGAAAAATGTTAAAGTTTAATCTGTTTAATGTTTATAAAAAAATAACAAATTTTAATTATGAAAAGTCACCTTCTTGTGAACGAAAACCCCGCCAAGCAAGTAACGGAATAGTTTTTATAATTTTTTTTTCACCCCGAAAATGATTTTTAACGCACGTACGGGAATGACATTTTTGTTGTCAAGATGCACTTTTCAGTTTTAGTATCAGATTCACAAAAAAGAGAGTTAATATTTTAAGCTCAATTTTATAAAATCTTGTATTAAACGATACGACTAATATTTTTGTATTTATTACTCAACTGTAATTAGAATATTCTACTAGAAAAAAAGACATACGGTAATGACGTCTGAAATGGCAAAAATTGAGGGAGGGACTTCAAGGCTTTTACAATATTATTTATTCGACTTAAAAAATGTGCATACATTAAATTTATGTTCATGAGAAGCTTGCAAACTTGATACCTTAAGCGCTTTTCAGGTTACTGTCTAAAAGAAAGGAGAAAATCAGTTTATCCTTGTGCAAAGTGAGGCTAGGACGCTGTACGGTAATGACGTTTCGGGTGTTCTTATATTAAATTAAAGTCAATGGGAACATGGATATAGAAAAGAACTGACCATTTTGTAGAGGATGATAATAAGTGTTTATTAAAATTAAAAAAAAAAAATCAGCACGAGATTCTAAGTTAATGTTATATTACTGGGACATCAAGTTTGCCTTCAATTTGACAATCACCCACATACGAAGCGATTATTAAATTTGTTGATATCTGTTGATTTGTTGTCATCCAGACACTCGCGTTTCGCGCTCGATATTTGATTTGGAAATATGAAAATATTGTAATATAATATCTATTAATTTTTTTCGTAGTTTTTGTCGTTTGGCCCGAATTTAATTTATTTTATTCTTAAAACAGTTTTTTACAAATGAAACAGAAACTACGCGTCCCATAAAAATGTGATTGATAACAAATTTGTAGATCTTATCTTAGTTCACATTTTTTTTATTAATCTTTTTTTGTATCTTGTATAGTTTGAGCGCAAAATGTGATTTTTGATATTTCATCATTTTGTCGTACGATAAAAATTTGAAATTTGGATTTTTCAAGAAAATTAAAAAAAGCCGCATGACAATATTGTAGGGTGTTGAAGAAGAAACATTTTTTTTCTTGACTTTTTTTCATATCGTGCGTTGTTTAGTCTAAATTTTTAAATTTTAGCCTAAAATGTTCATTTTCGATTGTTTTTGGAAATTTTTAAATCCTATTACTCCGTTAATTTTTCTCCTATAAAGAAAATCATAAGAATATTTTGTTCCCTTTCTTAAGTACTATTAATATGCGTCCATAGAATTTTTAAATATTAAAAAAAGGTGTTCTAACAAATTTTTTAAATGTGCTCACTTTTTGAATTTTCATTCGAAACGGCTGGTTAACGAACTTGACCTTCATTTTGGGACACTCATAGATTATACCAAAGCCTAATCCAATCGATTGATTCATTTGAAATTTATCGTGCTAAAAACTAAAAATCTACAGACAGACTAAAAGACAGACTAACAGACAGACATTTTGTGAAAACCTGTTTTTTGGGTTCAGGGGGTCTGAAAACGTGGACATTTGACAAAAACGGGAGGGGGGGGGGGGTCACATTGTACACAGATATAAAATCTTCTCATTATAGGATGAGAATGTAAAAAATTAATTTTCAAACAATAAAGATGACTTTTTGATCATAGCAGATCTATTTTCAATTCAAGACCACCAATTTTTAACAAAACAGTTGAATTGTCGAGAAAAATATGACTTTAATAAAATAGTTCAGTTTTCAACTAAAAAGTTGAATTTTCAACCGAAACAGATGAATAACAAAATATTTGAAGTTTTACCAAAAATAAACAAACAAGCTGAACTTCTAACCCACTGAGATTGATTTTAAACCAAGAAGATTAATTTTAAACCAAAAGAAAAACTGTCAATAAAAGCAGGAATTTCAAATCAAATACTTGAATTTCGACTAAAAAAGATAGATTTTTAAAGAAATAGTTGAATTTTTAGTTGAATTTTCTACCAAGTAGATTAATCTTCTACAAAAAGATGAATTCTCAACAAAATACATGAATTTTCAACCAAAAATGAAGTAGTTATCTTCTATTACATTGTACATTTTTTTACGAAACAGTTGAATTTTCGACCTGAAAATATGACTTTTTAAGCCAATAATTTTCTACCAAACAGTTAATTTCTTAGATTAGTACTTTAATTCCTAACCGAATAGTTGCACGTACTACAGAAATAGTTCAATATACTACCAAGAATATGAATTTTCAACCCAAAAGTAAATTTTCAATTGAATATATCAATTTTCCAGAAAATTGTTGAATTTCCGAATCAAAGGTGAATTTTCAACCAAAAAGAATAAATTTTTAATAGAAAATACGAATTTTTGCTAAAATAAATAAATTTTCAACAAATAGTTTAATTTTCAACCAAATCCTTGTATGTTCAACTAGAAAATATGATTTTTTTAACCAAATAATTTTCTACCAAATCGTTACTTTTTCGAATCATTATTTTGATTTTCAAACAAATAGTTGAATTTTCTACCAAAATAGTCAAATTTTTGGCCAAATAAATAAATCTCACATCCAAAAGTGAATTTTCAATCGAATAGATTCTCAACAAAATTGTTGAATTCTGAAACAAAAGGGGGAATCTTGTACATGATGAATTTTCAATAAAACATTTGCAATTAGCCAAAAAGGATGAATTTTAAACAAAAAAATTAATTTCCCACAAAAAGACGAATTGTCAGCAAAATACATAAGGACAAATTTTTGACCACATAACTGAGTTTTTATCTAAAAAAGGTACCACATTTGAAAATAATTTTCAATACTGAATGAAAATTTTAGATTTTTTTCAAGTTAAATTTGTGGCTAAAGAGAGGAATCTTAAACGAGAAAGGTGCATTTTCAACGAAGTAGTTTAAATTGCAACCAATTGGATTTTCAACAAAATAATTAAATTTTGAAGCAAAAAGGAGAACTTTTAACCAAACGAGATGAATTCTGAACCACAAATATAATAGTAGAATCTTTAATCCAAAAAATTAACTTTGAACAAAAGTAGGAATCGAACCCACGTAAACTGATTTTCGGTCAAATGCTCTCACCATTAAGCTACGGAGGTTCAAGAATATTTTTTTCTAAAGTTTGTCGTCAGCAATCAGTTGTAATACTTCTTATTACAAAAAATAGATCAAATAATAAAAATTTAAATTCAGCATTATGAATATTTAGTCACGCTGGTTAGTAGTTAGAGATAAAAGCACTTGACCAGCAATCAGTTTAAGGGTGTTCGACTCCTACCAGAGCTAATAAAAAAGAGCATCCTTTTTCCGCAATAAACATTCATAATATTTGTTTAAGCATAAAAATAGACCACATTATTAAAATTTAAATTTAATATCGTGAATACTCAGTAGGTGAATATTCACTATTTTGTTTATTTTCATCCGAAAGATATTCATAGTAAGGGAACATTATTTGGGCAAATTGAATTTTTCTCTGTTCCACTCTGGTCTAGAGTCTATGATCCTTTAGAATTCTTTTCTTGAACCGGTGTACCAAAGTCCTTTTCCAGACGAGAAATCTTCATGTGGGGCGCACGTGTTTCAATTTCATTGTTCGTTACCAAGGAAGGTTCTGGAAGGAAGTGAATTCGATATATCGCAAAAGCATCATACAGGAAGTTTGTATTGCAGCAAGAAAATGCAAGAGCAACAAGCGACGCTAAACACCTTCTGGGATAAACCAAATTGACCCTTTTCTGTAAAAAAATTATAATAAATGAATAAATTCATAGCTTACTATAATTTCATACTTCACAGCCTGAAATTATCTCCAAACAGGAGAAATAGGGTGCTTATTGACAAAAGTAGAATAGAACTAAATCAAAAATAAATAAATAAAATAACATTTTTCTCGATTGAGTCTTAAACATTCATATGTATAATTATTTAATAAATTATAATTATAAATATAATTAATTGATGTTTTAGCGAAATGAATTTTCATCAAAATGGATACATTTTGAACCAAATAATGGAATTATCAACCTACGAAACTGAATGTTTTACCAAGTGGTCCGATTTTAAAACAAGGAAGATAAAACTGTAACCAAACCAGTTATATTTTGAACGAATTTATGAAATTTTACTGAAGAAAATTCTAATTTTTAATTAAAAAGCGTTGAATTCAACCAAAGATAAAGAATTTTCATCAAAATATTCAAATCCTTAACCAAAAAACATTAATTTTGATTAAAGCAGTTTCATTTTTGACGAAATAGGTGACATTTCTGACAAAAGGAAAAAATTAAAAAAAACAGTCGATTTCGAAATAAAAAAAAAACTAAATTTCCATTCCAAAAGGCCAATACTGATATTTGCCTTTTTCACCTGGAAAGAAAGTTAACATAAGAGTACAATAACACTGTTTGGCAGATTTTCAAGACAAGAAAAGAATTTTTTAAAGAGGCAGTTGAATTTTTAACCCAAATGTTGACTTTTTATCAAAAATGTTAATTCTAAATCAAGAAGGAAGGCTTTTCTACCAATGGAGATGAATTTTCAATCTAAAAGGACGAATGAAATTTCGACCATTGAAGATTACTTTAAAGGAAAAACTGTAAAATTTTCAATAAAATATTTACAATTTAACCTAATATTAAAATTTTTAACCTAACAAAGTGGAATCGTCAAGCACGAAATTGGAATTTTCTAAAATACAGTTGAATTTTCAACAGAAAATGTAATTTTCTACCAAAAAAGATGAATTTTCAATGAAAAAGGATAAATTTTCTATACGCAAAAAGGAATGCTCATCAAATCAGTCGAATTTCCGATAGAAAAAGATTCAATTTTAACAAAATGGTTGAATTTTCAATAAAATCAATTAATTTCTGATGAAATATTAGATTTTGCAACCAAAAAGAATGAACTTTCAACCAAAAATATTTCGATTTTCTTATTGGGCTCTATTAATTTTATTTTCATTCAAGCGAAAAAACGAAAAAAAAAGAAGGGGAATGGGGAAAAGCGTGTGAAGTCTGTGATTTCAGTAGGGATTAATATTGATTGGAAGACAGAGGAAGTTACTAAAATGAAAATTACACGAAGAAGTTGTATTTTTATATAAATTTTGATTTTTCTTTTCTACCAAAAAAGATGAATTTTTGAACTACAAGGATAAATGAATTTTCGATCAAGAAATATTTCTTTTTGAAAAATAATTGAAATTTCAACAAAATAGTTGAATTTTAACCTAAAATCGAATCATCAACCTAATAAGATGAATTTTCGACAATGGTTGAGTTGAAAAAAAATTGAACTTCAACTAAAAATAGTTGAATTTTCAATAAAACAGTGGAATTTTTCAGAAAACAATTGGATTTTCAATAAAAACCCTCATTTTCAACCAAGGAAGATGCAGTTATTTAAAAAAGGACGGAGAAGGATATAGAGGAAAGATTTCTCAGATTGATTTAGGAAAGTTTATTTGCAGCAGAAATTGTTTTTCCTTTTGAGACTGAAAAATTCTCAAAGTCAAAGAAATACAATTCCATGTAGTATTTGTAGCTTAAGGATGTCCGCTTATATGCGAGCGGCGCACCCCCAAATAGATGCACAGAAAAATGAGGGGATGGGGTCAACTTTGCACGTAGCAACTTTGCACGTGCCCAACTGTGCACGTCGATGGCCAGACGGACAACTGTGCACATCGTTGGTCAGAAGGACAACTGTGCACGTGCCAACTGTGCACGTTCCATCTGTGCACGTGCACAGTTGTCCAAGTACCAACTGTGCACGTGCACAGTTGTCCAAGTGACAACTGTGCACGTCTAAATTTCGACGTGCACAGTTGTCCAAGTACCATCTGTGCACGTGCACAGTTGTCCAAATGACAACTGTGCACGCCGAAATTTCGACGTGCACAGATGGGCTCATGTGGTCTTGGACGTGCACAGATGGACGTGCACAGTTGTCCGTCTGGCCATCGACGTGCAAAGTTGCTACGTGCAAAGTTGTCCGTCACCCAAAAATGAGTTGACCGACCACTAAAAAACGCAAGGTTAAAAGCGATTGGGATCGATTAAGTATGCTATTGCGAACAAAAAACCTTGATGACATTTTTCCATCCCGATGGTCAGTAATTTGGTATTAACCAAAAACTTGCAAAATTACAATAAATGAAAAAATCGTTACGCTGGTCAGTTTTTTGAGTAAATTAGGCAGAAAGAAACACTTTTTGACTCTTGGCGTTTTTTCGAAAAATGCTTCGTTTTCGAGTTATGAGCGGTTTAAGGTCAAAAAATGACCAAAAAACGCAAGTTTCAAAATTTTTTTTCTCGACTTCTTCCAAATATTTTCAAAATTTTCTGAATGGATAGTATGGATAGTATGACTGAATAGTAACAGAAAATCGTAAAGTTTATGGATTTCGCGACGGATTCGCCGCGGCGAAACATGTGAAGTATCTTGATTCGCGGAACGTTTTGTTAGTTATTCATGAAAAATGTATGGTTTTTGGCCATTGCCATTAAAAAAACATTCGAGTTCTATCGAAACGCGATATACTACCGAAATCAAACCTTTTTTAAACAAGACATCCTTTAGTGCCACGATGAAAATTTACGTGTACCAAAAAAATTAGAAACATACAAACGTTACAGTAAAATGAAAATTGAATAAGTATGGTTTTAAAAATAAATTCATATAACAGCCACTGATTTATTAACATAAAATATACATTTGTGTAGATACAATTGTTTTAATAGAGACAGTTATACATTTATATTGCAATTATTATATTTTTATTAGGTGGATTTCCTTCATCCATTATGAACTATCTATCAGGAACAATAAACAATATATAGTCAACGATGAAATACATATTGAAGAAATGATATGTTTTTTATAACTAACCTGCAATTGTTGTCTGTATAATCCAGCAATCAATATTTACATACTCGGTAAATTATACAAAAAGTTAATTACCACACTGTCGCAATAATAGAATTATATCAACTATACACTGTTATTAAACTGCAACTAAACTTTGCACCGTAGAAACATGAAAACGCCATAATAAAGTAATATATATGATTGAAAAATTCTTGCTTTTGCCATTTTATTCGCTATGCGTGTTTGTGCAAGTTTAAACAAGCGAAAATCGCATAAGCAAGACGCGCGAAGACGCGGATAATTTGAATTCGGTTTAAATATCTATATGCAAAATAATGTTTACATTTGTATAGTTTATATAAATAAATGTCTATATAAGTAGTTTATATTTTTTAATGTTATGGTAAAATATTGCCAATCGATCGAAATTATGTAAATTATCGTCGTGGCACTAAAGGATGTCTTGTTTAAAAAAGGTTTGATTTCGGTAGTATATCGCGTTTAGATAGAACTCGAATGTTTTTTTAATGGAAATGGCGAAAAACCATACATTTTTCATAAATAACTAAAAAAAATGTCATGTCATGTCTTGTCATCTGACAAATGACGTGACACATGCCATGACACATGACATGACACGACACATAACGTGATACATGCCATGACACATTACATGACCTTGGAAGTATTCAAATGAAATGTCGCATTGAGACCTTGAAGCCTTTTACATGAATTCGGTTCTTATAATTGCGCAATATTATTCTATGATGCTATCAGGACCCTCTGAGGATATATCCAGAGTCCCTCTCGTAAAAGGGGCTCGAAGTGCGATCCAGTGTCCGTCTTATAATGAGTATCCAGACTTCATCTTGCTCCTTGGTTCAGAATCCAGCCTTACTCATCTACTAATAGTAGCTTTAGTGGATGATAATAAATTCGAAATATTTTATTATATTTATTTTGTATTTAGCTTAGTTTTTTAAATTTATTTTAAATCTCTAACGTGCAATAGGCAAAACTGCCCTTCCAAATAAGAGTTAAAAAAGGTGCTAAAAACGAGCATATATCTAAATAAAAAATGCATGTGACTCCATATGTCTTTATATGACTTAGAAGGGACAGGTGTCAGGCAGAGCATCCTTAATATGTACAAGTTATAGCACGTGTGAAAAGCCTGGAATAAAATGCATTCTGCATTATTTCTCTCTCGAGTCTCGAAATTATTTGCAGTATCTTATTTCATGTAACACATCGAGAGAGTTTGACGGACCTAGCATGTGGCAAAAGAATGATTGTTAAGCGTTGTGGGTTGTCTAAGAAATCAAACTTTTATGAGCAGTAAAAAAGAGGCTTGAGACTGTCGATGCATGAATGAAATTAAAACGCCTAAACAAGTCTGGGCGTTATCTCTCTAGTCCTCGCTCGCTACTCGATACCCGAATAAAGCGATTAGAATCCCGAACATATGACCTGACATAAGGAATGCTTCAGATACTTCCTTACATATATTATTCAATTGCCTTGAAATAGTTTTCAATTCTAATTTTTGTATCTTCCTTTTTATCCTTGAGTCCTAGAACGTTCTACATTATATTCGACACGTTTATAATATCATTTTTTTTGCAACACAAAATGTAATGAGTCATTGAAAATAATCTTGAATTTGTTCATCAAAATTTACGAACTATTTTGCGCACTAAATAAAGACAGGAATTTTCAGTTGAATATGTTATCTATAAGGAAGCAATACATCAAATTAATAGACAAAACATGATGTCATGCATAGCCCTCCGTATCAAATTTCATCTGTACACCTGCACCTTTTTACGCATCAAATAAATAAAGGCAGGAATTTTTATTATATTCTATCTGTAAGGAAGAAATAAATCATCCTTGTTTTTCTTGCAATAACTATATGACGCAGTAGAAATTGCTAGGACAAAGCAAGAAATATAAGCTTGAAAGTATTTGCATGAAAAATGTTTGAGATCAAAAATAACCTTGAACCTGTTGTTACATGAATTTGGACTGTGACGACGATTCTAGAACGATCTCAATGTCAACCTCTCACAGTCACACGAACATAGGCTTAACTCACACAGATACGCACTAATACTAAATGATCCAGAACCGGCCATACTCATCTACATACAAATGCAAATAAAAGACAATACAAATTAAACTCCTGACTTTTTGCCAGATTTTTTCGACAGCTGTTTCTCTTATTGCGTCCTTTTTTTCGCGAACTTTTCTCGAAGATGCTCTTGGTTCTTCTTTAAAGTAAGAACTTTGGCTGCTCCCGTCATTCAACGAGTCGCAGCTTTAAGCCCTGCCAGTTTCGGGATTGGTTGAACTTCATGAAGAGTGAACATCGGTGATCCATCTCTTCTCGACTTACCCTACAACCCCTAAATTATAAAGTAAAAATATTGAAATTTTAACAAGATAAGTGAATTTTTAATAGAATATTTGTATTTTCAACCAAAAAACACGACTTTTCAACAAAATACATGAATTCTTCGCCAAATAGTTCAATTTTCATATAAAAAAGATAAATTTCCAACCAAAGTGCTAAATTTTTAACAAAAAAGTTCACCTTTTAACCAAGTAGTTTTATTTTCAACCATAGAGATAAATTTTCTACTTAAAGGAAGATTAATTTCTACCAAAAATGACAAATTTTCAACTGAAATTTTGGAATATTCAATTGAAATAGTTAGATTTTCAGTTAAAACTTAAATGATGAATCTGCAACTGGAATAGTTAAATTTTGAAGCAAAAGATGATTTTTCAACTAAAATGATGAATCTTTACCTAGAATAATTGAATTTTCAACCAAAAAGGTAACTTACTAACCAAGAAGATTGATTCCCATCAGAAAGGACGAATTTTCAACAACAAAATCACTTTAGAACAAATAATTAAATAGTTGAATGTTTAGTTAAGAAACTCAATATTTAACTTAAGAGATAAGTTTTTAACTGAAATGATTGCATATTCAACTGGAATCTGTTAAACTTCCAGTTTGAACAAAAAATTAATTTTTAAGCAAAAAAAGAAGAACATTGAACAAAAGTAGTTATAATTTCAACTGGGATAGTTGAACTTTTGTCAAAGAAATTAATTTTCAGCCAACAAAAAAACGAATTTTCAATAAAGGAGCTCATTTTGTAACCAACGAGATGATGTTTTAATAAAAATGATAAATCTTCAAACGCAAAAAATTAAGTTTCAACGAAAGAGTTTAACTATCAACCGAGTGATTAAATTTTTATTTAAAAAAAAAAAATCCACCAAGATGTTTAATTTTCTACCAAAAAAGACAAACTTCCAATAAAATACACGACATTTCAACGCAATAATTGAATTTTCAACAAAAAAAGACAAATTTTCAACTAAATACTTGAATGTTGTTCTATAAAAAATTAATTTTTAAGCAAAAATGGAATGGTTAAATCGTTAGATAAAAAAAATAATTCCCAACCAAACTGATAAATTTGCAACTAATATGATGAATCATAAACTGGAATAGTTGAATTTTAAACAAAAAAGATAAATTTTCAACCAAGAAGATCAATTTCTACCAAAAAAGACGATTTTTTAACAAAATACATGAATTTTTAACTAAAAAAGATGAATTGTCAACCAAAAATTGAATAGCTACATTTTCAATTGAAAAAATTAATGTTCACGCAAAGATACAAATTTTCCACTAAAATGGTCGAATAATCAATTGAGATAGTTACATTTTTAATTGAAACAAAATAATTTTTAACGCAAAAATAACTAATTAAAAATAAAAAATTACATTTTTAAGCGAAGTGATGAATATTTACCTAGAATAACTGAAGTTTCAACCAAAAAAGTGAATTTTTAACCAAGAAGATTGATTTATACCATAAGGATGAATTTTCAATAAAAAAAATCACTTTTGAACCAAAAATTAAATAGTTGAATGTTTAGTTTAAAAACCTAATATTCAACTAAAGAAATGAATTTTTAACTGAAATGATGGCATATTCAACTGGAATCTGTTACACTTTCAGTTTGGAGAAAAAATTAATTTTCAAATACAAAAAAAACATTTAACAATAGAAATATAGTTTAAACTCGAACATTTAAAGTTTCAGTTAAAAGAATTAATTTTCAGTCAAAGAAAAAACGAATTTTCAATATAAGAGCTCCTTTTTCAACCATAGAGATGATTTTTCAATTGAAATCATGAATCTTCAAACACAAAAAACGTTCAACAAACCAAGTAATTAAATTTTCATTAAAAAAAATTGCTTTTTAACCAAGAAGTTTAATTTTCTCCCAAAAAGGACGAATTTTCAACAAAATACATCAAATTTCAACCAGGTACCTACTTGAATTTTCAACTGAGAACATTTTTCATTTTCAATGAAAAAAAATCAATTTCAGACAAAAAAAAAAAACAATTTTCAGGAAAATAGTTAAATGAAGTAATATAAAGCTACTTTCACAAATCAAGAATCATTTTCAGATTTTTCCAGGTAAGGTAAGGATGGGCAGCGCCAACTAGTTAACAGTCAATGATTTTTTTAAAGTTAATAAGATGTGGAACTGATCCACTTTTTTTTCATTTCGAGTCCTACATTATTGTATATCATATTTCTATAAGTATTGATTACATTAATGAAACAATGATTTATTAATTCAATTATTTCCAAGAAGCTGTATTTCGTCGGCTTTGCCCCACACCCGAGGGCAAAGCCAACCGCAGCTGTTTATGAAAATCAAAACAACTGAAGATGGAAAAACATGATGGTTCTCTTCTGTGGTATTTTATACACTGGAAAAATTACCTTAAAACATTTCCAGCAAGAAGAATAAGTTATTTTTAATAAAAATAGTGATAGCTGTGATATAGCCTCTTATGCGTTGACATTGCACTATAGACGGACTACGCGCAAAGGTTTCTACTGTACCAATACAAAACACCCGCTCTACCGACCGGATTTAAAATAATAATATTTAATAGTTTCTTGCATGTAGCCCAGAAGATAAGTGGCTGTTCTAGATTACCGATCACTTATCGACAAAACTTATGATACGTTTATAACCTAAGCACGTGTTAGCTATTATTTTCGTCATGCTTGCCCCACTGGTGAGGCCTAATTTATTTACGATATTTAAAATATTTGGGACTTGAATTAGGTTCAACTATTGCAATGAAATAATGTGATATTGTGTAATCTGTCAAAATATAAAATTTTCATACTGCAAGTATAGCCATTAATGTTGAAAACTTTATATTTTTGCTAGCGAATCTTCCATTCTTTCGTTGTGGAAACTGTTTTCTGCATCACTTTTCTTTTACATCGTCAATTTTCAAGATTTTAGTATGTAACACTATCTCTATGCTATAATAGATTCATTTAATGCAAAGTAATATTAAAATTGTTAAATAATAGCGATGTTATAAGCAAAGTCGCCTTTGCCCCACCGGTTGGCGCTGCCCCTCCTTACCCTATATTGAAATTCCCTGATGATTCTAGGTTTTCCAGGATTTCAAGGTAGGGTAGACACCCTCATTCAACTTCTCGCATGGTATATTCTCTCCAAAAAGTCAAAAATATCTCCATGAGGGGGTCAATCGACGCGGATTTTCATCAGCTCGCGCTAGCCATGTAGGATAATTTGCGACGGTAGTGTAAATTTCTTATTCTTACGCAAAATGTGATAAACGAAGCATGTTAATTTGAAACGGCTTATTCAAAAGTAGGTATGCCAGTAAGTTGTAAGACCTTTAACGAGGGATTTCCGTATTCGCAGATAATCTGGCTTTCAACATATGACTAATTCAAAAGCAAGACTCGAGTCAGGGAAAATCCGTACAATCAAGATCCGGCATATCCAAGCTGATGTTATCCCGGAATATATTCAGGTGAGATTTACTTGGTGCGAATAGAACTGGGAGATGCATCTCTCATTTCGTCAGTTTTGCCACATGTGTATTCGTATTTCGCATTTCGTGCATGGCGAATATCACAGGTTTCTCAGGGAGAAAGGCTATGCCCGACGAAGCGGGTTATTTCTCTTGTATGACGCGACTAACCAAATTGAGACTCGATCGATTCGATACCATCTCCCAGATACCGTCTGCGGCTTCCGGGATCCTAATAAAATCTCAACCCCTTTCCGCCGCACCCCGCGACAAGGATGCACTAGCCTTGGGGATAAGACGACTTTACTCTCCACCGCCTTCAACATCTTCCTGCCTCTTTTCATCCCTCGTGTGCTATCTATCCATTTCTCTATGTCTTTTCGCCTCTATTTCTTTTTTCTCTTTTCCACATTTTTTACTATCTTTCTTCTGTGTTTGCTTTTTTTTATTTAGGGAGCGTCCACATATTACGTGACGATATTTTCAGTGATTTTTGACTTTTTTTTATTTTTGATACTTTGGTAAATCCCCATTCAAAATTTTATGTGATACTGAAGCTAACCCCCATCCTATTTTCAAATACGAAATATAAATGTGATTTTATTTAACAGACAGTCGAATAATGAAGACTGAGTTAGAAGTATTTGCTACTAGTTTAAGAATAATTTTATTTAAATTAGAGATTATTTTTCATTTGAGGACATCAATATAATTTAAAGATTTACTTGAGCGGCATCTTAACTCAACAGATTAGGGGCCGTCCATTAACATCCTCCCCCCCCCCCCCTGTTTTAGAAGAATTTTTATTTTTCTTCTGCTTGCAAGAAACTTCCCCTTTTTCTCGTTTTTTTCACTCAAATTTAAACGGAATTGTAGAACCCAATAAAAAATTCCAACTATTATTGGTTGAAAGTTAATTTCTTTTAGTTCAAAAATCTAACATATTTTTGGTTCAAAACTCATATATTTTGTTGATAGTTCATGTTGTATAGAGAATTAATATCCTTGCTTGAAAAACGGACTTTTTGGTGGAAACTTCAGACAAAGAATGTTTTATTAGCACAAAATATCAAACCAAGACCATGGGTAGAACTCCATCAAGAAAGTTCTAGTACAATTTATCTAAAATGATTTTACCAAATTAAAAATTTAAACAATACTGTTATAAAAAATATATGAATATTTAAATTATGCATACTGCAACCTATCAATATTTCTATCTAATTTTTAGGTAAGAAACTTATTTTAGAATCAATAATGTATATACGTCTTATATTATATTTTATTATAAATGTTCATCATCAGCAGCTTGTTTATTTTCAATCAATAAATTAGGCCTTTTGAAAAAAAAAACTACCATCCATTTTGATTTGCTTAGTTTAAATTCAGACTATTTTCTAGAAAATTCATTTTTTGAATTATGGATTAATCACCTTATTTGAAAATACAACCATTTGGTCTTGAATGAACTTTTTTGTTGGAAATTTATATTTCATTGATGGAAATTCAGCTACTTAGTAGAAAATGCGTCATTTTGGCTTGAAAATTCAAAAATTAGGTACAAAATTAAACCTGTCGAGAATAAAATTTTTCGTTGAAAGGTCATATTTTTGTTTGAAAATTAAACTGGATTGGTAAAAAAAATAAATTTCTTGGCTGAAAATTGAATCGTTGGTATAATTTAAAGATTAACTGAGACAGAAGCTGATTTTAACAGATAATGGGTCATCCATAAACTCTTTCCCCCTATTTGATAGAACTCTTATTTTTCTCTTGTTCCTAAAAATCGACCCCTTTTTTGGTATGTTCTTCGCTTAAATTTAAATTCAATTCATAAAGTAATTTGAAAATTGAATCGTTCAGTTGGAAATGCAAGAATGTTGTTAAAAATTGAATTAGTCGAAAAATAATCTATTTTGTTGAAAAATCGCTTCATTTTTGGTTAAAAATCAATTTATTTACTGACAATTTCACAATACAATGTCTTATCGCTAATTTATTCATTTAGTTTAAGATCCAGGTATTCGTTTTAAAATGTATCTTTTCAGGTGAAAATTAATTAATATTCTCAGATAATAAATAAATCTTTTTTATTGAAAATTCAAATATTTGGTTCAATGTTGAACATTTTTCTTAAAAATTTATTCTTTTTCTTCGAAGATTCATGATTTTAGTGTGAAATTTATCTCTTTGGTTCAAAGTTAAACTATTTTTCTAAAAATTTTGTTGTTGAAAATGAATGTTTTCCCCTAAAAATGTAACTATTCCATTTTTGGTAGAAAATTGATATTTAGAATTTAAATTGATGTTTTCTGGTTGAAAATTCATGCATTGGTTGTCAACTAGTTGGTCAAAAATTAAAGTTTTTAAGTTGAAAATACCCGTACTCGGTTCAAGGATCATTCACTTTTTTCAAATCTCATCTATTTTTTGGGAAAATTAGTCCTCTTGGTTGAAAAATAAAATTTTTGATTAAATATTCATCTCTGTGGTTGAAAATTCAACTATTTCGCTAGAAATCAGTTGTTTTTGTTGTTGTTTAAGAAATGATTTATCTTCGCTAAAGATGTCACTTTTTCATTTTTTGTTGAAAGTTGATATTTTGAATAGAAAGTTGACTTTTTCTGTTTAAAAATTTATGTAATTTGTTGTAAATTCGTATTTTTGGTAGAAAATTAATCTTCTTGTTAGAAAAATCACTGTTATAGGTTGAAAATGCAACTGCTTGAATAAAAATTAATCTGTTTTAGTTGACAATTCAAATATTTTTTATAAATAATTCATCTCTTTTTGTAGAAAGTTAATCTTCTTGGGGTTGAGAATTAATTTTTTTTCACCAAAAATGTAATCTTTAATTTTTGATTAAAAATTTATATTTTAAATTTAAAATTGATCTTTTATTGATGAAATTTCACGTATTTTGTAAATAACTTCTACCATGAAAGATGTTTGAATTTTCCAAAAAAATAAAAATCTTAACCACTAATAGTTGCATTTTCAATCATATAATTAAAATTTGAAAATATAGTTCAATTTTTAACAAACAAAAAAAGATATGAATTTTGAGTCTGAAAAAATAACAATCACAAAGCGAATGTTCAAATTTTTAATGAATAAACATTAAAATCTCAACAAATTTAGTTGCATTTTCAACTAGTTAAATTTTTAAGCTAAAAATAACGCATTTTTTAAAAGAAAGTTGAATTTTCAACAAAAACATGAATTCTCAACGAAAAATGTAATAGTCGATATTCAAAAAAAAAAAAAAAAAAAAAACGAATTCTCAACATAATTTTTAAATTTTCCAAGCAAGAGTTAGAATATGTAACGAAATGATAAAATTTTTGAGAAAAAAGTGGAATTTTTTTTCAATATTCGAATTTTCAACGAAAAAAAAAAGTTTTTACCAAAAAAAAAACAACGAATTGCAAACAAAATACATGAATATAGAAACAAATAGCTAAATTGTCAAGTAAACGCAAAAAATTTTTAACCGGAAATGGAAAAGGTAAAGTTTCAGATTAAAAATTAATTTTATGCCAAGAAAAACCAAACTTTCAAGAAAATAGTTCATTTCTCTACAAAAGAGATGATTTTTCAACCAAAACGACAAATTTTCACCAAACAAACATTTTGTGGTCCAGAAAGATAAAAAGGGTCATCCAAATTGTAGATCTTTCAAGTCATTAGAGAAACTTTCTGTAAAACAATTGAATTTTTAACACGATAATATCAATTTTCAAGAAAAAGGTTAATTTTCGACCAAACGGTTGCATTTTTAACTGAAAAGGAGGAATTTCCCAACGAAGAAGATTAATTTTGTGACAAAAAATACGAATTTTCCACTAAAAAAGTTCAATTTGAAACCAAAAATATAAAAGGTACATCTTCAGTTGAAAACGTTGATTTTAAGCAAAAGAAACTAATAGATGAATTTTCAAGTTAAGAATGGAATTTTTAACAAAAGAGTTGGATATTTAATCAACATGGATGATTCTTTTACAAAATTGTTGAATTTCAACCAAATGATAAAATGCTCAACTAAAAATATAATATTCAGGAGAAAAACACCGAAAAAAAAGAAAAAGAAACGGAAATAAATATACAAAGTAAATAAATTACTAAAAAGAATATTATTTCCGGGTGGCCGCAAAATGAAATTTTTTAATTTCTCAATCCTTCCCTAACTCATGTTTTATTTTCTCAAACCAGCAATATTCAAAGACCAGAATCTGAATCCAGTAACATTCTTATCATAGAATCTTTTATTATTTTTTATGATTTTTTATGATTTCAATGATTTTTTGTGATTTCAATGATTTTTTATGATTTCAAAAGATTATGAGATGTTTCACGTATTGTCAGTGATTTTTGAATATTTCGAAAATTTTAATAAATTGTTTAGTATAATTTCAGAGAGAATGACGGATTTCTAAAGATTTTAGGTAATTCGGAACAATTTCTGTGAACGATAAAATGATTTTCAGGGGTTTTAAGAGATATCGAGATATGTCAAAAGAATTTATCGGATTTCAAACAATTTAAAAAGATTTTAAGTGATCTCAAAGTATTTTCAAGAATTTTAAAGGATGTCAGAGAATTCTAATTGGATTTCGAAGATTTGAAGGAATTTCATGAGACATTTCTTCTCTTATCATCGCCCTATTATTTCTTTTCCCACATGTTTTACTGTATTCGTTCCATATTTTCTTCTTTTTACATTTAGTTATTTTATGGATCCTTATTCTTTGTACTTATTTCCTCTGGGAACGTCCATTATTTACTTTTATTTTTCTTTCTCTTTTTGCTAAATTCGTACTTCCAGAAGGAAGATATTCTCTGAGCTTTTTGTGCAGGCCAAATAATTTTTTTTTGTCACAAAAAAATGTTTTTCGTGCACGAAACTCAGAAAGTGTCTTCCTTAGAGAAGTCAAAATTTAACAAAAAGATAGCAATAAATTGACAGGTGGATTTTTTATGAAAACTTGATTTATTCCATCATATTTCATGAATTCAATTAAAAAAACGGTTTCTGCCTGTAAATTGTTCAAATCTAGTGAAAATCAGTTCACGAATAACTGTCTATCACCAAGGATCCATCTTCACTCACTTTTTTGTTTATAGCAAACTTCATAAATTTTAAAACAATTTCTAAGCTATGAAAAAACTTTTCCTGATAGTTGCTTCATTCAATCTATGTATTTTGGATTGAATCAAAGTATTTTTTGAAAACCAATACTCTTCTTTAAAAAAATTTCAGATACATTTTTTGCCCACTGTGCAATGCGTTGACGGAATGACGTGCCTGCCCATAGTTAGGCGAAACATATTATATCCTATTATATTGCAGCTCGGCTTTCATGTATTGTTGTGAATTTATTGTTTTTGAAGAATAAAGCAAAGTTCAGTACAAAAGTAATGAATGCTATTTCTCATAACTATAACCAGTTGACGGATGACAAAGAATGCGATTGACGACTGGTACTGACTAACTAGTGAACCTCACTGATTGAGCCAGTAACGGAATGAAACTGATTGAACCAGTGAAATTTAAGTGATTGCCAGTGACACATTTCTGGCTGTTTCAACCAGTGAGATTTCACTAAAAATCCTTGAGATTACACTGGTTATTTTGAAAGAGTGAAAAATGAGTTTTGAATGTTTAAAACTGTATCCAAGACGAGTAATTGGACCAGCGAAACTTTAATATCGGCTGAGAATTCAACTCTATTGTCATGTTCAAAAAATAAAATAAATTCACACAAAATCATTTCAAAGACTTTTTCTCTTCTCTCGTAATTAATGAACAGTTCCAAACGAAAAAAAGAAGAACAGGATGATGCAGCAAATAAAGAAGGACAAAACAAAAGGAAAGAAAGAAAATAAGAAGAAAATGCAGGAGGAAATAAATAAGAAAGAAAGAACGAAAACCTCAAGAAATGTAAACGAAATAAATATAAAAGCAGTAGCATGTCCTTCCTTTTCTATTTTCTTCCTCCTGTATTTCTCCTTTTATTTCCTGAGCTTCTTCAAGTCGAATCCACTGTAAAACGGATAAATAATAGGCGTGCAGGAATTCCAGTGACGGTGGCGGAGATGCGGAATGGGGTGAGATCTGTCGGTGAATTCACGTAGGAACTTAGGTAGCTGAGTCTCCTGGAGTTTCTCAGAGTTGTGGTGGTAGTTGGTATCTCTGCTCCCAAGCCATAAAGGTTATCGCTATTACGCTTGTGTGATACCAGTATGTCTCTGGGAGGGTGACTTCTGGCCTGCGTGCCCTGGAAGCTCCTAGGCACTAGTTCCTATTCCAACAGTAGGGTATATAGTAATTAGCTACTACCCTGGTGGCCAGGACGAGTAGAATGAATTAGCTTTTAGCTTACAGGGTGACCGCAAAAACTTCATTTTCAAAATTCCTTGATTTTTTTCTACATTAGTTTTCGATACCTCTGACCATTACTATTTTTAAACCAACATCCAAATTCTTCAAACAAAATATTAAAATTAAAAATTCATAGAAAAAAATTCTCTTAAATTTTTCTCCTATACTAAGCCTCCTTTTGCCTAATTCCCCCATCATCCCTCTCATAATTCCTCTTCTTCCATTTCCCACACTTCCTCACATCCCCCCTTCCCGACACATCCTTCCACACTTCCCCTCATCTTACTTACCCCACTTGATTTACTTCACCTCCCTTACTTTCCCGCACACCCCCTACTTTCTCTCTCTGTAAAAAAGTAAGACAGACGGATATTCAAAAGAAATTGTAGAGGTGTCTGTTTGGGGCTGCAAAACTTAACAGGGAAAAAGTGACTTATTGAAACCGAAAAAGTGACAAAAAGTGACTAATTTCTAACCCGTGAAGTGAGTAGAAGTATAACTAATGTGATGTTCTTTGAAGTATAAAAGAATTCGATTCATAATACAATACCCGCCTACTTCCCAATCTCTCACTTCAGCTTTTGCTTCCCCTCCTTTCCCCAACTTCACCCTCCTTTATTTCTCCGTTTCCTCACTTCCCTAGCTAACCATCCCCTTCCCCTACTTTCCTTCCCCAGGCATTACTTCCCATCCCCTACTCAAGCACACTACCCCTCTCTACACTTCCTCACTACCCCTTCTAACTTCCAATCATTTCCCTGCTTCTCCTCCACTCATTTTCTCTAACATCTTCTTCCCTAATTTCCCCTTAGTTCCCAAAACCTAATGTTCTTTCACCTTACCTAATTTTTCTCCCCTCATTTCCTCAAACTTCGCACCCTCATTTCACTAGCTTCCCTTCCTTCACTTCACTTCATCCCTTCGGTATGCTGGAAATAAGTTATTTCACCGGCACCGGCAGATAATTTTTTTGCCAGTACTGGCAGAAAACCTTTTTGCCAGTACCGGCAGAAAACCTTTTTGCCGGTACTGGCAGTCTATCCACTTCGATTTTTTGAATAAAATAATGAATCTTCAATTGAAATAGTTACATTTTCAGTTTAAGAAACTATTTTTATTAAAAAAAAACAAATTTCAATTCTAATGCTGAATCTTCAACAACGAAAATTTGTTCAAACTTTCAACCTAGAAGATCAATTGTCAACCAAAAAAGATACATTTTCAACAAAAAAGCTGAATCTTCAACCAAAGAAGATAATAAAAAAATAGTTGCATATTTGTCCTATGAATGACATTTCTATTAAAACAGATGAATTTTCAATCTAAAAGGACAAATTTTCAAAAAAAAGTTTGATTTTAAAAAAAAGTTGCATTTTTAGCCATGAAAAATTTCATTCGAATTTTAAATGCCAAAATATTGATTTTATACAAAATAGTTGAATTTTCAACCAGAAAGTACGACCTTTTTACAAAATTGTTGAATTCTCAACCAAATAATATATTTTTGATCTAAAAATATAATGTTTAGAAGCAAGAAGTACAAGAAAAAAGAAATGGGAGTAGAATCATAAAATCAATAAAAAATTTCAGAATTAGAATTTATTATTGTTGACAATTATTTACAATACCTCTTATAGAAATTTACTGACTTATGCCAAATTTTCTCAAATCCTTTACTTTTCCCTGAGCAATAAAATTCCCTGAATTTTCCCCTGATTTCCGGATCATTCCTGACTAATGGCCGATCTGATTTATGATACTTTATTATTGTTTCTTCAACTAAATCTTGTCAGCAGGAAAATAAAATTAATTAAAATAAATATGTGTACATAAACACCTAAATACTTTTGTGAGGTTTTATCATTAACCTATATGCTTGAAGACAATTAGTCTGATAATCTGAAATTATAAATATATTTTTTATCTCTAAAAATATTGTTTTTGTAAGATACTTAGGTCTCATCTGTAAATTTCCAGCATTTCAAGTCAATAATTTAAAATAGATTGATAGATTAATGGTTTTTGTTACAAGAATAATTCGACTTTTTCAAATGTATTGTTCTCTGAGCGATGCTTTAGTTAGGATAAAATGCTCATTAGAAAAATTCTCACGACCCGTAAGTCTCCTATGGCTATGGATTTCAAACTTTTGTAACTAATTATTAGAAACAAACTAAGCATCCAATCAAAAAATCGAAACCGCTTTTAGATTTATCTCTGGAATATCTAAGTGAGCTGCCTTTATTTTCAAAAATTATTTTAACAATTATATCATCTTGTAACATTCTGTAATTTTCATAAACAAAAGCACCTTTGGATTTGTCTTCGAAATATCTAGTTTGCTTCAGCTTAGTTTGTTTAAAATTAATTACATAAGTTTGAGATCCACATATGGGACCAGGTACATGTACGTTTATGTAAAATGACGTAGAAAATTCTTTGACAACATTGTTTAAATAGAAAGCCTACCTAAATATTTTAAAACATAGTCCAAAGGTGTTGTCGATATTTTCATTGGCCGCTTAGTTTTTGTACCAGGCTTTGCAAGGCTGACAATGATGAATGAATGATTGAATTGTTAAAAATTTGTTTAAAAAAAGGTGCATCTAGATATTTTGGGCACAAATCCAAATGTGTTTTTCGCTTTTAGATCAGACGCTTATTCTGTTTATAATTAATCCCAAAAGTTTGAATCCCTAGCTACAGCAATCTTCAGGCTCGTGAATTCCCTGACTTTTCCCTGATTTCCAGGTTTTCGCTGACCTGCAGCCACACTGGGCAGAATACCCAGTTCGCCAGTTCGCCAGTTCAGTCTGTGGAACAATGTGGCTTCCTACATACTGTTATTCGCTTGCCGGTCTCGACTAATGCTAATGCTTGCTGTTTGCGTGGTTGTTACCTTGTACATCATAACTAAACGCTCGATACCACCTATCTATTATTTGCCGAAGCAGCTGTCAATAGAGCGCACTCAGGCGCAGCGACGGATGAACAAGCTCACAATGCATAAACAGCGCAACTATGTATATGAATTTTGTTGTAAATTTCGGGAATTAATCACTCAGAGAAAAAGTTATCTTGAAACAAAAGCATAGTCCTCTTGCCTGTTTCGCTTTGAATGACGTGAATATATTTTGTACACAAACATAATTATTTGGCTGCAAGATTATGTGAAGTTAGTCGCATAAGGAAATTTTTTACTGCAAAAGAATTCCTGTTGAGGCAAATGAAAATCCTCTCAACCTTAAATTTAAGAGGAAATTCCATTCACGTCAAGAAACATCCTTTCGTCACAAGACACGGTGGGCAGGAAGCGACGATAGGTTGCATAAAAATGTCGACAAAAACTAAAAGCAGAGGTGTATTTTTTGATGATTACAGGTGAAAAATACGTTCGGAATGAAATCCTAGCTGCTCCTGTGTCAAAGATATCCATGTTTTACATATTCTTGATAGGACCAATTTTTGTGAAATATAATAGGTTTGTTTCTCGATCATTGGAACATATTCATTCGTCAAATATTTGATAATTTATGTTGCAAACAATGAATAAATGTATAAATGTGTGTGTGTGTGTTTGTGCTCTAAGTTAGCATCGGCTTTTTTCAGAAGGTAGAGCTCCTTTTGCCCGCATTGTCTACCAAAATTGTCGTGCTGGATAGCCTTGATAGTACTATGAAAACTACTTCACTTTCTAAAAGTGAAGAAAATGCAATCAAAGCGCGAACTTCTATTGAAATATGTAGCAGCTGTTTTGAAAAATAGGCAAAGGCATTTCACATTCTTGCAGTGGACCTTCTTCCTCTAAAGCACGTGATAATGTGATAAATAACAACAGAATCAAATAGTTACTACTCTTTTGAAAAGAAAACTCTCGAGCAGTGAAGATGCAGAAAATGAGCTTCTTTTGAATACGATGGGTTCTAAGGCTCGCATAACTGTAAATAAGAAAAAAGAGAAGACAATAATCGTTTATGATCAAAGTTTAGATAACTTCCAAGCTATTACTGCATCATCTATAAATTATATGAAGAAATTGGTAAACTTCATTCATAGTTCTGCTGGAAGAAACTCAGTTCCTAAAAATGGTAACCAACATATGTATGAAAAATCAAATGTGATGGAAAAAATTGATAAAGAAGGTCTGTATGAGTTCCAAACATACAAGGAAGGAATTAAGAACAGACCAGTTGTGTATGCCAATGCGACACAACTTCTTGACTTTGTTTTTAAGAAACGGAACATTGAGCATATAGAAAAAATAAAAATAAAACTAATGGCAGATGGAGGCCAAGATTTTTTTAAAATTTCTATCTCAATTTCAACTGAAGAAGATGGCTAAAAAGAAGAAAATGATTCAGATGTATACAAAAGTAAGAATGTTTCATATTACTGCACTGGTGGAAGTATTTCAACAAATGAACGCAAACTGACTAATGTCTATGAATTGATTTTATTGTGCATCGTTCCTTGGATTAAAGAGACTTATGAAAATTTCAAAACCTTAGTTCAATCAACCAAACTAAATGAGATACCTTTCAAATTTCTTGCAGAATTAAAACTTTTCTACTTGCTAATGGACAGCAGATGGCGACGGCAACTTACCCTTGCCCTTATTGTTTTATTACGTTACATGAATTGAAGAATTTTGATAAAATGTTTGAGGAAAATAATCCGAATAATAATGAAGAAAATCTTAATTTAAAGAGATACAAACACTTGAAGGAGGACTATTTACAATTTAAAAGTATGGACAACGAAAAAAAACAAGATAAATACTGTCATAGCACAGTTCATCATCCTCTTTCTATTGAAGAAGATAATGATGAAGATGATGACATGTACGTGCTTCAGAAGTGTGTTCCTCCTGAACTACATCTCTTACATAGATTTGTCAATCATCTCTTTTGGGTTGGTATATTTAACATCCATGGTACCGGAAAGAAAAAGGCTTTGTTGTGGCCAAATAAGTGAGGTATATCTCATAAAAGCTATCAAGGAGATATTTTTGAAGGCAATCATTGTCGGGAACTTCTTGAAGAAGCGAATCAATTGCAGGATCCTGAAATTTATGAGGTTGTAGGGCCATTTCGATTACAGCCTGATATTGTTTCATTCAAAGCAATGAACAAAATCGTTAATACTTGCTTTTCTGCAAAACAAGCGGATCTTAGTGATTTTGATGAAAATCTATGCAAACTCCGTGAAGCTTTGGAAAGTATTGGAATTTCTCAGACCGTCAAATTCCATATTATTCTTACACATTTGAAGCAAGCCATTAAATTCTTGAATAACAATATTTAGGATTATGGTCTGAGCAGGCCGGGCAGTCGATGCATAGAGAATTCATTACATTTTGGGATAGGTTTCAAATAAATATGATCGAAAAACCAACTTTTGTGAATCTTAAATAACAAAAAAGATTATAAAAATATAAAAATATAAAAACAGAAAACAAGCCAACAAAAATTATAGAAATATTCTTAAAAAAAGAGGTGCAAAGTAAGTTGCCTCCACGTGGTGCTCCTTGGGAACGTTTAAAACCCGCTAAAAACTTACTTAACTTATATGTTAATATACTATATACACACAAATTTACTCGCGCGTTTACAGACACATACATTTTTGAATATTCGACGCATAAATATGTTTCAATGATCGAGAAACGCGCCTTTTATATTTCGAAAAAATTGATCCTATCAGGAATATGTAAAACGTGGATATCTTTGAAACAGGAGCAGCTAGGATTTTATTCCAAACAGATTTTTCACCTGTTATCATCGACAAATACACTCCTGCTTTCAGTTTTTGTCGATATTTTAATGCAACCTTTCGTCGCTTCCTGCCCACCGTGAAGAGGACATTTCTCTGAGTGATGATCAAGCTTCGTAAGGTTAATGAAGCATTTATAGAATATTCTAGAAAATTCTAGCAAGGTATCATACACATATTAGGTGGGCGAAAGTGGGGCTAAGCCGAGAGTGGGCCTAACCCGAGACTTGCTATTTTAAAGAAAAATATGAACCGTGTGGACTTGGTTTTTCAAGGAAAGTGGGCCTCAATACCCTAACTTTATTGACAGAGTCTGGTAGCATTCTGCAGGAAAAGGCACATTTTACGACATAAAAAGTGTTTTCGGAGGTCAAAAGCTTTCCCGAGACTTGTGGAAATTTCTTTTTTGTATATCATCGTCCGAATAATCAAGGTATATTTTCCTTACGTAAAAAAGGTGCAATGATTTTCAATGTTTTTCGGATACCAATATACAAAATTGACGCGTGGTACATACATACATACATAAATACATGCAGACAGAGACCTTTGTAAAAATCATTTTTTCTGACTTAGGGGGCCTGAAAACGAGAAGAATTAATGAAACCGACGAAGACCAATTCTACATGAAACTCATAACTTCTCACTATAGGATGAGAATGTAAAAAAATTGTGTTCGACAACTTATTAACCATTGTTGGATCAAGAATTCAGTTGGCTGCAATAATTTTATGTTTTAAATGTTTCCTTTCATTTCTTCAAACATTATAGTCAAGTATCGACTTAGCCCCAGAGGTGTGTCGGCTTAGCCCCATGATTTCCCGCTAGACAGATTTTCCATCACTTCACTTTTTCTTAAATAATTGCTAAACAAAGTATCGTTGTTCAAAATCATCAGTAGAAATTTCTGGCCGAATGAATTCTCGATTCAACTATACCTAATACGTTTACAAACAAATTAAAAAAAAAAGTTAAAAACGACTTAATTTTTGACTCAACCCTCCCCGAGGGGTGAAATTCAATATATGTATATAATACTTTTCCTGTAATAAATTTCTCATCACACTCTCGCGTTTCTATAAGAAAATCATGATAGAAAATCATTTTAAGAAAATCAGTATAGAAATAAGGAACCTGTAAATATTGAGAGAATGGATACAAAAAATAGGGAAAGTAAAAGCGAATGATTTTTTTATTTGTTTAATGTAGGATTTCGGATATTTTGAGGGATTTCAAGGAATTCAAAAAAATTGCAATGGATATTAAGCGATTTCTTTAGATTTTCATAAAATTTCATTGCATTTTAAAGATTTTCAAACATAACAGGGGGTTTTAAGAAATTTCAAAGGACTTCAAGAGATTTGAACGATTTTAAGAGATTTCGCAGAATTTTGTAGGATTTCTAAAGATTTAAAGATATTTCTAGTGAATTTGGAAACATAAACTGAATGAAATTATATTTGAAGGGATTGCTAGCGATTTTAAATATTTAAAAGGATTTTAAGGTATTTCCAGGAATTTCACAAGACTAAAAGATTTCAAATATTCATAGGGATTTACATGGTTTCTTTGAAGAACTTTTAAGGAATATGCTTAATATGAATTACAGACAATTTCCAGGAATTTTAAACATTCGTTAGATTCCGTAAAATTTTCACAAAATTATAAAGATTTTCAATTGTACCAGGAGGTTGCGAAGGATTCCATAGGATTTCAGAAATTTTCGAGGGACTTCTGCAGGCTTTAAGGCTTTTGGACCGATTTTATGAGATTTCTAAATATTTAAAGTGATTGTGGAACATTTAATTGGTTTTCAAGAAATTTAAAATTTTTCCACGGATCGTAAGGAATTTCAAAATATTTCGAGGGAGTTTAGAGAATTTTAAAGATTTCCAAATTTTCCCAGGCATTTGGGGGAATTCAAAAGAATTTCAAGACATTAAACAATTCCAAAGCATTTAAAAGAATTTTTTAGGATTTCCAAAGATTTCAAGATATTTCTAGTGAACTTGGAAAAATAAATAAAATAAAATTTCAACCGATTTCTTGCGATTGCAAAGATTTCAAGGGATTTTAGGGTATGATGTATTCGAGCAATTCCATGTGAAATCATTTAAAGAATTTCAGCTATTGTTAGTAATTTTGATGACAATTTTGGAATGCGTTCTCTTAGGTGTGCAAAGACAAATCCCGAGTTTTGGAAAAATATTGTTTGAATACAAAAATTTCAGAAACTTCTTGAAGTTTCTGAACGCTGATTTTGAAACTGAATTTCTGAAGATAACCCACTTTTTATTTTCTTCATTTTTTTATATAGAATTTTTTGTATGAAAAATTATTTTGGGAGTTTTTCTTTCAACACTTAAGAGAACGGATTCCCGAATTTTCATCAAAATTACTAAAAATAGCTGAAATTCTCCTGATGATTTTACATCAAATTGCTCATTTCTGGATAACTTTAATGAAAAAGTTTCATTTAATTTGTATTCAAGGCAATTCCCATGAATTTTAAGAGATTTCGTCAGATACAAATTTCGCGGATTTTCAAGGATTTCCATCCGTATGAGGAGGTTTTAAGGGATTCCATAGGATTTAAACGATTTTTCTGGAACTTCTACGGTTTTTGAGGCTTTTATAATTTAAAGATTAAAAATATATCCACTGGCTTCAATTTTTTTTTAAACATTTCAAGGGATTTGAGAGGATTTTTACGTTTGCCAAAGATCTCAAGGAATTTCTAGTAAACTTCCAAAAATGAATAAATTGAAATGAAAGTTCGAGGATTTCCTTGCGATTCCAAAGATTTTAAAGGATTTGGAGGTGTTTCAAGGAATTCACAACATTCAATGATTTTAATTAATCTCCAAAGATTTCTAGAAATTTGAACAGTTTTTTTTCAGAAAACATTACTGAATACGTGTAATTCAAATCATATTCAAGGGCTTTGGAATAATTTATACTTTTTAAAATGGATTTCACTTCTTCAAATATTTCGAAGGATTTTGGGATATTTCTATGAATTCAAGGGAACTTCAGCGAATGAGTTTAATTCAATTTATATTCCATGGATTTTAAATGATTTATACTTTACAGAATGATTTGAATTTTATTTTGAGAGATCTCTAAGTATTTCAACAATTCTATATTTGAAAAAAAAAATTTGTTTTCAAGAAACTTTCCCTTTTCCTCGTTTTTCGCTGTAATTTGAACTGAATTAACAGTAGTCAATAAGAAAATCCAACTATACTCGGTTAAAAGTTTTTTTTCTTAGTCGAACAATTTACCATTCTAGTTTTGGTTTAGAATTCATCACGTTTGGTTGAAAATTCTACTATTAAGTTAAAAGTTTAATTTTTTTGTTGAAAATGCAACAATTTTATTGGAAAGTCATCTTTTATGTTCAAAAATTTAACTGTTTTGTTGAACGTTTAACCACATTGTTGAAATTTCATTTTTTGGTTGAAGATTCATCTCATTGGTGAACAATTAAATTATTTGTCGAACATTTTTTTTCCATTTTTGATTGTAAATTAATTTTTTCAACTGCAAATTTTACTATTTCATTTTTGTTAAAAATTGATCTTTTGTTGATGGAAGTTCATGTATTTTTGAAAATTCGTCCTTTCCAAAATTAAAATCTTCTTTTTAAAATTCAAATATTTTGCAGAAAATTCGCCTTTTCTCTACAAAATTAAACGATTTGGTAGAAACTTGAACAATTTGGTTAAATATGATCGTAATTTCATAAAAAATTCATATTTTCATTTCAAAAGTCAACTTTTTTGGTAGAAAATTAAACCATTCATTTGATAAAGTAACTTTTTTGTTGGAAGTTCGTTTTTCTTTTGGTTAAAAATTATTTTTTATGTGAAAATTTTACTACTTGATTTTTTGTTCAAAATTCATCCTTTCTGAGATCAAAATTCAACTATTTGGTAGAAAATCCATGTTTTTTTTATAAGTCGTCTATTTGGGCACAAAATTTATCTTGTTTGTTTGAAATTCATCATTTTGTTTGAGGATTCAACTATTTTGTTGAAAATTCTCATTTTTCAGCTGAATTCAACTGGTTGAAAATTCTTTTTTTTTTTGTTGATAATTATTTTTTTAACGTGAAATTTCAATGATTTCATCCGTAGAGAAAAAGGTTATCTTTCTTGGTTGAAAATTCATCTTTCTCAGTTGAGAATTCACTTATTTTGTTGAAAATTTATCTTTCTTGTATAAAAATTAAGTTTCTTAACAAAAAGTTCTATCTCTGTTTTAAAGTCAACTGCTTCCCTGAAAGATTCAAATATTGAGCTTGAATTTGTTAAAATGTTATTAAAAACAAGTCCAATTTGGTAGACAATCAATCTTCTGTGCTGAAAATTCATTTATTGGGTTGAGGATTCAACCCAAGAGACAGAAGACAGAATAGACAATCCAATAGATAGAGATTCAATTATTTTGTTATAGGTTTAATTATTGTGTTAAAAATTGAAATTTTTCTGGTTATTTTAAAATTAGATTTTTATTTTAGATTTTAAAGATGTTCAAATTGTGGAATTTTCAAATAAAAAATTAAAACAGAAGATATCAATCGATTTCAACTTTTTTTTTTTACTTTTTCTTATGTCAACAAAAATGTTTTCCCTCAACTCACACGATTCGACAGGTTTTAGCATTTTTATTCCGCACTTAAATACATGCTTCTAGATTCTTCAAGAATATTGAAAATTATTCTATTCCAGAAGATTCCAAAATTTACAGATAATGTTCTACATAGAAGAATATTCTTCAGAGTCCTAGAACACTATAAAATATTTACATAAACAAATTTTAGAATTGTCTAGAAAATTTCAGAACGTTACAGAGTTAGAAGATTATCTAAAACATTACGAAATAATCGAGAATAGTTAAAAACATTCCAGAATGTTTTAGAAAAGTTAAGAACATTCTAGAATTGACAAAAGATTTGATAAATCTAAAACAATCTGGAACATTCTTCAAATATGCTTGAGAAATCAAGAACTAAGTTCTAGAATTTCAAAAATATAAAATAGAAACATTTTATATTTGATTATGTCCGTGAATGTTATCGAAGCCGTTTTGTATCACTGTCGATAAACTTTGTTTACGCATCAAACACATTTTGTGATATATTCCACTACTCAATTCAAACTGTCTTGAAACATATTTCAGTATTGCGTTTACGATAAAACTCGTAAATGACTCGTAAGTTACGCAAGATTTATGTCTTTTGCCATAAAAAATGCATCGAAATAAATTCAAAGGAAGGATGTTTTCTAAAAAGAATGATTTATTGAAGCTTGTTTCCTAGAAAAAGAATTGAAGAGATTTCCATAATGAAAGTAATTCTTTTTGTAAAACCATCTAAACTTTTAAATGTATAATTATTGTCTACATTTTTTCTTTGGTAATGTTTTAAAGTCCTAGCAGTGAAGATGGATTAAACTTAAGTGATCGTTAACATATTCAGAAACTTTAAACAACCATAAACGCTTCAAGATTGAAAAGTTTTTTATGCCTGTCGATAAAGATCACTTCCGATGAAGAAATTTTTCATAAAAGCTATCAAAACTTAGGTAGGCCATTTCATCCGACCGCTGACGCATTAACGAAGTGGCTATCGTAAAAGGAATTTTATTATTGAAAACAAATTCTACGATAGTGCGAAAATAAGAGGAGGGCAATAAGTTTGAAGAGTTTGCTGATTTTAAAACTTCGATGCGAGTTTTAAAAATCCCCTAAAATAAATTTTTTAAGAATCATAAACAGAAATTCTAGCCACTGAAAAAAAATCCTTCAAAAGAGATTCTTTTTGAATATTTGATGATATCCATCTCAAATATATCCTCAATGATTATTTTGCTGTAGGAAATAAACTCTTCTAAATAAAATCAATGTAGGTAGGTACTAATATTAAATTCATATTTGAACATTTTTAACTGAGTAGTTCAATTTGAAAAAAATGAATTTGAAACGGAAAAATAATAATTTCTTGCAAAAAAGAAGAATTTTCAACCAAAGAGATTTTCAACTAAAATGATGATTACTCTACCAAAAAAATCAATTTTTAAAAGAGCAGTTCAACTTTAAATCAAGTAGTTAAATTTTTAACCAAAAACATGGATTCATAACCAAGAAGAATTATTTTCTACCAAAAAGACGAATTCGCAAACAAAAAATTTAGATTTCAAGTGAAACTCAATTAAATTAATAAAAAATGACGAATCCTCAAAAAATAGTTAATTTTTTCACCAAAAATAATTTTTCATTCAAGAAAGAAAAGTTTGTAACAACATAGATGAATTTCTAATACAAAAGACGAATTTTCAACAAAAAGATACATTTTGAACCAAAGGAATGAATTTTCAACTAAAATTCTGATTCTTCAACAACAAAATAAATTTTTAACAAAATAATTAAAATTTTAATAAAATAGTTAAAATTTTAACAAAATAGTTCAATTTTCAACCAAACAGTTTCATTTTTATCGAGGAATTAATCTTAATTATGTACGAAAAATGTAAAAGTTGATATATCAACAAAAAATTCTGATTCTGAATCAAAACAGTTGAGTTTATCCAGGAAAAGACAAATTTTGAACAAAATAGATGATTTTTTAACCAAATAAGATTTTTGAGACAAGAAACCAAAAAATGTGTCGACCCAAAAATAAGAATTTTCCTTAAAATTGATACATTTTCAAACAGATAGATAAAGGTTGAACTATGTTAAATTGATGAATTTTCACACAAAAGTTAATTTTCAACAGAGTGAATTAACTTCTACCCTCAAAGTTGAATTTTCAATTAGAAGTGATCAATTATTAGCAAAATAGTTGAAAATTTAACCAAAAAAGAGTTTTCATTCAGGAGAAAAAAAAATTTAAACTAAATTGTAGAAGTTTTCAAGAGAAAAGGACGAATTTTCTACCCAATGGTTCAATTTTCAACATAAAATTATGAATTCTCGGCCAAACAGAATAGTTGATTTTTCGAATAGAAGAAATTTTTCAGCCAAGAAAAAAAATGTGAACCGAATTGCTATATTTATAAGACAAAAATGCTTTTTTTCTACAAAGCAGTTTAATTTTCTACCAAACTAGTTTAATTTTTTATTTGAAAAGACGAATTTGCAACAAAATGGGTACATTGCGAACAAAAAAGTTCAAATTTTATCCACGAAGTTGAATTTTCAAATAAAAATAATCAATTTCAAACAAAATATTGAAAAGTTTAAACAAAAAAAGATTTGTCATTCAAGAAACAAAACAAAAAATGAAGAAAATGTTTGATGTTTCGAAACAAACGTATGCATTTTCAGTTAAAAAAGAACAAAAATTCCAACAAAATTGTTTAATTTTCAAGCCAAAAAGAGGAATTTTCAACTTGAAATGATTAATTTCCCGCAGGAAAAGTTAATTTTCTCCAGAATAGTTGATTTTCTTACCAAAAGAACTGTCCACTAAATAGAATAATTCAAGAATAGTAATTTTTTTCAAATTATTTCTTTCCAGCTTACTTCGAAAAATACTTTGAACAACTCAGAGTAAAACTGTACCTACTCAAAAGAATACACCAGAAAAAATGGATGAGTATAATGAATATAAATCTATCTACTCATAAGAATAAAGTTAACAAAATGCAAAAATGATCATTTTTTAAATTCTATTGTTCATCTATTTTTCAATATTTATTCTTCTTGAATTTGTTGCTAACGTATTTCATTAGTATAAAGTTCGGATGTATTTTACAGATTTTTCAAAGCTAGTTAAAAAATTTCTAAACACAAAAATTCCTTGTTGACTTCCTAAAAAATTGATATTGTGAGAAGGAATCTTCCATCAAAATTTACGAGATACCAATATTATATAACAAGTTTTTAATAATAAATAAAATCTTCTTCTAATCCCCTTTTTTAGAAACAGATTCCTTTTTTTATCTCAAATTGACCTTCTGAACGACTGTGATCCCTGATATAGTTTTTCGTCTTAATAATAAACTGTCGAGTTTACTGTAGTGCTGAGAGTAACATTATAAGAAAATGTTATTAGCAAAGCGACTTTGAAGAGCAGATCAAATTATTCCGAGTCAAACGAAAATAACTTTATCCACCTTTCGTACAAATTTACATCCAATTGGAATAGGGGTTCTTTAGTTTCAACTTGAACTGCCAACTCTAAAAGATAAAATATATTCACTTACAAAATTTAAATGCAAATATGTTCTAATTAGTAAAGTTTTTTTTATATGAACAGAAAGCGGATCTACATGAGAGCTTAAGCCTAGGTGAACAACATTTTCTTTAGAAGTTGTATCTTGGGAGCAAATTCACTTAATTGAATTTTCTACGCTCCAGCTTATAGTGCAATTTACATTCTGTCAAATCCCACAAAGAAACTTCAATTCTTCAAAAATTAACAAAATACTGAACATTTTTTGAAAAAAATAAAATAAAAAGCGAATTTTCTCAAAAAGACTCAACAAAAACACAAACCCTATGTGCTACATTACAACGTGTACTACATTACCTTATGTGTCACATTACCCCGTATGACATATTGGCCCATATGATACACTTAACCGTGGGACATATTACCCCACATACCATATAAACCCGTGTTACATATTAGGACGTGCCACATTACCCCATGTCACTCGTTACCTCATTGGCCACATTTCTGCATATAACAATATTGCCCTAAATATACTGCAAGAAATAAAACATGGAACCAATTTTCTAAGTGTTTTTGGAAATGATGGTATAATATGGTTACCGCCATATGATATTGGCTTGGGTCCGTGCTAAGTTGAATATCTTATATGCACTTACATCACCGACTGATGATAGTAGAGAAACCTATATTACTAACCTACAATACGGTAGAAACTTTCATTACCTTCGGATGATAATACCGAAAACTACATTACCTTCAGATGATAATACCGAAAACTATATTACCTTCAAATGATAATACCGAAAACTATATTACCTTCAGTCGATAAAGTAGGAATTTGACAGATTCCTACAGTCTCATCCTGAAACAAGTATGAGGACAAGTCGTGGATTCAATAAGAAATCGGTCCAGTATAGTAAAGAGAGAGAGGGAGAAAATCAAGGCAATTTTTCGGATAAAAAAATTGAATATCTCGTGAATTTAATGGAACTACGTAGAAAATGAAATGATGAATACAAAAATGCAAATTACCAGCCTTTCAGTGAAAAAAGATTAATGAAGTTTTTCTACTTTATTTGGGAGAGCTTATCTCGAGTTAGATAACATCAGACATTTTTTTGTTATTTTGAATACGAGCGAGCTGTCCTACTCAGGCAACTACGTTTCGGAGGATTCTGTACACATGGAGTACACCAAATGTACCAAATGCACCATGATAACGTCAGTCACAGTGGAAATACGCCCAACCTACGATCCGTCAAGGTTTGTGTCGACGTCAAGTAATTTTCGGAATTACCCTTCTCAGTGTAATTCAAATTCCCTTCGGTACAATTTCATGCCTTCAATAGGAACAAAATTATTATTGTGAACAATGGAAATAGAAATAAAAATAGGGCGGCCGGAAAACTTTATTTTCAAAATTCACTGATTTTTCCCGAATAATTTTTCATTTTCCCTAACCATTATTGTTTATTGTTAAGGAAAAATTCTCATCTTGTAACATTTCCAATATAGAATCTTGTATAAATAAATAAAAAATTTCAATTAAAAATGTTCAATTTATTATTGTTGGGGAGTCCATAGCTTAATTTACTTTGAAAAAGTTAAAAGGCGAACTACTTAAACTGAAAAAGTGACCAAAAGTGGATAATTTCTAATAAAAAAGTCACTAGTGTGCATTAATAATGTGTCTAATGTTCTTTGGAATTTAACAGAATCCGAAAGGATTCGATGAAATTTTCAAGTATTCCAGGAGAATTTCAACGAATTCAGAATATATTTATAAGACTTCAAATCGTAAATTAAAATTATTTTAAATAAACTGTCAAAAATCCGAAAAATAAATTTATTTCATTGATTTGGAGAAAATTCAGAGGGATTTTAAGGAAATGAGAAGAATTAAATAAAATTCGTGAAAATTCAGAATTAATTCAAAACAAATTTAAAGACCATTGAATACAATTTGAATAAATTTCAAAGAATTCAAGGAGAATTATAAAGACTTCACGATGTACTAAACAGAAAGTTAACAAATATAAAAAAATTATTGAATCGACTAGAATGAAGTGAATTTAGAAAAATTTAAGCGAATTGAAAAAAATTGATAGAATTCTAAATGAATTAAAGTAATTGCAAAAAACATTTAAAATCCTTTTCAAATCTTTGAAACTATACGAAATCCTTCACTTATCAAAACGTTTTTTGAAATCCTTTGAAATATTGAAAATACCCTTGTAATTCTGTTAAATCTGACGATATTTCCTAAAACCATGGAAAAGTTATTAAAATGCCTTGTGAGCTGCTAAAATCCCTCAAAATGATTGAAATCTTCGGAAATCCTACGAAATACTTTGAAATCTTCGAAAATATTTCATATCATGTAGAATATTGTAAAATCGTCTCATAAAAAAAAAAAAAATTGATTAGCATTTCGAACTCGAAAGTTCATTGCCTCACTACCCGATTCGGGTAGTGTTTCTAGGTGGATAAATACTACCAGTGTGGGTCCACCACACCCACGACGGGCCAACACCACGCAGTATTCCCCGAACGGTCACCCATCCAAGTACTAACCGCGCCCAACGCTGCTTAACTTCAGTGATCTTACGGGAACTGGTGTTTTCAGCGTGGTATTGCCGTTGGCAATAAAATCGTCTCATACCTCCCAAAAATCCAGAAAATTCTATACAACAGAAAAAAAATTTAATCACTTCAAATCCTTAGAAATCCTTTGAAATGGATTAAATCTTTTGAAGATGTTTTAAAATCTTTTAAAATACCCTGAAATAATCCGAACCCATTGAAACCCCTTCAAAATATTGCAAAAAATGAAAAATTTTCAGGATCTTTTGAAATATCTTAAAATGTTTCAAATCCTTCACAATATTTTAAAATTTCGTGAAAATTTTTAAAGCACTTTTGAAAATATGTTGGAATTTTTTCATATAAGCTAAAATATTTTTAATCCTTTGCAGTTTTTCCAAATACCTTGAAGCCTTTTAAAGCTTTTGAAAATGCCTTGGAATCTTTTAAAATATCCTTTAATATTGCAAATCCTTTAAAATCTTTTGAAATATCATTTATTATTTAAAATTCTTCAAAATCTTTTGAAATACCTTCAAATTGCTTAAAATTCTTTAAAATTCTCTGGATGCTTTGAAAATTGCCTAGAATTTTCAAATTCCGTTTTTAAATTCGGTGTAGCTTTCTAGGGTTCTCGAAAATTTCTTGGAAGTTGTTTAAATATTCTACAATTTTTCAACTTTTTTAAAATGCCCTTAAAAGTTTTCAAAGCATGTATTAAAGCGTATTAAAGCATCATGGAAAGCATAAACATTAGGGTGGTCCAAAAATGCATTGGAAAATTTTTTTTTTAATTTTTATCGGGACCACCCCCCCCCCCCCAAAATTGTTCAAATCCGCCCAAAAATAAATCCATTTTTTTGTTTACAAAAAAAATGATATTTAGGGGTGGCGCAAGCCCCATGAAGTTTAACATATATTTCCCATAAGAAAAAAAGACGTTTTTGTAAATCTTATTCAGAATCCTCAATATTATCTCAATTGAGTTGAAACTCAACATTTCTCTTTACAATTAGCCATAGAATACGAATAAAATAACACTTTTCAAAAACCAGCACCATAAGTCTGTTTTATAGGGTCCCCAAGAAACCCCATAAGTGAAAAAATGTGTTTTGCGAGTTTTTAACGCTAATTATGATTTTTTTGCGTTTTTTTAATGTGAATTGTTTCTAATACATGAAATATGACTTTATAATGAAAATTAGATTTTTTAATGAATTGTTTAAACAATTTATTTTTGTTTTTAGCAATTTTCTCATAGAATGGAGTTAGAAACACGCGGTTTTTTCACAAATTTTCCATTTCTTGTCCAATTTTCAATTAAAGGGAAGTAATAGTTCATCAATGTTAACAATAGTGATCGTTTAAACAATTTATTATAATCATTAATAATATTATATTTGAATAATGCTAGAAAGATGCGGATTTTTTTTTTAATTTCTGGCTTTTTGTCCAATTTTCATCTGTAGTGAAGTAATAATAAATTCAAGTTAAAAAAATAATTGTTTAAACAATTTATTATCATTGTTGATAATATTCTTTTCACTTAATCGGTAGAATGTTGCTTATTTTCTGAAATTTTCAACTGTTTGTTTATTTTTTATTAGGCGTGACTTGATAATTAAATAGATTTAGCAACTATAATTGTTTAAACAAATTATCATTTTTTATGACTACTTTCATCTATATCGATCGCGCCTAATAGTTGCGGTTTTTAGCAATTTTTACCTTTCTGTCCTTTTTTCACTTAGTAAGGTAATAATTAATTAAAGTTAACAGAAAAGTTGTTTGAACAATTTAATATTGTTCATAACTATCTTTTCTCAGATAAGTGCTAGAAAGTGGCGGTTTTTTCTAAAAACTTTCACTTTGCATCGCCTTTTTATTTACGAACAAGCAATAAGTCAACCACAACAAAAATGATTTTTTGAAAGGTATTGTTGTTTTGAGTGAATTATTTTTGCTCTTTTCCAAATGCCTAAAAAAATTAATTTAAAGAATTAAAGCTATTTAACACAAGAGGCAAAAACAAAGAATTTTAAATATCTGTTCTATTTCAGAAAAATATATATTCACGAAAAGGGAAGAAATTATTTAAAATATAGTTTTCTCTAATGTTTATTTATGAATTGTTAGTAATTAAGCAGGCGAAACGAAGTAAAAATTTTCAGAAAAACCGCCACTTTCTAGCACTTATATAAGAAAAGATAGTTATAAATAATATAAATTTGTTTAAACAATTATTTTTGCTGAATCTGATCAATTATTATTAAGTCACGCCTAATAAAAAATAAACAAACAGTTGAAAATTTCAGAAAAAACCACAACATTCTACCAATTAAGCAAACAGAATATTACTAACAATGATAATAAATTGTTTAAACAATTATTTTGTTAACTTCAATTCATTATCACTTCACTTCAAATGATAATTAGACAAAATGCCAGAAATTCAAAAAAACGCATCTTTCTAGCATTATTCGAATATAATATTATTAATAATTATAGTAAAATTGTTTAAACAATTAGTTTTTAAAATTGAATTCATTATTACTTCACTCTAAATGAAAGTTAAACAAAAAGCCAGACACTTAAAAAAAACGCATCTTTCTAGCATTATTCAATTATAATATTATTAATAAGTGTAATAAATTGTTTAAACAATTCTTTTGTTAACTTTAATTCATTATTACTTCACTCCGAATTAAAAGTGGACAAAAAACCAGAAATTTCAAAAAAACCGCATCTTTTCAGCATTATTCAAATATAATATTAATAATTATAATAAATTGTTTAAACAATTATTTTCTTCACATGAATTTATTATTACTTCACTACAGATGAAAATTGGACAAAAAGCCAGAAATTAACATAAAAATCCGCATCTTTCTAGCATTACTCAAGTATAATATAATATTAATAATTATGATAAATTGTTTAAACAATCACTATTGTTAACATTGATGAACTATCACTTCCCTCTAATTAAAAATTGGACAACAAATGGAAAATTTTTGAAAAAACCGCGTCTTTCTAACTCCATTCTGTGAGAAAATTGCTAAAAACAATAATAAATTGTTTAAACAATTCACGAAAATATCTAATTTTCAGTATAAAGTCATATTTTATGTAATAGAAACAATTTGCATTATAAAAACCGAAAAAAAAATCATAATTAGCGCCAAAAACTCGCAAAACCCATTTTTTCCCTTATGGGGTTTCTTTGGGACCCTATAAAATAGACTTAGGGTGCTGGTTTTTGAAAAGTGATATTTTATTCGTATTCTATGGGTAATTGTAAAGAGAAATGTTGAGTTTCAACTCGGTTGAGGTAATATTGAGGATTCTGAATAAGATTTACAAAAACGTCTTTTTTTGGATTTATTTTTGGGTGGATTCGAACAAATTTGGGGGGTGTCCCCATAAAAATTAAAAAAAAAATTTTTTGGACCACCCTAATAAACATGTTTTGAAATTCTTAAAATTCCCTAAAATATTTCAAATCCTTTAAAACCATTTGAAACCCCGTTAACATTTTTCAAATCTCTTGAAAACTCCCTCCAAGTTTTTCAAATACACTAGAATTTTGCAAATTCTTTGAAATGTTTTAATCACATGAAAATGCCTTAGGAATCTTCCAATATACCCTGAATTATTTCAAAAGAATTCAAGAAAAATCAGAAGTAGGTATAGACCGGATTTTAATAATGGTGAACCGACCGAATGATTTATTGAAAGAAAAGTGACTGAAGAAATATTATTATTTAGAAAAAGTGACTGAAAAAAAAGTAACTAAAACGGCCTCTTTGGCAGCCCTGATTATTCTTGGCAATTATACTTAAATTGCTTCTTACATAAAAACTCAGCAAATCGGCTAATGCAGTGCAGTTATCATCGGGACTGAAAATTCTCAAACTTTTTTTCAAAATATAATGCATTCCAATTTTTTGCATAAATGATAGGAAAATGAAAAAAATTAAATTAATTCGAACTCTAAATTTTTCTTATTTTGAGCTTTTAGAGTGAAGCTAGTGAAGAATCTTATCGAACGTAAAGTAAAGAGGTCTTCATTTTGCAAGAATAGCTTTCATCGACTGCAGAGAATTAATAACCTTAATTTGTATGCAAACTGCTTCTCAGCTCCGGGCTGTAAAATATCGAACTTTTGATCGAGATTTACGGCGCTTTACATTTCCTGAGTTCGAGAAGTCCATTGCCTTTCAAGAATTTTAAGAAATGGTGAAAGGAAAGGAGAATGCTAAATGCTTATGGTTCTTTGAAAAAAATTTTAGATTCGTATTCTGCATTTTCTTCATGGAATTTGGAATCCGTGATTAAAAAGTAAAAGAATTCCTAATTTTTTGTATTCATCGACAAACATAAATTTATTAAAATTAAAAAATATTCTTATTCATTTGAATCTAACTATAGAAGGTTTTGTTGGAATATTGTAAATTGCATGTATGAAACTCATTTTAATTATTACGTTGGGTGTATTATTTATAGTGGAAACATTTTCTGAATATTCGATGAAATTCCAAAAGATTACAGAATATTCTATAAAAGTCAAGAAAATTGTAGAATTTTCTAAAAATATATAAATAAAATTAATTAGAACCTAAGAAAATCCCAGAATATTATATGACAGTAAAAAACATTCAGCATTATAATATAGTTTCTTAGAAAAAAAATTATTTTCATGCTAGGAAATTCGAGAACATCTTATAACAGTTGAGTATTTTATAGAATTTTCAAAGAATTTTGAAAATAAATGATTTCCAATAGAGCTTTACCATGCAGGAAACAAAAATACAAAAGTTTCAATTTCTTTTATTTACTTCAACCAAAAAAGATGATTTTTCTACCAAAAGATTAATTTTCAATCTAAAGAGACGAATTCGCAACAAAAACTATATAAACGAAACAAAAAAAGTTGATATTTATAACAAAATTGTTAAATTCTCAACCTACAAGGATGAATTTTCAAACGAATACTTGAATTTTCAAACAAAAAAGTTTGAAATTTAACCAAAAACAGTTACATTTTCAACCATATGGTGGAATTTTCAAGCTAAGATGTCGTATTTTTCAAAAAACAGTTGACTTTCCAATTCGGAAAGATGAATTTTCAGAAAAAAATTAATTTTTGAATTAAGAAAGATGCATTTTCAACCCAAAAGTTGAATTTTAAAACAAAATTCACTTTTAAATAAAAACTTAGATTTACAACCAATTTCTATTAAAAGAAGATTAAACTTTAACCAAGAGCAGTTGCATTCTCAGCCAAATAGTAAAATTTCCCACAAAAAAATTAATAATGGATATTTTGAATAAAAACATTAAATTTGTACTCGAAAAGATGGATTTTAAAACCAACAAGAAAAATTTTCAACCAAGAGGATAATTTATTTTATAAGAAAGACGAATTTTTGAACAAGTATTTGAATTTCCAGCCTACAAAGATAAATTCGCAACAGGAAATGCAACAGCTAATATTTTAATCAAAAAAGATGAAATTTCTAGTAGAAGAGATGAACTTTAATTTAAAACCAAAAATACGAATTTCCAACAATGATGATTAATTTTATAAAGAAAAAGATTAATTTTCAAACAAATCGATGAACTTTAAACAAACAAAGATTTTCAAACCAAAATTTAAATGTTACATTTTCAGTACAAAACCTTATTTTCAAGGAAAAAACAAATTTTCAACAACTCGAGTGTAATTTTCAACAAAAGAGACGTTTTTTCAACTGGAAAAATTAATTTCCAGCGAAAAAAATTTGTTTTCAACATATAAAGATTTTGCAGTCAAGAAAAAAGTAGTTCATCCAAATTATTGAGCTTTCAATCCCAAAGACAAATTTTGTGTGAAATAGTTGAATTTTCATCCTAAGATTTTTGTCGGAAATTCATATTCTTGGGTAAAAATTGAACTATCTATGTGAAAATTTAACTATTTGATATAAAATTAACTTTCTTAATAAAAAAACATATAATCGGGTTAAAAATGCAACTGTTTCATAGATAAATCGTCTTCAGGGCTTAAAGATTCACCAATTCAATTTTAAGTTATTGTATTGTGTTGAAAATTTGTCATTTTTGGTAGAATATTAACTTTCTTGGCGAAAAATGCATGCTTTTGGTAGAAAAAATTTCACTTGGTTGAAAATATATTTTTTCTGGTTGAAAATTGTTTGGAAGTTAAAATACTTTCTGAAAAATTCATTTTCTCAGATTTACCTCTTCGGTTTAAAATGTAACATTCTTATTGAAGTTTTTTTTTGTTGTTGTTAGAAATTATTTGCTTTATCTGAAAATTCAACTGTTCTTCTTTTGATAAAGACCTTATTCTTCATAAGCTGAAAATTCAAATACTATTTTCTGGATAATTCATGTGTTTTGTGGAAAATTCGTATTTTTGTTTAGAAAATTACTCTTTTTTTGTTGCGGAAAATTCATTGTTTTGGTTAAGGATTCAACTATTTGGTTAAGAATTCTTCTTGTTGGTAGAGTTCAACTGGTTGAAAATTCTATTTCCTTTTGTTGAAAATAAATTTTTCCGATCTAAAAATGTAAGGATTCTATTTTTCGTTCAAAAAACATATTTTGAGTTGAAAATTCAACTAATTGTTTTCCGTGTTCGAAAATTCATCTTCTTAAAGGAGAATTCAGATACTTTTTTTTTAATTCCTTCTCCTCGTTTAAGTTATTTGTTGAAAAATCTGTTTTTTTTTTTGTAGAAAATTCATCTTTTATGTTGGGAAAGTCATCTATCTTGGTTAAAAATCAACTTTTTCATTGAAAATTCATCTGGCTTGGGAAAAATTTGACTTTTTGACTTGAAAATTGAACAACCTGGTGAAAATGTCCTCTATTTTGTAGAAAATTCATCTATTCGATTTGAAATTCCTCTATTTTTTGGCTGGAAATCTTTTTTGGTTAAATATTCTTAGGATTTCCTAGGTTTTTTCTAGGTTCACTTGAATATGGATTTTTTTTCCTTCAAAGAAAGTATCATGTAGTAGAGTAATATTTTAAGCTTTGAAAACATCTGTATAATTAACATGATTAATCTATTTTACCTTGCTATTGTATTTCAAGGAAATGTCATATAATGCTACTTCTCTCACATTATTTTCGAAAATCTGAATGGTTGCGACATTGAATGAATATGAATTTTAGTGACTGTTTGCAGTTTGTATATTTATTACCAAAGATTACGAATTTTCTACATCATCAAGCTTATGAATTAGAATTTGAAGATTATTTATTGATAAAAGAGAAAAATTTAATTCGAAACGAATTTTATAATATTGGGAAATAACTTTAACAAATCTGTGTACTGTCGAAACCGGTGAAAAATGCTCAATTCGGGCAATAAGATTTCTGAAATTTTTTTTATAATTTGGGTTTCATTTGAAAAGGTTAATTTAAAGTTTTCAAGAACTTAAAATATCTTCAAAAAGAATCTGAAAGATTTTAGGACCATTCTTTTAATTTTGAAAGACTTTCAAAATTGTTAAGTAACCTGAATCATTTCAATATATACTTGGAAGTTTCAACAGTTTTGAAAGGACATTAATATTACAGGGAAAATTCCAAATGATTTTTAATTTGAAAAAATGAATTTGCAGAAAAAATTCCAAAAGATTTCAAAAAAATTTCAAGTAATTTCTGAAAATTTCGAAACGAATTTTAGAAGATTCTAAACCCAACATTCTCATTTTTGCAAGATTACAAAATTTTAGAAACAGTTCTAGTATGTTTAAGAGAAATATAGAAGTTATAAAATGTTAGAAAAAAACATTTCAAAACTTGAAATAAGTTCAACAAATTTTCAAGAAAATGTAAATTTCTTAAGTTTTTAAATAAAAAATTCCAAGCTTCATGAAAATCTTCAAAGGCTACAATTGGTTTTTTTTTGAAAATTATTAGAAAATTAATCCCACAGCAATTTTTTCAATTTCTCGAGATTTTTCAAAATTGTAGGAAAAATTTGATTTAGTTTAAAAGGTGTTTGTAAATTTCACACTCTTTGGAAAAATGTAATCTCTTTTGGTTAAAAATGCAGCTGTTTGATTTCGTAATTGATCTGTTTTGGTTGAGGCTCGGGTTGAGGGTCTGTGGAAAATTCGTTTTTCTTGGATCAATTCAACTCTTCTCGATTTAAAATAAAAATTTTTTCAGTTGAAATAAAAAAAAAAAAAATTCAGACAAGTCATTTTTTTTCTTTGAAAATGTAACTATTTTCTGAAAACATTCCTGCGTTTTGTGGAAAATTCATCTTTTCTGGTAGAAAATTAATCTCTTTTCCTTGAGGATGTAACTATTCTGTGGGAAATTCATCTTTTCCGGATAAATCAACTTTTTTTATTAAAAATTAAAATCTTTTCTGATTGAAATATGAAATTTTCCATTTTCTCCCTGAGAATTCCTATTTTTTTATTGAAAATTCAACTATTTGTTCAGTAGTTGAACTAAACAATTTATTTAAAATTAGTTTCTTTTTGATGAAGATTCATCATTTTAGTTGAAAATTCATATTTTTTATAAAAAATGTAACTGCTTTTTTGAAAAATCGTCTTTTTTGTTATAAAATGAATCTTCTGTCTAGGAAATATGTTGCGAAAATCCCTCCCACTCTAAGTAAAAATTTCAACTTTTTCCGTTAAAAATGCAACTGTTTGAAACCAAATCAATTTGAATTGATGATTCAACTATTGTTTTGAAAATATGTCTTTTTCAAATGAGTTCAACGGTTTTTGATTGAAAATTAAAATCCCTTTTGGTTGAAAATGCCACTTCTTGCTTGAAGATTAACTTTTTTGTTTAAATTTTGATGTGAAGAATATTAAATCATCAAAAAAATTTATGAATTTGCTTAAGAATCTATGGAGAATTATATTTTTATTACCCTATAAATAAATAAACTTGAAAAATAAACATGTATCGTAATTTTTTATTTTTTAATAAGAACCGTTTTTTCCTCAAACCAAAAAGCTAAAGGCGTGCGATCGATGACGCTTGTCTCCTTGATATCTATCTGATAAATAAGACAAGGTGAAAAAGATTTAGTTTGTAAATAATTCCAATTTATCCATTCTGAAGCAATATCTTGAAAGTACGGTAATGTGGTGTTGACGTTTCCTATTTACAAGTTATAAATCTTTAAAAGTGCCATTGTTTTTGTTAAAAAAATTCTAACATTGACAAAAGTTAGGTTTTTTATTAAATTTGATTTTTTTAGGAGAATGTAATACCAAAAGCTGTATACAACATAAAGTTACTATAAGTTTTCATACCCACAGGAAAATTTTTTTGAATTCTCAAAATTCAAAATTTTTGAACTAATGGCGTCACCGAAGGCAAATTGTTTATCTCAAAAAGTCATCAGTTTTTCCATTATCGAATCAGTAAATATATTTTGATTTATCAAATAAGTAATTTTCTACTATTATTTAGAGGCTCACTTTAAATTAATTAAATCAGTAGCATTAGTTCATTAATCAATAGTGAATTTTCACAGATTTGAATTTACACGGAATATTAAAGATATTATTTTAGTTGACTAAAATAATATTGAAAATATGAATCGAGCAAGCAATATTATTCCATTGTTTGAAATAAAAGTGGTATTTTTTAAATTTTTTACCTCTATTGCGTCTATACATCTATTGTATCTATTACATCTGTAAAATCTTTTACATCTATATTTCATACGATTGAAAAGCAAATTCATTAAAGATTTTTTTTTCATAATCAGAATATAATGGCTGTAATTTTTGGCCTCAGATCAAGAGAGTTCGACCTAAATGTTTTCATTCAAATCGAGATTCTAATATCGATATATAATTACGCTATTGTAAGGAAGTTAAATTTGTCAAAACCTTATTATATATTTTTCAAAGATTGAATATTTTCTATAAATTTAGATATTTTTAAGGTCATTAACCTGCGGCACACTTTTAGTTTATGTGATAATTGTAAATGTCAATTGCCAATCATATTTATTTAAAAAATAGCTTTCATAACAGTCATTATGACATAGTATGTTAGAAGTTGTTTAAACAAAACTGTCTAGTAAACACGGAAACATCTCATTTTTCCTATTTGAAATTGTTCAAATTTATCGGTTCGAATCACCTTGAATATATGTCATTGAATATCATTGAATCTTCCAATTCGAAATCATATTAACCGGGAGAAATGACAGTAAACTTTTTTTTTCAGAAATCTCATTTTTTGAAAGGAAAATCGATTAAATCACTTTGAATTTCATTTGATACTACATGTTTTGAAGATTTGAAATTTTCAAATGTTCAGTCAGGAACATTACTAATTTTTGTATGTTTCATTTCTGGTTCGAGCTATTTATCCAGATATAGCTAATTAATAATTAACATTTCCTAATGCATTTTCTAAATGCTTAGATATAAAAGACAGTTGAAAATATGTAGTCCTTAAAATTAAAAACAATAAGAACCCTTCAAATCTTGGAAAATTCATTGAAATTCCTAAAATCCTAATAAATTCCTTATGATATCTTTACAATTCTCAAGCATGAAATATAAAAATCCTATATTCATTGAAACATTTTTTATTATTTTATCAAATTTGAACATTCAAAAAACATCAGAAGGTTGATTTTGAAAAATATATAAATTCAGGTAGGTTATTATTGATTATATATTCAGACCATTTCTTTAAGTGGATTTTATGACAAAAATTGAAATAAAACTTCAAAAATTAAACAAAAGTAGATATATTTATTTCTATTTTAATTGAAATATATTTGACTACAACTATAATTAATTCAAAGATTAATAGATTTTTCTAATAGGTTTGCCTTACTCATTCAAAGCAAGAAATTGTCCACTAGAGCCTGATGGGGCCCTCATCAGTTTTTACTAGACTATAAATTCTGACTCAACATCAAATAGGAAAGATGGGGAAATTTCAGCACGGGCATGGTTCAGGCATCTTGTAAGGAAAAAGGTCATTTTACCTTCTTAAGTAGGTGAAGTGCGTTTTTTCATAAAAATAGTTCACTGTGAGGTGCTGATGCTAATTCCAGATTTTTTAAAAATGAGTGCGACGCGTCCCGGAAATATTTTGGAAAAATGTTCTATAAATCGTGTTTGCGTAGACTGACTCGTCCCATTGTATACTCGAGTATAATGTTAAAATGTTATCTATAATAAGCGTGGTGTTACGATTATCCAAAGAACACCAATTTTTTGTGAAAAAGAGGCTAAAACCCTCAATTCTGACGTTGGTATCTGTACTTTGAAACCTGTTGATTTTACGAAAAAATGTTTTAGATTTTTGAAAAAATAGATGCAATTTTGAGTAATTTTGGAAAAAAAAGCTATGACCTAACCCCAATAAGTCATCTGTTATGACCTCCTGTAGTCAATTACTTTTGACCTATTCCTCAGGGCAAATCACTTGTACTCAATTTTTTCGAAATTCTTTGTTTGCGGACGAGGCTACTTTGATAATGCTACAGAAAAAATTGTAGTGCAGAAAATTATTTGTGAATGGAAAAAAAAATCTTCTCGCCTTCATAGTTCATTTGAAAAATGTTTTTTAATTTTTAAGATATACTCTATCTTTTCACACCAAGTAATACATCAGTTAATTGTTTAATTAGTTTTTTCATTCATTGTGTAATTATGTTATTGATTTCTTCGGAGTTTCTTTCATTATCAACAAATAAAAATAGGTGTTTCCTCTGCTAAGTTCAGTTTATCAGTTTTGGGAATTTTTAGTGTAAAACAATTCAATCTTATAAAACTCATCTTTTCAATGTCATTTTCTATAAATAATGAGTAATCAATGTGAAAACAGTTAATTCATCATTTTTTCCCTCAATTTTGACAACAGACATCCTGGTAGTAATGCTCGCAAAGAAAATACATGAAATATGCACACCGTTAATTGTGCGAAAATTATTATTTAAATTATGGTGAAGAAATAAATCGTTTCTTGAAAAAAATTTAATAAAAACACTCATATTTCTAATAAACTACAGATTCATATATAGAACAAAAATGCTTAAATACAGTTACAGGGCATATACGAAACGAACTATTTGGAAAAAAACTTTTTTGGCTAAAATAACGAAACAAAGTTTTTTTTAAGAGTCCTAATCATTGTCCTAAAAAGGCTTAAACATTTTTTTAAAGTTTACTCTTAATTTTCTTGATAATTTTTCACAATTTTTATAATTTTACCATAATTGTCTTCTTTTTTTCATAATTTTGTGCAAATGTTCATTTGGCACAATTAAAGTAGCTTTACCGACAAACGAAGAATTTTGAAGAAAAAAAAAAACTAAAGACAAGTGATTTGTCCTGAAAAATAGGGCAAAATTGCATCTGAGAGCAAAAAATTTATTTTTAACCTGAAAACAAAATTTTCACCTCTTCTTTATTTATACTTTTTAAGTTAATGAAAAATTGTAATGACATGTGTATACATTGAAATCAAAACTTGAAAGTTTAGACGAAAAATGTCTCTGTCAAAATTGGCAGCTCTGCAACTGTCTTGCAGTTGCTTTAAGTTAAAGGTTGAGTTTGTTTGTTTATTTTGATTCGTAAAGTTTTTCAATTCAAATTATTGTAAATAATAAACTAAGAAAGTAGTGTAAATCATTAGATATTAAAAAGCTCATAAATTTTAATTTTGTTTTAAGGAGCCTTTCGAAAAAGATATAATGTTTAGGATTAAGGTATGTAAAAAAGCTGCACTTTTCTGTCATCGCAAGTCATTTTGAATTGTATGAAGATTAAACATCTCGCACCAATCGTACCAATCTTACGAAATGTCAGAGATGAAAAAAATGTCAATAATTTAAAGTTTTGCGTTGTTTGTAATATAATTATAGTTTAAACTATTATTTACTCAATAAATTGATTTTAATTGTAAGTATACTAATGACAAATTATAATTATCCAGAATTGAGTATTCTGACTTGCCCAGGAGCAATACCAGAAACGATTATCTATTGATGGACCAAGTTGTCAAAATCGTAGCCTTGACCAGGTCTAATAAAAATGTTTAATACCGCACTTGAATTTTTAGTTTTTATTTTAAAGTGGAAACGCTCTAGAGTATTTCAGTCTTCAAATCCATCGATTTAGACTCTCGCTGTGAGGTTATTTGCTTTTTAATAATATTTTTCTTGAGTAAAAAAATATCTCAATAAGGCTCATAACTTAGGCGAAAATTTTTGTTAAAACACATTTTATTGCATCTTTTGTGATTCTTCCAAAGAATTATTGGTTTAATTTCGATGTTATTTTTCATGTTTAAAATAAAAACTACGCGACCTAGGAAAAAAATATTTCTAAGAAACTTGTAGATCTCTTCTGAATGAACAACACTTATCTATTTTTTTCATTCGAAGCGTGGTTTCTAAGAAAAACATTGTTATTTTATTTTGAATGTTATTTTTTACTTTAAAAACAAAAACTACACGTTCTATAAAAAAAAATTCATAAAAAATTTGTAGGTCTTTTCTGAGTGAAAAAGTTCTCTATGCATTTTTTTTCGTACCTTGTCTCGTCTTTCTAACAATTAGATTTCTTTATTTTCAATATTATTTTTGACGAATGGAACAAAAACTGTGTGTTTTATCAGAAATGATTAATAACAATTTTATTAATCTTTTTTTGGTGTACAAACTTGTCTCTATTGATTTTTTTTC
>CAKNXH010001541.1:0-12105 GCA_932178445.1 Andricus quercusramuli | reverse complement strand
CTGGGGCCATTCGGACTCATATTGATACACAACATGTAAACTTCTATCTTACCATTTCTCAATATCAAGACCTAATCTTCAAGAACGATACCTAATAGAGTTTTTAAAAAAAATAATTATAATAATTTATATTTTGAGTAAGAAGTAAGGCGCGAGATGTGTAGAATGATGAGCAGAAGGAATCTTGTGAGTGTCTCAGTAGTAACAAGTACACAATGAATATCGCAAGTGATACATAGACTTTGAAAACTCAAACAATGCCACCAATGGAGAGCAAGAGGGAAGGTGGTGAAAGCACTAATTACCCTGAGGAGGGACCTTTGGACTTGTTGTGGTAACCACCATATAAACTTCTGTCTTATCATTCCTCAAGATCAAGATCTTGTCTTAAAGGAGAAAACCTGATGAAATTTTCAGAATAATGTGTATAATCATTTATATTTTAAGGAGGAAGTAGGCGCGAGATGTGAAAAATCATAAACAAAAGGAATCTGGCAAATGGTTCAGTAAGAAGCACTCAACGAATCTCACAAGGTGTACATAGACATACCATTGAAAACACAAAAAATTTCAACAATGTTTGATCATTCCTAAAGATCAAGACCTAATCTTATAGAACAATACCTAATAGAATTTTTCAAAAATATGACCATAATAACACTCAGAGAAATGTCCATTGTGACAAAAGGATGTTCCTTGACGTGAATGGAATTTCCTCTTGAATTTAAGGTTGAGAGGATTTTCATTTGTCTCAACAGGAATCCTTTTGCAGTAAAAATTTTCCTTATACGACTAACTTCACATAGTCTTGCAGCCAAAGAATTCTGTTTATGTAAAAAATATATTCACGTCATTCAAAACGAAACAGGCAGGAGGACGATGCTCTTGTTTCAAGATAACTTTTTCTCTGAGTGAATGTAAACCTCAAGTAAAAAATAGGGCATGAGAGGCATATAATGATATACAAAAATAATCTGATACATGGTTTAGTAACAAGTACTCAATGAATCTCGCAATTGATACATAGACATTAAACACTCAAACAATGACAACGATGAAGAGCGAGAGGAAAGACGGTGAATGTACTAATTACCCTGAGGAGGGGCCTGTGGCACTCATTGTGGTACCCACCATATGAAATTCTGCTTTATCATTCTTCAAGATCAAAACCTAATCTCGTAGAACAATACCTAACAGAGTTTTTCGAAATCATGACTATAGTCATTTATATTTTGAAGAAGAATTAAGCACAAGATATGAAAAATAATAAACAGAAGAAATCTGCTAAGTGGATTAGTGACACGTACTCAATGACTCTCGCAAGTGGTACATGGGCATACCATTGAACATTCAAACAATACCGACAATGCTGAGCGAGATGGAAGGTGGTGAAAGCCCTAGTGTTCTGAGGAGGACCCTGTGAGACTCATTGTGGTACCCACCATGTGAACTTATGTTTCGTCATTCTTCAAGATCAAGACCTAATCCCATAGAACAATGTCTAATGGAGTTTTTTAAAATCATGACTATAATCAATTATGGTTTGAAGAAGAATCAGGCGCGAGACATGAAAAATGATGAACAGAAGGAATCTGCTAAGTAGATTAGTGACAAGTACTCGATGACTCTCGCAAGTGGTACACGGACGTACGATTGAACATTCAAACAATGCCAACAATGGTGAGCAAGATGGAAGGTGTTGAAAGCTCTAGTGTTCTAAGAAGGGGCCTGTGGGTCTTATTGTGGTACCCACCATTCAAAATTCTGTTTCGGCATTTTTCAAGATCAAGACCTAATCTCATAGAACAATACCTAACAGTGTTTTTCAAAATCATGACTATACACGGAGAAAAATGGTTGTTTAAATGTAGATGCTCAAAGGGTAAGATTGTACCGCCGAATATGCAGATATTCATGTCAAGCATCTACTATCTCTTTGAGATGTTAGGCGTAAAAATATTTTTATGTTAAACTAAAACACATTCAGATGTTAGAATCGTCCGAGCGCATTGGAATCTCACGACTATATTTTCAGCTATGTTTTCGATATTACAATTTTGGAATATTAAAATTTTGGAATACTTCCAAAGGATCGCAATTAGCTACCCTTACTTAAAATCGGATAACGACTTTTGTCTCTCTACACGACGGAACAATGAGCGTAAGTTTTAGGTTATATTAGCTTAGACACATTTGACAAAATGTTTGTAAATTTCAAATAAAATTTAAGTTTCAGTAATCAAAAGTGGATAGAATTTTACATGCTGATTACAGATCGTTCATTCTCAGCTTACTTACCGCGTTTTTATTTTGAAGATTTTGAATTAAAAATATTGAACATAACCTCAACTTGAGTGAATATATCCTGATTGATATTTCGTACCCTTTATATGTTTTTCGTTTATGTATGAACATTCAAGCTTAATTTGAAATTTACAAATCAGTTTGAATTAATTCCTCAAATGATCAAAAATATGTGAACTCCTCAATTATTTACAGATGTTATTTGACATAATCATCATGTACTATTTTTAGATATTTCAGTTAAACATTCTGGATGTAAACGAGTAACATCACACTTTTCAATATCTGAAGATACGAACTTTGAACATCTAGATTGCTGTCCTACAATTAAATATAAAATAAGTCAACACAGAAAATCTAGATGTTACGTTTAAACATCCATTTTTCTCCGTGTAATCATTTACATTTCAAAGAACAATTAGGCGCGAATTATAAAAACTGTTGAACAGAGGGAATCTGATGAGTGGATTAGTGACAAGTACTAAATGACTTTCGCTAGTGGTACATAGACGTACGATTGAACATTCAAACAATGACAACAATTATGAGCGAGATGGAAGGAGGTGAAAGCCCTAGTGTTCAGAGGAGAAACCTGTGGGACTCATTGTGGTACCCACCATGTAAACTTCTCATGAATTAGCGGGATGCGGGAGAGGTCAACGATTCGCTAGCTGTTTCTCCTCCATCAATCATGGTATTCACGTTCCACGATAGTTAAGGTCGTGGCACACAATGCGAAAAGCTCGACGAAGGAAGAAGACTGAGTTGCGCGCCGTCAGCAAAAGCCCCATAGAGCAGCCACGGCTTTTCTAGCCTGCTTCAAACAACTAGCCAACACTCAACTCTGGCTTATGATAATGGACCCTTGAATAAAAAGCTATTCTCAACGCATCGTTATTGTGTGTATCACGGATAAAGATGTGCTTGATATTCTAACCAAGAGTTTTGCACTGGAAGAGATTTGCCTAAGCCGATTATGGTCTAGTAATGCAAAAGGGAAAATTGTAATCATCCATAACTATTTGGAACTAAAACGTTTACTTTATTAGGAATAATTCATCTCTTAATTCGGAAAATATAGTTTGGTGAGTATTCTTGCGCCTTTTACTGAATTTATGGCTTCCATTCAGATTGCAGTTCATGATTTGCAACCAAGAGGATGGCCGCAAAATTTCACCTTCAACATTTTCTGATTTTTCCATGACTGATTTTTCATTTTCTTTGATTATTAATATTTAAAAACCAAATTTCTAATCTTGTAATATTTTCCAAATAGGGGTGACTGCCAAAAAGTTGACAATTTTCGACAACGAAATTTTCGAAAACAAAAAAATTTCGAAAGGCCTAAAATATATATATATATATATATATATATATATATATATATGTAATCCCTAATAGGAAAGTATGAAAATACAAACACCTAAGAGATCAAAGAATGTATTTTTTATGAATATGTAGTTTACATGTTTCGAAATATCTCACTTTGAAGAATCATAAATAAATATCAAGCATTACAGGCCATTTAGAAAAAATAGAACGTAAAAATAATGATAAATATTTACTGCTATTAGGAATCAACAAGAGTCAATCGGAAATTTTAAGAACACCCTAAAATATTTAAAATAGTTTCGAGTCTCTTCATATTATTGAAATCTATAAAAAATTCCTTCCAATCTTTCAGAATACCCCAACATTTTTCAAATCTTTTGAAATCTCGTAAAACTTAATAAAGCTTTTGAAAATTCCTTGGAATTTTTAAAAATGGAAAAAAAAATAATGACTAAGTTTCAGAGCAAAAGTTCTTTAGTATTTTTTATAAGTATGAAAATTGAAAAAAAATATATATAATCAGCCTTTTCGCCACTTAGTTGATAATTTTTTTTTCGCTTATAATCAGGATTGACGCAATTAAATTGATTTTAATCTTTTTTTACTAGTTTCTTCGCTTCTCCAAACCATCTGATTAAAATTGCAAGGTGTTGAAAAAGTACAAAATATGACATAAATAACTGATATAATTCATCGCTCTTTTTTCATTCATTCAATTCATTCAAACATCGCTATCTTCAAAATAAATATTCCAGCTTTATTTCGGTATTTAATACTTTTTTCACCTCGTACTGGTTTTGCCCAATCTGAAATATTTGAATTTCTTGAAAATCCCTTCAAATTATAAAAATCTATTGGAAATTATCATTATATTACATATATGTGATAAAAAATATATGATTATAAAAAAGCGATTTCTGAAAATTCTGAGTTTTTTTTGGTAGAAAACTATTTTTCAGATGAAAATTCATCCTTTTTTGTTGAAAATGCAACTGTTTGCTTGAAAATTAATCCTTTTTGCTAGAGGATTCAAATGTATTCCAAAAATTCGTATTTTCTGTTGAATTCAACTGTTTTCGATTTAAAATTGAATTATTATTCTGTTGAAATATTAACTATAACATGTTTTGTTGAGAATTCATTTTTTTCTTAAATTCACTTCATTCACTCATGCATTTATTATTCATTTCACTAGCTCATTCATTCATCATTTTAGTCAAAAATTCCCATTTTCTATTCGAAAATACATCTGTTTTGTACAAAATTCAGCTGGCATAGTGGACAATTTGTCTTTTTGGCTCATATTCATATTTTTTGGTTGAAGCTTAAACCATTTTGGTACAAAATCGAACTTCTTGGTTAGAAGTTTAACTATTTACTGGAAAATTTACTTATCCTGTCATAATTTTTTTTTGATTGAAAAATTATTTTTCTACCTGGAAATACAGCTATTACACTCTCAATTCAAAATTTTTGTTTTATAAGTTGAAAATTCTACTATCTGATAAAAAAATCATGTATTCTGTCAATCATTCATTTGTTTGCATAGAAAACTAATTTTTTTTTCTTCAAAATTCATGATTTTGGATTCGAATTCTATCACGATGTTAGAAATTCGTCTTTTTTATCTGAATTCCTGGTTGAAAATTCGTTTTTTTTCTTTTTGAAAAGTTTTTTGAACTGAAAATTCAAAGATTCCATTTTTGGTTGACATTTTTTTTCGTTTTTTTAAAGCCAACTGTTTTTGAAAAAAATTCTATTTTCAGTTTGAGGAATCAATTATTTTTGGCAACTTATCTATTTGAGTAGAAAATTATTCTTGTTTATTGAAAATTTACATATTTGATTGAGGATTCAACTATTTTGTTGAAAATTCGTCTTTCTGCTTCGAATTCAACTGGTTGATAATTGTTTTTTTCCGATGTTCAAAATTAGATTTTTTTACTGCAAAGTTATTTCTTTATATCAAAATTCAATTGTTTGGTTGAAAATTCATGTATTTTATTGAAAATTCAACTATTGTGTTGAAGTTTTTTTTTTGGTTGAAAATTCCACTCTCTTTGCTTGAAATAATATTTTCTGTCGAAAATCAAACTTTAGAGTTTCGCCTAATATGGGAACGTCTTGTGAGGTGTAAAATCAATCATCCTGAGTAGCATTACAGCATCAAGTGGAAATATTGATGTAACTGAGAGAATAAGCCTTGCATAAGGAGGGTTCGACGTAGAAATAATTATCGACCTTAGTGGCTGCTCGTAGGAACATTTCTATATGGTATACGACCCTCTCAGAATCCCAGCAGCCTCTGCAACCCCTTCAACCCCCATCTCGACTTCGAGCGACAAGGCAGACTGGTGGTGGGTTTTTGCGATCCAAGGACAAAAACTCCTGTTCCGCTGGATGCAAACCCAACTCGAGGTTGCCTAATTACTTGTGCTGGTATTACAGGTGCACTATACCAGCTGTAAAACAAGGCCAGGTATACATGGGTATTCTACTTGGCTAATTGAGTGGGAACAGGCTGTCGAGCCGGAGACGTATGTACTCCAGCAAAACATGCTACATTGCTGGAACGCTAAGCGGCTACATTTTCATGCGTTCCCATGAAATCTCCAGAGATTGAGTGGAAAACTCAAATAACCTGTTTTACCTTCTTGTAAACTATTTTCATTCGTTAAAATAATAATTATTAATAACCTAAATGTGTTCGCAGCTATACATTCCGTTCAAAGTATGGAAGTCTGTCGTACTTTTTTCCCAGGAAGAGAAGTGAGGGAAAATGAGAAGAGGAGAAGTAGTGGAAATGCGGTTAGGGAAGTAGGAGAAGTGAGAGGAAATTATGAGAAGGAAAGTAGGAGAAGGACGCGTAATTCTTGAGAAGGGTAGTAGAAAATATTAGGAGAAGGAAAGTAGGGATAGGAATGGAAAACTGGGGGAGGGGAAGTATTGAAAATGAGGGAAAATTAGGGAAGGGAAAGTAGGTGCAGCAAGGGGAAATTGGGTAATATAAAATGTTGAGGTAAATGAGGGGTGGAGAAGTAGGGGAAGTGAGGAGGAATGAGGGGTCCCGGAAAGCACAAATGATGCCCCAAATATTCCTGGAATATTCCATTGGAAGGTTCACAGAATTCCGAAAAAAGTTTCAAGCAAATTCTTGGGAGTAGATAAATGTCCGAGTATCAAGGAAAGTTCCGGGAATGGTAAACTTCCATGGAAGCCTTCCTTGATAGGCGGACATTTACCTTCTTTGATGCTATGCGGGGTGGGGAAGTAGGGAAAGTGAAATATAATGTGGAGAAGGGAAATAGGGAAAATAAATGTAAGAATTTATGGGTAGTGAGCGAAAGTGTGGGGAGGACTGGTAGGGTAGCGCGGGTGAGTAGGGGTGGGGAATTGAGTGATTGGAAGGGTATAAGGGGACGGGGATTGTTAGCTTGGAAAGCAAGGAGAGGGGGAAGTATTGGAGGAAGAAGAAGTTGGGGAGGGGGAAGAGGGGGGCGACGGGTGAAATGAGGAGAGGAAAAGTAGGGGAATGTAGGGGGAGCAGGGAGGTTCAGTATGGAGGAGGGAGATTTTAAGGACTTGATTAACGTCTTAATGGGCTACAAAAGCCGTTCTGATATTAGCTTTCATAAAAATAATTAAATTTTAAAAATACATTACAATCGAAAACTGCAAATTCCAAGCAGAAGTAATATTAAACAACCTGTACAACCAACTCACAGAATATAAAAGTGAAGACATTTTTATTATAAGGCTGACCAATTTAAATAATTTCACTACTTAGTATTTAGAACTGTAAATAAATCAAATTTACAATTGAAACAAAAAAACAATTTCAAAATTTAGTCCGTTTGAAATCAAAAAAAATTTTATTTGAAGTGCTAAAAATAGTGTAATTCCAAAATTAAAATTATCATTTCTTTTTTAAAAATCAAGAGTTTCATATTTAGAGCAATGAGAATGTCTGTATTCCTGAATTCTCTAAAATCATTCATTTCTCTTACTTCCTTGAAAACCTCGAATAAGCTAAATTTCCCTAATTTCTTGAATTCTCTGGATTAAATGAATTATATGATAAAGTTGAATAATCTGGATTCTCTAAATTCCTTCTATATCTTGAATTCCTGAAATTCCGTGTTCCTTCTGAATCCCCTAATTCCTTCAATTGTTCTGAATTTTCTAAAGATGCTGAATTCTCTGAATTTCTTGAAATCCCTACATGCTCTAAAATTCTCGGAATTCCCTGTCATCTTCGAATATGCTGATTTCTTTGAATTATTGGATATCCTTTAATATTCTGAATTCCCTGAATTTCTTAAATACTATACACTCCTGAAATTTCGGAAATTTCTTGAACTATTTAAATCCCCCGAATTCCTTTAATTTTCTGAATTCTCTACATCCTGGAATTCCCTTAATTCCTCGACTTCTCTGAATCATCTGAGATTCTTTAATATTCTACATTTGTGAAATTCTCTCAATACTCTAAAGTTGTTCAAATCTTCTGAATTCTTCAAATTCCCTTTTATATAATTTCTTGAATTCCGTGAATTCTTCTAAATTCTTCGAATTATTTTTAAGTCCTTGGGATCACGGGAGTTCTCCATGCTCAAAAAATTCCACAAATTCAAGCTTATTAGATAATTCACAGAATTTGACTGAATTTAGATATCTTTGGAAATTCGAAAGAATTCAGAAAATTTGAAGGAAGTTGAAAAATTCACAATGATGTAAAAGTGTTTGGAAGCATTGGAAATAATTCAAAAGAATGAAGAATCAATAAAGCTGAATATTGCATCAGTTTGACATCATATATCTGAAAATAATGCACAGTTTGAAAATCAATGATTTTGACCGATTAAGCTACAGTCAGCGTTAAAACTTAATTTTTTGTTGCTTTGGAAGTAAGGAGGTGAAAAAGGAATCAGACTTTTTTTAATTAAATTTTTTTTCTATGGAAGGAAAAAACGTAGGGGTTTTTCTTTAAGTACCAATGGGTTAAAAAATCAGAATTTTTTAATTATTCGTAAAAATAAGCATTCAGTAGATTTTGAGTGAATACCATTTTCTGTAACGGTCAATAACTCTTTTAATATCAATTTGAAGAACGTTCTTTCACTAGAGTTACGATAAGGTTTTTTATGCTCTTTCTATTGAACGTAAACATTATTAATGACCTGGAAAAATGTTTGATAACTGGGAAAAGAACAGAAATTTGTTTTTGCTTTTATAGGCCAGCCTGAAATATTTTATATTTATATTGACAATTCGACTGCTAATGTTTTACAATAATATTTAATTTCTAGCCCCAATGATTCAACAATTTTACACTGGATAATATTACGGAATTTCTCGTAAAACTAACTGGTCAAGTATAGAGATAGGGGTAACATTATGGAATTTCCTGTAACGTTAGTCCTAAACGAGCTGAAACAGAGTTAGTCTTACGGAAAATTCCATAGTCGTAAACAGTTCGCAATTTTAAATTAAAATCCTTCCGAATAAATAATAGTTTCAAATTTAAATATTAAAAATGCAAGGAAAAATTCACTAATAAATATTTCTAAATTGCAAAATTTTATATTAAAAGCGTTGATAGTCAGTATTATGTTTAATGATTCCAGATTCAAATTGTCTAATACATAAGGTATTTAAATATATTGAATGAATTGTTTGGTTTCCATTTTGAGCGCACATAATTTTCTGGGGTTTGGAATTCTTCTGAATCGTAAAATATCAATTTGAAAGACTCTATACCTTCACAATTTTCAGTTGAAAAGATTTATACTAAAAAATATTAAAATTAAATGCCTCCAAAGTAAATTTAAAATAATGAAAAATTAGAACATTTCAGTACTAGACATTAAAAATTGATTTTTTTTTGTTGAAAATGTTCCCAAATATTGAAAATTTTTCACGAAACTTCAAAAATACACAATTTCGATTGGAAATACTTCAAATTGTCCAATTTTTAAAATTGGAATCTGAACTATCTTCTTTTGTATCTCTTTTAAATTTTGAATGTAAAATAAGTTTGGTTTTCGATTCCAAATGGTCAAATTTGAATGGCTTGGAATTAAAAATTATTGGAAGTCAGTATTTTTCAATTTTGAATAATGAAATGTTTAATTTGAACGCTTTGTATTAGAATTCAATTTTTTAGTTTCAAAACCCCCTGATTGAACTTTTTTCAATTTCAAACACTTTCTGTTTCAAACTATACAATTTGAAATGTTCTTATTCAGGAATAATGCAAGTTCAATTTCTTTTCATTTAATTCGGAATATTTTCAAAATTTTACCTAATCTAAAATTGCTTCAATCGTAATTTGCTGTGTTTTTAATTCAGAATCGTGGAGTATATTGAAGAAAATGTAAAAAGCTTTCAATTCGGAATTACTAATTAATAATTATGTTTTCAGAATGTTTTTGAACATAATATATTTGATAATGCATTATCAAATTGTTTATATTTTCAATGTTAGGAAATGAAAACCCAAAGACGTAAACGCGCGTTGCGCGCGCGTGCGTTTACTACTGGTTAATATACAAATATCCCTGCGGATTTGAGCAATTATAATAATTAAACTTTAATTGTATAAGGACAATTTGTTTCTATTTTAATATCACTGAATCAATGTAATGCAATTATTAGGTTTCGAAATGCCAGGTGGATAATCTCGGTAGTTTGGTCAAAGGTAGGAACGCCAGACTAAGTGTGTTATGTTAACGAGTAGAGTTTCGGCTGATATTAGTTGCCTACTCTGTTTAGGAATTTGGTACCTCGGATGCAATTTTGGTCGAACAATTTTAGCAACCTCGCCTTATTTCTTGTTCCTCAAAATAGAGATTCTCTTCAACTCATGCTTTAAATTCTCGAATTTACATTCAGCGCCCAATTGTATTTTTTAGTCATTATTATTATTTGGGATATTCTCTTTCAATCTTATCTAAAAAAAAGAGGCGCCATCATACTTCCAATAAATCTCGCGATCATTGTTGTTGGCAACATGATCGGATAACAACCACTTGAAGTTGTTTCATATCCTAAATTTAAAAATTTGAAAATTCAATCCACAAATGATTCTTTTTTGATAAGAAAATCATAGAAAACCTTGTAGTCCGGGAGCTCGCGACAATTCTATGGACGTCATTTTAGTACTCATGAAAATTTCAGAATCTTCAGTTTTCATAGTCAACAGTACGAAATTTGTTGACTGGCTAATAGCTGTTCGTGCATTTTGCAGCAATTTATTGTGAAACTGGTCAAAATTTCGAATGAAAAGACGTCATTTTAGTACCATTGAATCCCACAGGGGATGGTCGTTTGAATGCTAAGAATAACAAAAAGTTTGACTAGTAGCTTCTCGGTGGTACCAAAGTTGACTGGCAGGCTGTCAAATATGTCAAAAATTCCAGGGAAAAAACGTCATTTAAGTTTTTTTTTTTAGTTGCTGAAAAGTAAGATAATAATTGACCGGCTGTTCCCCAGTAGTGCCAAAGTTGACTGGCATGCTGTCAAACATGTCCAAAATTCGTGACAAAGAACTTCATTTTAGTATTTTTGAAACCCATTGAGGGTGATTGTTTAGGTGCTAAGAACTAAGAAATAGTTTAACTGGCAGGTGCTCAGTGATATCGACGTTGACTGGCAGGCTGCCAAACATGTATAAAATGACAGGATAAAAATTAAAACTGTCATCTTAATACTCCTAAAACCCGTTGAGGATGAGTTTTTGGGTGCTGAAAAATAAGATAATAATTGACTGGCTGTTCCTCAGTAGTGTCAAAATTGACTGGATGGCTGTCAAGCATGTCAAAAATTCGATAAAAAAAACTTCATTACAGTATTCTTGAAACCCATTTGGGGTTATTGTTCAGGTGCTGAGAACTAACTAAAAGTTTGTGTGGCTGTTCCTCAGTGAGCCAAAGTTGACTGGCTAGAAGTTAAACTTAAAAAAAAGTAAGGAATGAGATTTTTGTAAATGCTAAATGTTGAATGTTAAATGTCAAATGTTGAATGTTAAATGTTCCATCGGACTCAAAAAGAGAGTTTTTTTCTGTGTATCGGCTACATTTTTTATGATGTATATTTCTAAAACTGATATGTATTTGAAAATATTTAAGATATTTAAAAAAATTGTAAACCAAGAAAATCTTAATTTTTACGTAAATTTAATGCTCACAACCTCTGAAATCTTATTGAAAATCTGCAAAAATTAGAAGAGTATTTTTTCACCCACAAAAACAATCTGTCGATTTTTGAGGTGCTGAAATGACATCCTTAGTTTTAACAAATTGAACTCTCAGCCAGTCAAGTTCGGAATCATCTCCAACTAGCCAGTTAATTTTTTTCTTACTTTTCAGAACCTGAAGAATCATCAAAAAAACGTTTCAAAAGTACTGGAATGAGATTTTTATCTCATCATTAGGTTTGAAGAGTACTAGAGTTAAATTTATTTCCCTT
>CAKNXH010001540.1:127468-152868 GCA_932178445.1 Andricus quercusramuli | reverse complement strand
ACTTAATTGGCCAATCAAGTTCAAGCAGTCCCCACCATGGGGCACTCTGGCCAATCACAGGCATCGTAGAGAATACATATATAAGAACAACATAACCTGAAACCTCAGTTTCAGGTCAGCCCTGAAGAAGTGAACTGCAATGTTCACGAAACGTCGGCAACATTCATAGTTTCGCACACGATTGAAACCCGAAAAATCTTTAAATTTTAAATTCTAAATTTAAATTTATTAATATTAATTTTAGACCAAGTAAGACAAAAAAGATTAACATCATATAAATTAATTTGTTATATTTCAAGATGTACTCGATAGCGTTTGAGATTAAGTAATTTTTCTTATTCTCTTCAAAGCTTTTGGTATCGTCTAAAGTCTGTGATCGTGAGAATTCGGTGCAATTTAACGTCTGTGTAAAGTAAAAGCAGTCCATTTGCTACCAATAGACGAAGGCTCTTTTGCCGTTTCCGATAGAAAAGTACACTGCAGACATCTACATTTAAAAGGCGCTCAAGTGCAGTACATAATGTACAGGTTTATAATTCGGTTCTCTCTTTCTGTCAATCTCTCGTGAAATGCGATTTTCTTTTTGCCGACCTGCTCCTTTTGATCTTACATATACATATGAAAAATTAATATAAAATCTAGTCTGTGATGACGAAAATTTTTTTCTGTAGTAGAGGATTTAGCTTTAATCGATATTGTAGATATTATTCACAGTATGTGTGATTGGATTTTTCATCGGATCGATATTTACCATCTCCTATGATAATACAGATTCCTGTTACAAATTGATTCGTATGTGACATCTTGCTAATAAAAGCGTTTATCAGAAAAATAGATTCTTACTCTGGTCCCTCTGTAGCTCAATGGTTAGAGCAGCTGACCGGTAGTTGATCTGGTGTTCGAATCCCAGCGGAATGAAAAGAGAAGATCCTTTTTCTGAATAAATTGAATTCAATAGATTTTTATTTATATCTCCATCTAGTCTGTGAAGACGAAAAATTTTTGTCTGTATTAGAGGATTTAACTTTGGTCGATATTGTAGATTTCCATTATTCACAGTATGCGTAATTGCATTTTTCATCGGATCGATATTTACTATCTCCTATGATAATACAGATTCCTATTGAAAATTGATTTGTATGTAACATCTTGCTAATAAAAGCGTATAGCAGAAAAATACATTCTAACTCTGGTCCCTCTGTAGCTTAATGGTTAGAGCACCTGACCGGAAATCAGTTGATCTGGTGTTCGAATCCCAGCGGAGTGAAAAGAGAAGATCTTTTTTTCTGAATAAATTGAATTTAATATATACATATAAATCCTAATGTTCTCTGTAATTTTTCTAGAGTAATTTTTCTTTTATTTTTCTAGAAACCTACCCTACTCCTCCCACATTCTCCCTCTTACTTCACACTCTGCCACAACTTCCCCAAATTCTTTCACCTCTGCTTCCCCCTCTCCTTATTTCCCAACTATCATTTCCTATCCCCTACTTCCCTTCCCCAGCCCTTACTTCCACTCTCCTATCTAACCTTCTTTTTAACAATTTCCCCTAGTTCCCCTCATTTAGGGACAGTACTTAAATCACGTAACAGCTCAAGGGGGAGGGATGGGCCGAGAAATGTTGTTACGATTTGTTACGGAAGGGGGGGGGGTAGCTCGTTCATGAGTTAGAAAAAAAATCTTGCAAAAGTCAAAAAATTTCTATAACTTTAAATAGCTGTTAAACAGAATAAACTTGAAATATTTCAATTTTACTTTGAAATACTTTTATTCTTATAGTTTTGGATTTTGGTATTTAATTATTAATGGTCAGGGAAAATGTAAAATTATTCAGGGAAAAATTAGGGAAGTGTTAAAATGAAGTTTTGCGGTAACCCTGAAATAATATTCTTGTTAGTAATTTATTTGCCATGTATTTTATTTATATTACTTTCTTTTGCAAATTCTTTCTCCTGAAAATTATATTTTCAGCTATGAAATTTATTATTTGTTTGAAGATTTGACATCATTGTTGAAAAGTCATTCTTTTTTATGGAAAATTCAACTATTTCATAGAAAATTTATTTGTTGTTCAAAATTCATATTTTGGTGTTGAAAAGTCAACTAAAATCTATCTTGGATGAAAATTCAACTATTTATTTAAAAATTGGTTCACTTAATTTGAAAATTTATCTGTTTTTGTAGAAATTCCATCTTTCTTGATAATTTAAAGTTAAAGTTAAAAAGTCATCCTTTTTGGTTAAAAATTCAACTGTTTTGTTGAAAATTCGTATTTTTGGGTTGAAAAATCAAGTATCTTTGTAGAAAATTGACTCCTTGATAAAAACTCATATTTTAATGTTGAATAGTAAAACTAAACCCGTTTTTTGATGAATATTCCAACTTTTTAAAAATTTGAATAAAAAATTCATCTGTTTTAGTAGAAATTTCATCTTTCTTTGATAAAAATGCAACTATTTGGTTGAAGATTCAATAAGTTGGTTGAAAAGTTATCCTTTTTATTTAAAAATTCAACTGTTTTGTTGAAAATTCGTCTTTTTGGTTTAAAAAATCAGTATCTTCGTAGAAAATTGATTTTTTGTTTAAAGCTCATATTTTAATGTTGAATAGTAAAACTAAAATCTTTTTTTGGATGAGAATTGAAATTTGTTTAAATTGAATTTTTTTACTTGAAAATTCATTGGTTTTAATAGAAATTTCACTCTTCTTGGATAAAAATGCTACTATTTGGTTGATGATTCAATAATTTTGTTGAAAAGTCAATATGTTTGATTAAAAATTCAACCGTTTTATCGAAAATTCAAATATCTTCGAAGAAAATTTACCTCTTATTTAAAACTCATATTTAAATGGCGAAAAGTCACATTAAAATCTTTTTTGGATGAAAATTCAATCTTTTTCAATTTTTTTATATAAATTTTTTATAAATTATAAATTATAAAATTATGAAATAAATATATGTATAAAATAAAGATAATTAAGAAATAGTTATAAAATTTTGTATAAAAATTGTTAAACTATGCACCAAAAAGGTGAATTTTTCACTAAAATTATAAATCATGAACTGGAATAGTTAAATTTTCATTTAAAAAATTATTTCTGAACCAGAAAAGAAACTAATTTTCAACTAAAATGATGAAACTTAAAGAAGAAAAATAGAATCTGTTTTAGTAGTAGTTGTAGTTGTTCACTTGAGGATACAACTATTTTATTTTAAAATTTTTGTTAAACGACTTTGTTGAGAAATCACTTTTTCGTTGAAGATTCATTATTTTTAGTTAAAAATTCATCTCTTTGGCTGAATGTTGACCTATTTTGTTGGAAATTGATATTTTTTAACTGAAAATTCAACTGCGTGGGTACAAACTAAACTACTTCTTTGATTTTTTTTGTTAAAGAAGTTTTATCTCTTTCGTTGAAAAATTACTAACTTTCGTTGAAAATTAATTTTTTTGCTGAAAATTCATATTTTCTGATTGAAAATTCAATTTTTACATAGAAAACTCGTCCTTTGGCTTGAAGGTTCAACAGTTTAGGTAAATATTTTTCTTCATGACTGAAAAATCTTTATTTGTAAAGAATTCTTCTTTGTGATTTTGAAATTAATTTTTAATCGAAATTTCATATTTTTTGCCTAAAATATCAACTATTGCACTTTTTAAATTGAAAATTCATGTTTTTAGGTTAAAAATTCAATCATTTTGTGGATGACTCAATGATTTTTTTCAAAATTCCAGTATTTTGTTGAAAATTCAAATATTTTGTTCAAAATGCAAGTATTTTGTTAAAAAATCATGTTATATGGTAGAAAAGTCATTTTTTCGTTTAGAATAAATACATTTGTATCTTAAATATTGTTTCGTTCCGTTTATAAAATACCTTAAGCTAAAAATATTACAAGGATAAAATGCTGGTATTTGAATATTAATGATTAGGGAAAATAAAAAATTGTTTAAAGAAAAATCAGAGCATTTTAAAAATGAATTTTCCTTTGCAAAACATTATCTTAAATATAAAAAATTGCCATTAGTCTCATATCTTATTATTTCTGGAAACCATACATTACAGATAGTAAGATGGGGGGAGGGGGGGGATAGGGAGATTTTTACGGATCGTTAGAGGGGGGGGGGTTGGAGAGGGCTTTTAATTCGTTACGTGATTTAAGTACGCCCCCTTAAGTTCACTTCTCCTATATCCCATCCTTTATTTTCCCTACTTTCCCTCTCCTTATCGCTCCTCACTTCCCTTACTTCCTATACTCCCCCTCCTCTAATTCACTTACTTTCCCTCCCTTTACTTCCCCCAAATTCCCAACTTCCCCCAAATTTCCAACTTCCCCGCTCTAATTTACAGCCATTCCCCATACTTCTTCGACTTTTCTTATCTTCGTTTCCCCTACTTCCCTCGCCTCATTTCTCATCAATTCCCCTCACTTTCTTCATTTCTCCTCATTTACCCTACTTCCTCTGCACTTATTTTCCATCATTCCTCAACTTTCCCTCTTGTCATTTACCCTCGCTTCTCATAATTGCCCTCCTCTGAATTCCCTTTACTTCCCCCACTTTTCCTCTTCTTGTTTCCCTTCACTTTCCCTAATTCCCCTCCACTCATTGTCCATTACTTCCCCTCACTTCCCCTCTTTGGAAAAAAGTACGATCTGAAATTCTGAAAGTTCAAATCAACGAAATGGAAAAAATGAATTTCTGAAATTAGTTCTCGGAGGCGTCAAAGTGATTATGAAACAAAAAAATGTAACAATTTATTTTGAGGGTAAAACAACCTCAAGTTTAAAAGTAGTGTTTTTTGGAATGAAAAATATTGTTAAATTAGCTTCTTATATAACAAGTATTTTGAGTGGTGTAAGAGCTTCCGAAAAACCATGAAAGCATGAAAATGAACGCATTTACACAGTTCTTCTTTCAATTCCAAAAAGTGCTAAATTAAACTTCCTTTTCCAGTAACAAGTTTTTTTAATGTGGTGAGAGTTTTCAGAGGATGAATTCAAAAGCACCCTTAGTTTTCAAAAATTCATAAAATCATGAAAATTAACGCCTTTATATAGTTTTTTTTCTAATTAAAAGTATCGTTAAATTATCTGGGTGTATAAAAAGTTATTTGAGCGGGGTAAGAGCTTTCGAAACGAAAAATTCAGGGTCACCCCTGGTTTTGAAAAATCACGGAAATAAACAGCTTTAGAGAGTTTTTTTTTGAATAAACATTGCGTTAAATTACCTTATCAGCACTCATGGCTTTATTTTATTCAATTTTTTTTTTTTTTTGATTAGAAATATTTGCATGAATACTTATCCAAATATTGTCGTTTTTGATTCTTGATGATTAGATTTATTAAAATCTAGGAATTTTGTTATTAGAATTTTTGGTCGTTCCAGAGAATTTCGAATATTGAATGAATCTACAATTGAATTTTGGCTTTCTTCATTAAATTTCAACCTGATAAAATATTTAGTTTTTTTTTAATACCTGCAAGAATCAATAACACTCCAACCACAAATCTAAAATTTAGAGAATTCTCCCGATTTCAATACGTAATTGAATGTAAAAAAATTAAATTGAATGATGAATGATATAATGAACTGGAATTTAAGAAATAAAAAAAAAAGACTTAATGGAAATTGTTACGAATTTTAAAGCTGAAGTATTAGCGTATTTTTGACTTTCGTATTTTAGCTTTAATATTTGGGAATATTTCAAATCTAAAAGGACGAATTTTCTGTCAAAATAGACGGATGTTCAAGAAAACATTTCAATTTTCGAACAAAAAAGATTTCTTCTCAACAGAATACTTGAATTTTCAACCTTATAGTTGAATTTATAAGCTAAGAGGTCGAATGTATTATTAATATTTAATAATCAATTTTCAATAGAAAATAGAAAAGTTAAATTTTTAGTGAAAAAATCCAAGTAAAATAATAAATTTTCTAACAAAAAAATGATTTTCGAACCTAATAGTTGATATTTCAGTCAGGAAAGAATAAAATGTTCATCCAAATTATTGGACTTTTCAGCCGAAAGATAAATTTTATGTAAAACAGTTAAATTTTCAACACACAAATATGAATTTTCGAAAAAAAGTTTATTTCCTAAAAGAGAGATGAATTTTTAACAAAGTAGATAATTTTTCAACAAAATAATTTGATTTCTAACAAAATATTTGAATTTTTGACCAAATCGTTCAATTTTAAACCTACGAAAATAAATTTAGAACAAATAATGTAATAGATGATATTTCACCCAAAAAAAAATCAATTTTCAATCAAAAACGGAAAATTTAAATTTTTAGGGAAAAAATTAATTTTCAACACAATAGTCCAATTTTGAATCAAATATATGAATTTTCAACTATAATGATACATTTTTCAACAACAAAAAATATTTTCTAACCGAATAGTTGATTTTCAGTCAAGAAAGAAAAAAATGTTTATCCAAATCGTTGCAGTTTTAAACCAAAAGATAAATTTTCTGTGAAATATTTGAATTTTCCACTCGGAAATGTGAATTTTCAAGAAAATAGTCCATTTTCAACGAAGAAGATGAATTCTTAACAAAATAGTGGAATTTATAACCTACAATGATTAATTCTTAACAAAAAATGTAATACTTAATGTTTAACCCAAAAAGAACAATTTTTAACCAAAAATTGAGAAGTGAAATTTTCAGTAAAAAATTAATTTTCAACGCAATAGTTATATTTCAAACCAAATATGCGAATTTTCAACTAAAGTGATAGATTCTTCAGCTAAAAAATTATTTTGTAACCAAAGAGTTGATTTTTTAGTCTAGAAAGAAGAAAAGTTCATTCTAATTATTGAACTTTTAATCAAAAGACATATTTTCGGTGACACAGTTGAATTTTCAACAAAAAATTGATTTTCAACCAAACAGTTGCATTTTTCACCAAAAAAAGTAAATCTCAAATCAAGAAGATTTGTTTTCTACAAAAATACGAATTTTTAACTGAAAAAGATCAAATTTCAAACAGAAATTAAAAGTTACATTTCGGGGTGAAAAATTTATTTCAAGCAAAAAAATTAGAATTTCCAACAAAATAGTTAAATTGCCAAACGAACACATGAACATTTAACAAGTGAAATAAATTTTTAAGAAAGAAGTTCAACTTTTGCATAAGTACTTGAATTTTCAATTCAAAAATATCAATTTTCAACAAAATAGTTAATCTTTGAACCAGAGAGATTAATTTCCTACTTTTTTGATAAATATCCAACTGTAATAGTTAAATTTTCATATAGAAGAATTATTTCTGAACTAAAAAAGAAACTAATTTTCAACGAAAATGATGAATCTTCAAAAAGAAAATGAATTTTTAACAAACTGGTTCAACCTTCAATCAAGTATTTTCATTCTCAACCAAAAAAGGTGACTTCTCAACAAATAAGATGGATTAAAAAAAAGACTAATTTTCAGCAAAATAGTTGAATTCGCAACCAATGAAGCATACTTTTCAACGAAACTGTAGAATAATTATGATGTTAATGTTTTTTTCTTCTGGCTGTGTCAATATTTATTATACATTAATTTTTGTTAATTGTGAAAAAAATGCTCTCTATCTCCGCCGGGATTCGAACACCAGGTCATTCAGATTGCCGGTCTGATGCTCTAAACCACTAAGCTACGGAGAGACGAGATTATTTTCTTCACAATCCTTACAAGTTGAATTTCAATGTCATCCCTTATACTTGCAAGATTTTAGTTTCAACATGAAAGTTTCAAGGATGCTAATGTTCTTGCATCAGACCGGCAATCTGAGAAACTGGTGTTCGAATCCCAGCGGAGCTAGAGAACACTTTTTTTCAACAATTCAAAAAATCAATCTTTAATAAATATTGATACGACCAGTAGACAAAAACACCAACATCATAATTAATACGTGGTCAAGAACCTTAGCATCATAAATTTAATTCAAACAGTAGAATTTTCACCAAAAAGAAGACTCCAGAATTTCAGGACCTCCAGAATATCTGAAAAGTCTAGAGAAAAAAATTACGAAACCTTCGAACTTTGAACACACTTTTCGACGTGTATTTACGGTATTTTCGTTGGCAGCGAATGATGGAATAATCGTTGAACTAAACGTTTTTGGCGAAAGGAGTGGAAAATTGTAAGTGGATGGCATTCGATTTCGCTGACCGAGAAAAATCGGGAATGCAGAAAATCGTATCACTGAAGCCCGGCGGGTAAGAAGGAGAAGCGCCGCAAACTTATTCCAGTCAGTAGTGGGTGGCGAGTGAGTCAAGAGTCCTCGGCGAGCCGAAGGGGGGTCGTTTGCCGGCAGCATGTCCGAACGATAACTCTCCGGCGCGAATGTGCTCCTCTTCTATTCGGTCTCGGGTTTTCCGATGCTGCAGGTTCACGCGATTTGGTCCGTCGTTGTCGCCACCACCGGTTGGCCCGTTTGGCGCCACTCCAGGCGCACTGCGGCCCTACCACGTCTTATGGCCTAAGCTTTAAGCTTTAAGTAGCATGCTTCAAAGCACCCTTCGATTTCCAATTATTATCGTTTTGTACACTCTGTCGGTTACTTATCGCTTCAGCGTGTAGAATACATTTTTTTAAGATTATTTGCAGTTTTTTTTTAAACAAAAGGCGGAGAAGAATAATCTTCCCACTTGATACACTGACAGGGCTCGGAACGGGTTACTTTTTAGTAACTTAGTTACTTTTTTGATTCGCGGTTACTGAAAAGGTACTTATTTAATCAAAAGGATACTTTTGGTTACTTGTTTTGCACTAAATTTTTCTTCATTGTTTATTACTTTCAGCTAGTTTTTAAACGTTTTAAACATTTCAAGAAAAAAATTATTGTGTCTTTTTTGAACTAAGCAAAATTCGATTTATTATTTCACATATTCAAATATATTGTTTAGGAGGTTTCATTTCACATTAAAAACTGAGTAAGACAGTATTATGAAAAATTGGATAAATTGAAAACTGTGCGCTACTTGGATGTTTTTGTAGAACAGTAAATAGTTTTTTGTCATGATAGATATTGAAGCGTTACTGCATTGGAATTTTTGTACTATTCATTACTCTTTGATAGTTTGCAAATCCTTTGCATATTTAGAGAAAAAAAGTGTGGAACCTTTTTTGAAGTGAGTAAAAATTGATTATTTTTTTGACAAAAAAATGTACATTCAATAACCCAAAAAACCGACAGAATGAGGACTTATTATATGGAAAAAGCATTCAGCAAGATATTTTCTGTAAAGAAAAATTCAGTTCAACAATTTTTTGGTTGAAGATGCTTGAGACTCACCGAGCGCATTTTGTGAGCCTCAAGTTTGAGCTTATAGATGTATAATTTTCATTATTCACCTGTGACGTCATAATTTTGTTCCCTAGGGAGAAAAAGTACACTTTTTCTTCCGCTGACTTCATTATTCATGAAAAACACTACTTCAACTTTGCCTTACAGGTATCGAAAAGGGCTGAAATCGTGCTTGTGTTATAAAAAAATATTATATTTATAAACCGATAGTAAATGATGAAACACTATTCAACAAAAAACACGTGCAATATTGACCGATTTTATATGAAATCGGGCACTCTGACCCTGGAGATGTCACAAAATTTTTTTGGGTTGAAATATATTGTTTTTTTATTATTTCACCATTTAATGATTATCAAATTACTTCCTTAATTTTCTTACTTAATACATATGAGACCTGATAATACTAAATTCTGTAACTGTATGTTCTGTAAATATATATTATTTTAGCTTCTTGAAGACAAAAAACTGAAAACGTTCAAAAAAAGAATTAATAATCTAAAAAATTTATTTCTCATTATAAAAAAAATGTTTTTCAATATGAAGGAAAAGTCTATCGTGAGAAAATGTCCCATAATATTAACCTCATATTACTATGAATCCAAAAACAAATCAAGAAAAAAATAAACATTTTCCTTCTTGTTTTCAAGATTTCAACATTTTTTCGAAATTGCTATTATTAATTGAAAAATTTTGAAAGCCCGTGATGTCAAATAAATTTTGTTGTAATCCCTTGAAATAATTGGAAATGCCTCATAGTTTATTTTGAAAATTTGGAATTTTTTTTTAATTACTTGTAATCCTTAGAGCCCCATCCATATCTTCAGAAATAATTAGTAATACTAATAAAACTATTATTTAAATAAATTAAATAATTTGACATGCCTTTTAATTTATTTTGAAAATTTTGAAATATTATTTCATCATTTAATTATCATTTAATTAATTATTATGTGAATAATTATAATTTTATTAAATTTAAAGTGAATTGATCATGAACTGAAATCTTTTGAAATGTTGAAAAATCACTTGGAATTATCTGAAACCCGCGAAATCTTTAGAAATAACTAATAACTCCAATAAAACAAATAACTAAATAAATGAAATAATGGGAAATGCCCCATACTTTATTTTTGAAATTTGTTTCCAATTTCCTTGTAATTTTCAGAGTCCCATTAAAATCTTCTGAAATGTTTAAAAATCACTGGGAATCATCTGAAAACTCTTGAAATTTTTACAAATAATTTGAATTCTTGTGAAATATCTTTCACTACTTCGACAATCGTTTCCTTCAAAAGTTTTTCAATATCCCGTGCGAAATTTTGAAACCCATTGGAATTTTTTAGAAAATTTTTTTTCTTTCTTCAAATCCCTCAAAGTCTTCTAAAATTGTTTTAAATATATAAAAATCCTGTGAAATCCCTTAAAATCCCTTCATGAGCCGTGAAATTCCTTGAAATATTCTTTAATTACTTAAAATCTTTAGAAAATCTGTGAAATCCCTTTAAATATTTTTAATTTACGTGCAATCCTTTTTGAAATCTAGGAAGGCGCTCACGATATTCACGTTGGTTTTCAAAAAATTATTGCTATAATGAAAATTAAAAAAACGACAATCGACGTAAATTTCGAAAAAATGAAAAAGTTGCATAATCGCACTTCCGTGAAATCTTCTGAAATATTTTGAAATACTTTGAAAAATCCCTAAAATCTTTTCATTCATTGGAAATGTTTTAAATCATTCAAAATTCATTTAAATTTTTAAATCTTCTTGAAGACATTAAAATTCATCGATATTCTGTGAAAGTATTTAAAATATTTTTAAACTCTTCACAGTCTATATAGAAATGAATTGAGATCTCTTGAAATATTTACAAATCCCTTGCAATCCCATAAAATTTTTTGTGGTATCATTAATTGTTCTAAAAACCCTTAAAAATTTTTGAAATTTCTTGAATTTTCTTAAAATTGCTTAAAATAATTCAAAATTTCTTGATGTATATCAAAATACTTTGAAAATGTAATTTTTTTAAACTCTTCAAAACCCAAAGATTTCTTCTGAAATCTTTTTTAATTTTGTGAAATCTTCAGAAATCTTCAATACCTTAATATTTTGTCTACACTCAAAATTCGAATAATATACCTCCCGATATCAAAGAATTAATTGCATGGAATATTTTTTTTATAAACTAATTGGACACCTTTTTTTATAGGTATTCGGCAAAATATAAATTAAATTGAAAACGTGGATGTTTATTTTTTTTTGTTAAAAATACGGTAAAAGATGATTGATATTTTCGGTCGAATTGTTTGAAACTAAAAAACGAGGTGTGATGGGATTTTTCATTTTATTTTTCGAATCGATACCCTATCGACTCTATTATCGAGAAAAATGTGTTTTCATTTTTCAGAATTACAAAATTAGCATTCCGAATACGGTCTCTTGTGGATATGATTTTTCGGCGCTGGTATATTTTCAGCTAATTGAAATCTATTGAATTGCAAATGAGAAATTTTCCCAGATTCTCTTGTGGACAATTTAATGGTGTTCATAGAGAAATGATAGGATTTTCCATTAAGAAAAACCTCTGTCAACAAACTAAATACATCAAATTATCTCATACGTAAAGAAAAATTTGAGTAAAAGAAAACTTAGCTACTATATATATGGGTCTTTGTATTACATTTTGAAAATGAAAAATTTGGGAGAAATTTTTGTTTGAAATTTGATTTTTTCGTTAATTTTACTTTTTGTTTCAAACCTGCATAAAAAGGCAATTACTAGCCGTTTTAATAGTTCAATGGCTGAATGTATTTATTTCAGAGAATAGATTTGGGAAAAATATTTACCATAAATGTATGTCGAAAATTGAAAAAATGAGGTGATCTTCAAAATTGGCATTAAGTTATGTAGATTTCATCAAAGTCAAAAGAGCTGCCAATTTATAATTTTCAAGCTTAGCGATCTCACTTTTGTGAAAAGTTATAATACTAAATACAAATTTTATGGCAATAATTTTAGTGAATCTTTTGTTTCTCTTTTTGACATAAATATGAAGAGAAGTAAAAAACCTACCTTATAAAGAAATATTATAATATTATATGATATTATTATTATAGTTATTTTATTATAATTGTATAATAATAAATATTCTTGAAAAAAAGTGCTTAATAAAAAATCAACACCTTTGTTGATAAACTTGAAAAACTAAAGAATTTTTTCTCAGCGTAAAAACTAGTATCACTCGTAAACTACTGATTACATAAAAAATCACAGTGATTTTCATTTTGGGTCGATTTCATGGAAAATAATGATTTCACCAAAGAATGTTTTCACACAAAAAATTGTATTTTTACGAAATACACATTCCTCTTTAAAATATTTTTATATGGAAGTAATATTTCTTATAATAAATTATGAAAACTGTGGAAATAGAGGTCGCTGCAAAAATGCAATGCACACCAGAAATTAAAATGCACAGGAAAACCTCTGAATATTTTCTTCTAAAAGGTTGAACCTATGAATTTACATATGAAGTTTGGACTATGGCAATTAAGTCTATGTATAAATGGTGAATTTGCTGAAAAGTAGCTTTTTGAGCGTTTAAAATATTCATGTCAGAAAAAGCAAAGAGGTAACTGAAATCATTTACATGAAATTTTCATTAAGTATAATATACTTCATAAATTTATACAAAATCGAGATCGTTGAAGTTGAAAATTATGAATTGGCAACTTTTTTAACTTCAGTGAACTTTAATAAATTTAGTCAAGACCACTTTGAAAATGGCCTCATTTTTTTACTTTTCGATATCCGTTTATGGTAAATATTTTTCCTAAAACTACTCTTTGAAACGAATAAATCAGTCATTAAACTTTGAAATCGGTCATGAGTTGTCTTTTCTATGCAAGTTTGAATGAAAAGCAAATTTGACCAAAAAATTACATCTAAAAAAATATCATCTAAATTCCTGATTCGAAAAACCTGATAATTTATTTTTTATAGTTGTTTGGATACTTTTTTTTCGATAAAAATTCGCCAGGTATAACCGCTGACATGGTAGCGCAGAATTTTGGCTGAAATTGAATAAAAATTTGAAATGACCCATATATATATATATATATATATATATATATATATATATATATAAATGTTTGAGATTACTAAAATGTGAAACTATATACGCTGCTACAGAATAGTAAAACTTTATTCTTGTTTTTTTTTTAATGGCGTAGCGATAGGAGGCTCGTCAATTCTTCAGCACGCTTGCTCAGAGCACGGTATAAAGATCGTTAAAGCTTCGATGATAGTTGTTGTAACGAGAGAAGAGTTTCAGCCAGGGTGCCTTTGCGAAAACTTCTCAGATCTTTTGCTTTTCTGGAATTAAAGAAGCTGCGACGGTCCACGTTCGTAGTTATCTTTCTTAAAAAAAAAAAGATAGACTCAAAGGCGCAATGTGCCTAATGTAGCGAATGTATACAAAAAAACGGGAGATAAAAAGAGGGAAGATGGAAGATGGAGGGCTACACGGTCTGATAGATCACTGAAAAATGATAGAAACATTGATCGAATCCCCTTCCTTTGACCCGAGTGTTACGCCGTTAAAACTATTCCCAAGGTGCGATTCCATCACGTCCAGGGTAAACTGAAAATTCCTTGGATTCATTGCGCTTCGTTTTTCAATCGAATGAGTGTTTCTTAAAAGAATAGGATTAGGTGTTTAAACGTAAAAAGCAATTTCATTAAAAACTTTTGTCTTTATGCAAAAGTTCTGTCAGGAAACCTCGATGCCACTGTCACTTTAACATTCGATGAACGTGCTAAATTGTTTTAAAAGTTCTCAACACAGAAAAAACTTGGTGTAAGAAACGTTGCAGGTAATTGATGGAGGGGTAAACGTGCCGTGGTAAAGCAAAAAGATTCTCCGCCTACTCCGCTAGGCGGCAGCACGTTGCTGATGCCGTAAAGTGCTGCCGTCTAGCGGAGAGCAGCAGATAATATATGATCCACCACGGCGAGTTTACTCCTCCATCAATTATCTACTTGGACGTTACCCGTTTCAACCATTACCTGCAACGTTTCTTACACTCAATTTTTCCTTTGTGTAGAGGAATAGGATCAGGTATTTAAACGCAAAAAAACAATTTAATTACAAACTTTTGTCTTTATGCAAAAGTTCTTTCAGGAAACCTTGATGCCACTATCAATTCAACATTCGATGAACGTTCTAGATCCTTGTTTCAAAAGTTCTTAACACAGAAAAAGCTTGGTGTAAGAAACGTTGCAGGTAATTGATGGAGGGTAAACTCGCCGTGGCGAATCAAAATGATTCTCCGCTAGACGGCAGCACCTTACGACCTAAGTAACGTGCTGCCGTCTAGCGGAACACAGCAGACAATATTTGATCCACCACGGCTAGTTAACTCCTTCATTAATTATCCAGTTGGACGTTACCCCTTTTCAACCATTACCTGCAACGTTTCTTACACCCAGTTTTTTCTTTGCTCAGTTTTAGTAATGTTAGATTCGATGCTGGCTCACACAAACCAAAATTACATCCTCGATTTTTTTAAACTTCGACTACTTATTTGCTAAAATGACAAACTGAGATTTTCGAAGATTTCACGTTAACAAATTTTTGTTTGAAAGTTATTGCACTTTCTCTATTTTGTACACTTTTTGAGTTTCCAGGACCCGAATCGCACTCGTTCACTAAAGGCTGTGCCGCTTAGCTCGGTTTCAATTGAATGAACTAAAACTCTTTTTTTAGCGTTTTTTTTTTGTTACAATTGATTCTAGCAGCTCCTTTATGGTCATTTTTCATGTTTATAGAACAAAAATTTTGATATAAAAGAAAATCGATTCCCAAAGAATTCCTTCCCTGATTTTCCCCATACTTCCTTATTTTTTACTTCAAAATGTCCTTTTAGAGAATAATTGTACGATCTATGTGCTTTATATGAATTCTTTCAATTTCGTTTAAATTTTCGCTAAAAATGTCATTTTTAACTATTAATTTTAACTTTTTTTATGTGAAAAATAAGTTTTTAAAAAGTCTCTATTTCGAAATAAATTTCCGAGTGGAATATATCGGTTGTATAATTTTTTTTTTAAATCTTTGGCATTAACATACTTGAAAATGAGCAAAAAAAGTCATTTCAAAATTCATCATCGAGTAAAATAAGTTACAAATAAGATAGTTAAATCTCTCCTTTGATACATGCTAATTTTTCTTTGATGATTTAAAATTAAACCTTCCAGTTCTTAGTACTGGCTTTTCTAGTGAACTCTAATACAAAATAGGAAAAAAATATTGTGCAATTAAGAATTTTTTGTGATCGGGCAAAAAACATGTTTTTTTTTTTAACAAAACATGATTTTGTTAGATGCACCATTTTTTGAATAAAGTTGATTATGTCCAACCTGAAATTAGTTTAGCTTGGATCAAAGAAGCATTATATTTTCATGATTCTTCGATTCAAGTTGAAGAAATTGAATGTTCCAAAAAACAGGCTTTCTACACATTTCCAAAAATTCTAAATTGAACAAATCTTCTTGGTTAATTTCTTACTTCTTTCTGTTCACTAGCAAAAACTGTACAAAAAACTTGCCATGATTATTTTACAAACCGTACAATTTTGAAATCCAAAAACTGAACAGAAGATATTAAGAGACGACTGAAAAATCTCGAAAAAGAAAATTCCCAAAATTGAAAAATTTCCGAAAAGGAAAATATTCAAAATAAAAAATTCTAAAACTATAAAATTGGCGAAAATTTTAAACTGAGAAATTGGAAAATTCCCGACATAAAATTTGTGCCATTATAAAAAATGCGACACTGTAAAATTAAAGACAGAAAAAAATTTCCGAATCTAAGAAAATAAGAAATTGGCAAATAATAAAATAAAAAAATAATGAATAAAATAAAATACTTTTATTTGATAAAAATATTTTTTATTTTATTCAATATTTAATTATTTATTCATCACTGAAACAATGTTTGAATTGTTTAGATTTGGCAATTTTATAATTCGTAAATTTTCTTGCGTCGCTAATTTTATAGTGTCAGATATTTTATAATGCCGGCAACTTTATTTTGGAAATTATTCATTATCAGGAATATTAAAATAAGAAATAATAATAACGGTGGTGAATTTATCAATTGGGAAATTTTAAATTGTTTGTAGTTTCATAATTTCGGGGTTATTTCATTTCGAATATTTTTTTTGGGGAATTTTAATTTGAGATTTTACAGTCGTCTCGATATTAACCGTTTGTTAACTTTCTTTTGCTTTTTTCGGATGCCTACCAACAATTTTTTTTTTTGCCCAAAAAATTCAATTAATATTAGTATTCTCATTTTTATAATACCAAAAATCTATGAAATCAATTATAAAATCGATATAATTAAGTAAAAAATTAAAAAACTTTTCGTGACTTGAGGTAGTTATCGTGCCAAAAATCAGGTCTTTGGAAAAAAGCTTTCTATGATTTTAAGAATTGAAATAATATTATTAGCTATTTGTATTGGAAGAAAAAACATGACTTTTCACCAAAAAATTAAAAACTCACAAAAAATAATTATTATAACAATATAATTTGTAATTGCATTTCTTCTTACTGTTGCTTCTTACCAATTCAAAAAAATACTTGGGTTTTGATATACCATAGCTTATTTTTTCGGGGAAAAAATTTCTTGCTACTCTACTGTTTCTAACTTGGAAAACAAGTGAATAATCTTTGAATACAGTTAATTGTTTAAAAATTTGTTTCTTTCTAATAATTTGTTTTAACGGTTTAAGTCATAGAAAAATGTTCTTTTGAAATTGCAAGCAGTATAGTTCTAGAGAATGTTTTCACCAAAAAGTAAGCTATTATTCATTAAAATTTAATCATTTTCCAAAAACTGGTGAGAAACGATAGTAAGATAAAATTCAGCTGCAGAAAACGTTGTTGAAATAAATGCTTTTGTAAGTGGAACAGTTTTTCATTAAAAATAATTATTTTTATCTGAAATCACCTCATCCATAATATTATTTTGATTTTTAAAATCATAGAAAATCTATTTTTTATAGAGATCGGATCTTTGGTACGAAAACTACCTTGAAGAAAAAATATTCAATCGCATAGTATAAAAAGTACATTTGAAGCAAAAGTTAAAAAAAAATTGGTTGAGAGAACTTTTGCAAAGCATGAAGGTTCCCTAATTCCTTTTCTAATAGGATATTTCGGAATACAAAATTATGAAGTATAAAGAAAATCAGGGTTGGCATTTTTTGGGAAAAATAACCATAAGAACCATTAGAAAACCTGGAGGAATCAATTTGAACCTTTACATTTGAATTATCCGGGTGTTTTTACACACACAAAAAATAGTTTCAGTTAATAAGAATAAAAACCGAGAATGAAATCAAGCCGTTAGGGAACAAGTGCAATTCGTGTTTTAGATACTCAAAAAGTGTCTCAAATAAAAAAAGTAAAATATCTTTGAAAAAAAAAGGTTTAAACTGGAATCTTTGGCCATCTATATTTTCTTTGCTAAACAAATGAGTAGCCAAACTTTAACAAAAATCGATGATGTAAACGTCTGGTTTGTGTGACTCCGGCATTGGATCCACCTAATGTTATTGTTTGAAACAGGATTAAATTAATTATTAGTGTTTTTTTCAAATTACAGATTTTTCATTACGCAGGACCAGGTCCTATATGAGATACTAATATAGTCGCAGAATAATATATGTAGCAGTAGAAACTTTGTCAATTATCAATACGTGGGAGGCATATGCAAGCAATCCTAAATATACTTCATGATAACAGCGTTTCAGGCAATATGTTCATAAGCAGGCAGGCAATTGAGAGCTAAGGTTTGTGCGAGTAAACGTAGACGACCTCCAAGTTGGTCGGAAACATGTTTAGATTAGTCGAAGCTCACTCGATTCGGCACGGAAGTCCAGAGGACTGATCCTCCACGTGTTCCGAAAAGCACGGATAGGATACGCACAAACACAGAATTACGTGTCAATTTTAAGCGCACACATACACATGAAATGACGCGGCAGCGACCAGAAGCGCACTGCACACACTGACAATGATAAGATTAAAAAATTTTGATTTCAATTTTCAGCGCCAATGGCCGCAATTTCCACTCCAAGTTACTCGGAGCGAATGAGTCCCGTTGAGTATTGATTGCTGTTTTTCTCTCTTTTTTATCAGAAATGAGAACCGTCTTCCTAAACAATGCTAGTGACCACAATCAACAAGTTAAGATTTTCTTCTTTAGCTATGGTTGACTGAATCATTTAAAATTTCAATAACAGTGACTGACCAAGATTTCAAATTTCTCAGGAATAGGACAGCGCGCTGCTCGGTACATTTTTATACAGTAGTCTTTTATACAGTAGTATTTTATACAGTAGCGCCTTCTCTCACTAAGTGCCTCTCCCTTCCATTACTTATAAATTCAGTAAGCGCCTGAAGTGTGGCATTAAATGCGTGTGCACAAGATGATATTCAAATAATCCGTTAATGCAACAAAAAATTTCCGGCTAAGCCTTAGGGGCTTAGCTCAACTAAGTCTGACACCAATGGTTTCTTAATTTATATAGAAACAACATTTTCATAAATTCAAGAAAATGGAATATCCATGTCAAAAATTGTAGAGCTGTCTCAAATAAAAATACAATTCTTCATTCTAGTTATGTTTTGTCAATGAGTCAATTAATCTTCTGGTAGGGATAGACAGCTAATATTTTTTGTTTTCACCACTGACAAATGATTGTTTGAATCAGTGAGAATTTTGTTTTATTATTTGGAAAATTGTTATCAAAAATTTGAAAATCCAAAGTTTGAGGTGAATGCTCTCGAAAAATACGCTGCTATTTTTGGTATTCAATATTTTTCTATTTAACTAGTCCAATCTTCTCTTGTCGAGTGAATATGTGCATACTCTCACATTATTAAACCTTTTGGTGATTTGAAAAAAATTCGCTCTTTCAAAATGAATACAAGGTAATCTACGTTTCAGCAATGTTATAAAACAGTAGAAATGGACATTTTTCAAACGTGGAATTGGCGATACTCATTTTTTTATAAATGGATATATGTTCACTGTTCAGACTGTTTCATACCATTGTGTAAAATAAATTGCATTCTTTAGCATAGACAAAAAACTTCAATAGTAATTACTATATACTTTTGAGTCATGAATTGTATAATAATTTACGAATCTGGAATATATTTGGTTGAAAAAGTCACTGAAATTTAATCTGAGTGCATTTGTGCCTTCTTCGTATAATTTATATTGCTGAATAAATATTAATCTTATCACACTAATTGTAAGTAATATTTTTCTCTGACTAACGAATGCAAGGATTATTCACTCAAAATGTAATCAAAATTATAGTAAAAATAGTCTAATATATTTGAGAAGGATGTTTAACAATTGTAAAATAAAAATTTGTTACATACAATTTTTTTATTTTTATGTTTTGACCTAATACAGATGAAGATTTTTGAAATTTAAAAGTTCTCCTTTTGGACAACTGTTCAATCTCTGAGAAATTGTTCACTTCATTATTTATTTTGAGCTTTGATCAGACACAGTTATTTCAATTGGATAATTTTTTTTAACTATTGCATCAAGTTTTGAAGCTGGTTGCGGAATTTTCTAAAAAGAATTGAGAGTTAAATCTAAGCATTGTTTGTGGAAACTAGCTAGGTTTCTTTGACGGCGAAAGAACAGGAATTAGGAATATTCTTGGAAGGGATGTAGTTTTTGGTATGAAATCGAGAAAACGTGAACGGGCATAAATCGCGAGTCACGTTCCAGGTGACAGCGTCGACTTGATTTGGTTTCCGCACAGGGCTCAACACCTGGGGTCCAGTCTCGTACATTCAGTTTCAAACTTTTCAGCGTGTCAACTTTGTCAGTGACGTCTGGGGTCGAATCGAACTTTGTTAATAAGTACTCATGAAGTATCGGAACCTTTTTCGAAGTTGGCTCCGGTAGTCTAAGTTGGGCTTTGCTTAATGAGTGTAAGTGTCAAGAAACTTTAATAGCTATTCTTACCTCAAGAATATCAAGAAAATCGAAAGGTTCTATACGCGTTAATATTTAATAGTCTTTTAATATTTATGAAGAAGAAATTCATCTTTTACTCGATATACACGAAGTGGTAAGATCGCTCTCAAAGTTGTCTTCAGACTTAGGCCATATCGATAGTTATTTGGGTTATGGATAGTTTACCTTTTCAGAAAATTTGCATTTTCACGAAGCTTTAGGTTAAGGCTCTGGAAATATGATTTGAATCTGAATGTACAAACCGGAACAGTAGTCCAATAAACTACAGGAAGTATACAATATATACACCATATATGTTAATATCTTAAATATCGAAAATATAGACGAACGTAGTTATGTCTATGATATATTTTATATACGTTTCGTGGCCTGCGGAGCTCGTCCCGTAAGCTTGATTTTGTATCCCTCATCTATATCGTTCATACGACTATTAAAAATTTCCATTCAGCCTTGACAACGTGAAACATTGTCGGGAGCTTGGGAATGGGGAAAAATGCTTTCGTATGCAGTGATATTAAATATTTGCTGTGGGTTTGAAAGTTTCCTAATCACATCCAAACGAACTGCGACAAACTTGATATTTTGTGTGGAAATATGTTTTGAGAACAAAGGTCTTGATTTTTAAGTTAGAGATACATTCGTATACAAAGATTTTCAAACAACAAATAAAAATGAATTACATCACGTTTGTCTCTGCAGTAAGTGTCCATTGAACGGATTGGTGCAATAACATTCAATTTTCATTTTTGGATGTGTCCAGATTTTCACTTGTTTTCTGTTTCAATACAAGGAAAATGCAAACTGGGTGTTATTACTACCAAATGTTGAATTCTGCATACCAAAAAGCAAAATAATTGTAAATGTGGTCCTCAAAAAATTTAGTTTCAAATAAAATAATTCTAACGTTTATAGTAATGAAAAAGGGACAAAGACCGCGGGTCGAGCTCCGCGGGTAGGGCCATGCAACAAGAACATTGCAATTTTCAAATCAACGATAATTAACGAGTGGACAATATCTTGCGAAGACTGCGGAACGTAGCAAGGTTCCCTTGTAACAGTTCAGCCAACCAAACAGCTGTAACGAGCTAAAAACAAAGTTAGTAAGGCCGCCAGTGTGTATTCACGGCTTGTATACAGTACTCTGCCAACAAACATATAGAAGTATACTTTTGTGTCAAGTTATTAGCATCAATTCCACCGCACAGGTATTTCCATTGTGAATCTGAAGCCGCTTCAGGAAGTAATATAAAATTTTATTCATGATGAAAAATCGAATTTTTTTGTGGAATCAACCTGCATGGGGAATAGATGACAAGAAAATAAATGGAGGATACGATAGGATAGGAGCAAGTGTCAAACTTACAAGATTAGTTACATAAAACCAGAAAGTTTAAATGGTGATGAAAAATATGGACTCTAGGGATTCGAAAGGTAATTTCATTTTCTGGAATACGTTTTGAAGACTAGGAGATGGAGGTACGATTTCATGATGAATATTCCTGGGAAATTATGAATAACTCCTAATTATTCAATTTGTTCCATTATTTCTTAATGTAACTCTATTGTTATGGAATAGGATATCAACTTTCCAACTTCCTTATCGTATTACTTTTGACTTTAAGATGAATTTGTGTTTTTCATGCCCCCGCAATTTAGAATCATCCCAATAGAAAGTTCTTATAACTAAAGCCATTAGGAGTTGATCAAACAATTAACTAGCTCCTTTCAGGAGGCTGCACGAACAGGTCCGAAGATTCATGAGTTCCATACAACACGCCTTCTCTGTTAAAAAGAAGAGAATCGATAAAGCTGATGAATTGCGTTCTAATTATCATCCACTTTGTATTCCTCTGCTATGATATTTAAGTTAAAGACGTTAATTTAATCAATTCACAAAAAAAAAAACAGATAAAGCTACAATACTGGCAAGAATAGGATATATTATTATTATGAACAGTAAAATTCGTACCTCCTTGAATTGGATATGATAAGTAAAGATTTTTTTGATGAAGGCGTGTGATTGGTGTACGAAAGAGCGTGATAAAGAGAGAAAAAAGAAAACAATTGCGGGAGTGTTGATGAATTGTTTTGTATGAATAAGTGCACTGTACCATCATCACTTCGGACACGGAACTGATGCTGAGGACATACATGGTGACGCCGACCTCCACGGGTGGACCTGAAATCAAGAAGTTCAACCGCCTTGGTCGATTTGACTTTCATCTGGTGGCCACTTAATCGAGAGGACAACAACTTCTTTAGGTACAGGATCCGCGTGGCCGCACCGGTTCTTCCAAGACTCGGTGAACCTTCCTGATAAACTTAAAAACGCTAACGGTGTTTTGAAAGAACTGATATGAAATGTGTGCGCCACGCGGATGTCGCACGAAAGCCAAAGTTATTAGTATATGTTGAAAAGAGCTTCGTACCCTGTACGGAACCAAATCAACAGGACTCGTCGGCTACGTTGCCTGTAAAGCTCGAAGAATCAGCTGGATTTGGACAATAATACGACACACGTGTGGTTGATGTTTGCTTACAATCTACTCGATATGAACATTCATTTCGTCTTTTTCCTTTACACTATTCTGTCTATTTTTCATACGGTATATTTTTTTGGAAACATATGCGCATCCTAAATTCTGATTGATTCGCCTTTTTTCTTTTTGTTGAAACGCAAATTCTTTTTACCATAGACGCACTGTCATTGTGATCGTTAGGAACGTTCACGCGGAAAGGGCGGAGGTGGATGTTTCTCATTGTCAGTGAACAAATCATCACAGGACTCGTTGGCCTTCTTGTCGAAAGCATCGGCGGTGGGGTGAATTTATCCCTTATTTTTTTTTGGTTCACTGATTTCTTGTTTTTTCCAATATGGTTTTAACGAAAATCAGTTTATCAGTGATGGCAGCGGGCAGCCTATTTCAGCAGCCGCGGCATAGCAGCTAGGATCTAATGGGAATTTATATTTTTGTTTATGTAATGAGTATTGTGTTGAGCATGAAAGAAAATTGCACTAACTGTTGGCAGATCGATAAACTGTTTGTGTATGGCTGTATGTGTGCTTTTTTGAAAGTGTGCTTTAACGAACTGATCGCCATATTGCGGGGTTTGCGTACTTTCATTGTTATCTGGCCACCGAGCGGAGTGCTGCAGAAAATAGAATGACATTTTTTATTGGTTCATTAGTCGTTATACGGATCGATAAAATATATGAGAGACTTTCAAGCAACGTAATTCGCTAGCGGAGAATATTTGCAATTTCGAAATCGTGATGCCCAATTTTGCAATCTGCATTCCCAAATTAGAGTTAAAAATTTTTTAAATAGAGATCACGATGGCGACCAGTGCGTGGAATAAAGTATTGACTTTTGTGACGGATGAATATTGGTTTTTCTTCCTCAGGGTGGAATTAGAGGAAACTGTAATGCCACACGAGTCTCTCAGGAGATTTCCTGGTATTCTACAGACAGGGGGATTAATGATTTTTTTTTTGCGTAGTGAAAAGACAACGCAACTTTTCTTTCCCAACGGTAATTTCCGAGAACTTCTTTTTTTGTTTTGAAAGTAGAGGGAAATTTCCTGGACAATGGAGGAGGTTTACCATTAATACCCGCGTCTGTACTCGCATTGAACTCGGTATATGTAACTGGTGTAGTGAGTTTGGATAAATAGCGATAAAACGCATGCCGATGAAAAATGACACAGACCCTCTAGAGCTCGCTAAGGAAGACGTACCACAAGAAAAATATGAAAAACTCTCTAAGGACGAGATCCGGAAGAATTTGCTTGGCAACGGAAACTTCCCGCTTACCGAGGCGCTTATAGCGCGCGAACGTGATTCGGTTAACCTGGATTTGAAACCAGAGCGTTTTGCTTTAGGAATAGGATTCGTCACTTGGGATCTCGTCCTCGCGACAATCTGTGATCCTCGAAGCCGTACACATTTCTAAAAACATTTTTCTATGTTCTTAAAAATTGAGAAAACTTAGTTCTATATTTTTCAATCTTTCAACTTTATGACTATTTTTTGTTACAAAAAGTTATATTGTGGTATGATGTAGCATTTATTAGACTAGCTTCACGTTGATTAAATTCAAATGTTTGATAGAGAGGGAAAAGTTAACGAAAGGATTGATCACTCTTTACTGAAATTTCATCGATAAGTACACTCGCCCGGAAATTAAAGTGTTTCCCACAAGTGGAATAAAGTTACTTGCTCCGCTCGATCACAGACCACATTCGCTTGAGAGGGACAGATACAGAGTAACAACGGTGTTCGTGTGAGTGTGGTTGTTTGTGTAGCTAAAGTTCGCAGTGTGCGTTTGGCTGCGAAGAGAGATAACGATATAAAATTTCCCGTGTCATCGTCAATCGTAAGAGTAATTATATCACCATTTGTCAGGAAATGCAATATGCCCCGATATAAAAATCCACATTTGCATCCAGAATTAATCCTTTTTCTAGCTTGTATTTTTTTGTTTTATCTCTCTTCACATTTTGTTTGTGTACATGAATGTATTGTTTGCCAATAGTTTGACTTTCTATTCCCTTCGCGCGAATTTCCGAAAATGTAGCATATAATCCAGTGAGACCTTTCGTACAGCACGCTTTGGAACGTAACAATTAACACTGAAATTCGTGACAATATTCAACATTTGCTGTGGCAGAAATGGCCGTTGATGTCCACTTTGTATCTCTGAGGGGACACGGTTCCCTTTGTTCTGGACATTGTAGTCTGATCACGTTAATTAAGAGCGATATAATCGTATCTTAGAAAATTAGAACCTCCTGGTAATTTGTGGAATTTCAGACTACAAGCTTCGTCTGCCAAAAGCAGATTAAACTCCAAGGAACTCTTGGACTATACATTTACATTTTCCTATCCTCTTGTTGTAAGTTAAGACTTTTGTTTCGAGTGCCAAGTTTCTTGCTACTAACAATTATCGAGTTAACCTTTCGGTCCTCGAGAGGACTTAGTCCTCTTTGTACTTGATTCTCTAACAGCTTAT
>CAKNXH010001540.1:107089-127068 GCA_932178445.1 Andricus quercusramuli | reverse complement strand
CGTGTGTCCCTTAATAGTCATTGTTTTATAAATAGAACAAGTTCTATGTTATTCTTGCAATTTTAAATAATTGTTGTATTCTCTAATTTCACAAAGCACCAGATTGTATTCGAATCTTATTCAGGCATGAGCATATCCCAACATCCTAATTCTGTATGAGGATGGTCGTATTAATCATCTCGTTAGTAAGACGGATAACTGATTAGCCACTTAGCTCAGATTACCAATAGATTGGTTACCTTCAATTTAGTCCTTGCCCCCATTAATATACCGATATCCATTTTCAACAGGGATAATAAGTGTGACATCAGCCTACCATATAATTTAATTACAAAATTTAGAATTTGACTTGCTTGATTGAACTTGTTACGTTTCATCACGTCTAGTTAGAAAGTTCCTTGAATTCCTAGAGTTGTAAAATTTCTAACCTACTGGCATTACAATCTTCGGTAAGTGTCAATATACCGTTCATGATTAGGGAACTTTACAACTCTGCTAGCAGGGATTTTTGGTAGTCTAAACTGTGAAACAGGTGTATTATATAGATATCATAGCGGCAATTGTTAACGGGCGCTAAGAATGGTTGCTATAGGTTAGAGGTAGTGAGAGGTTAACGATCGGAATGATTGCATATACGGATTATAAATTGATTGAGCGGGAATGACAGCATAAGACCTAAATAATACCATTTGCACTTCGGATAGCGAGCTGATACTCAAGACGTACATGGTGACGCCCACCTCGACAGGAGGACCTGAAATGAAGGTTAGTTCACTCAGTCGGTCTTAACGACCGAATCTACGTACATTGGCAGAGCTACTTTTTATAAAAATCATGTCATTCTCTTTTACGTTTTATCAGATGATTCACTAATTATGGCCGAATTATTAGTTGCAACCTTGTTACGATATCCCAACATTTCACCGAGAGACGTCACAACAATCATTTCATTCTCATATACTGAAAATCAATCTGGTGGTACTTTTTGTAAAACCCTGACTCGCATCCAATCGTGGTATTGTTACAACGTATGAAGCTTTTTAGATTTCCCAAGTGCAAAAATAATCTTGGCACTTTGATACAATTTCCAAATCATTTCCCCCAATACCGTGAAATTGCTTCTACTTCAGATTCACTCGAGTCTGCACCATGTAAATCTTCAACGCAGGTTCTTGCACTTAAATTTTCCTGACTCTCAACCATCCTAAATGGATATTCTCTTTCAACTGAATATGCTGGACGATAATGTTCGTCTTCACATATGAAACTTAAGGTAAAAGCTATATTCTGACGATATAAATTATTACTTGAAAATTTGCTATTTATTTTTGCCCTAATGACTCAATAGTACTGATGTTTTTTTATTCAATAACATTTTTTCTCAGCGTAAATGAAGTACCTTTCTCAGGGAAATTTCACCACCCTTGGAATTTTTGTTGTCAGCTAGATTGGAAAATATGCAACTGCAAGGAGAAATAGGGCATAGGTTTTATGAGATAGATTCTAGACAGCTGTAGCAAATGCAGTCAAATCTGAACTGGAGGAGGAGCTGGGATTCTTGATTCACTGAGCGTGAAACTATGGAAACGGATATTTTAAAAAGAAATCCGCATCTTCATTCTAAAATATATTTAAAATCAAGAGATGTTTTCTAGAACCATAAACTGAAGAGAGCTTGCATGGTGCATTCGGCGGAAAAGTCTGAATTAAGTAAGACCAAAAGGGAATTTTTACTGATCTGATACTTTTCTTTCATAAGGGGAGTACTAAATCTCAAAAACAATTCACTTCTGTGTTTAAATTCTTTTTATGATTTTAATTTCCATGCGGGCTTTCTGGAACCATTAGTTTTGCTTTCAAAACTAAATAAATATATTTTTTTTGCACATGAATGGGAATTTCCTAATGAGTTTTAAGAATTATTATTAATCAGTTGTATTGGTGTTCACTGTTTAGTTGATTGTTGTATAAATTTCTGAATTTTTAATGATAATGGAAATAGAGAATTGTTTAAAAATGGTATTATCCAACTATTTTTATTTACAAAAACGTCTTGAAATTTTATACCTCACATACCGATTCCCATGTTCTCTATTGTTCCCTATATTTAGCTGTTGCACCTGAAGTCCCCTAGTTCCAAGACCCTGTAGTATTCTATTTTATGTGGATACCCTGCATTATTTCCAATTTTTAAAATAACAATTTTGAACATTCATCTCCAGTAAAATATGCTGGAATAATATCAAATTAAAGGTAAGGTACTCCAGCCGAAAGAAAATGTACGATGTTTCTTGGAAAGGCAAACAGAATATGCATTCTATGGATCTTAATAGGGAAGATTGTTTTCTTGCTGAAGCTGCTTCAAGTTATTGTTAGAGTGTCTACTCGTCTTGAAAATGTATATAAAATTAATAGATAGAAAACAAATTTAAAAAAAAAATAATGAAAAAACGAAAGCATCATTACGAACAGATTTCATACTGCGAACGGAATGTATTAGCTGTGAACGCTTGTAGATTATTTTTAATAATACATCACTTTAATCTTTATTTAAGGATAAGTTTGGAAGGTGTACATAAATTTTTTTTCGGACAAAAACTTTGTACCATGGACAAATTACAAAAATACATTTTTAAACTGTTCGGGGGAAAATATGAGGCGATTAACACGTATTTCCCATAAGAAAAAAATTCGTTTTTGTAAATTTTATTCAGAATCCTCAATATTAGCTGAATCGAGTTGAAACTCAACATTTTTCTTCATAGTCAGCCGCAGAATACAAATAAAATATTACTTTTCAAATATCACCCCCATAAGTCTGTTTCATAGGATCTCAAAAAAACCCATAAGTGAAAAAAATGGGTTTTGCTACTTTTTAACGCTAATTATGATTTTTGAAAATTTCTGAATTCAAATTGTTTCTAATACATGAAATAATACTTTATACTGATAACTAGATGTTTGAATACATTTCTTAAACAATTTATTATTGTTTTTAGCAATTTTCTCGTAGAATGGATTTAGAAAGTTGTACTTTTTCCCAAAATGTTTGACTTTTTGTCCAATTTTTAATTAGAGAGAGGCAATAGTTCATTAGTGTTAACAAACATAATTGCGTAAACAATTTATTATTATTTTTAATAATATTCTCTTGGAATAATACTAGGAAATTGCATTTTTTAATGAGATTTTCAACTTTTTGTTAATTTTTCACTTGGAGTGAGTTAAACAATTATTGAAAGTTAACAAAATCATTTGTTAAAACAAGTCATTATTGTTATTAATAATATTCAATTTGAATAATGCTGCAAACTTGCGGTTTGTTCTGAAATTTACAAATATTTGTCCACTTTTCACAGAGGGTGAGTTAAAAATTAATTTAATTTAGCAAAAATAATTACTTAAACAAAATATTATTGTTTATAACTATCTCCTTCTATCTTAATGAAATATAGTCACGTTTTCTATTGAAATATTTAAATTCTTACCCACTTTTTACTTAGTAAATGATTAATAATGCAAGTTAACAAAGATAGTTGTTTGAACAATTCATAATTGTTTATAACTATATTCTTTTAGATAAGTGCTGAAAAGTTGCGTTTTTTAAACTCTTGAATTTTCACTTAGTGAGGTAATAATTAAAGCAAGTTAACAATTATGCTTATTCAAACAATTGATTATTGTTTATAACTGTATTCTCTTAGAGAAATGTTAGAAAGTTGGTTTTTTCTGAAATGTTTAGTTTTGCTTTGACTTTTTAGTTATGAACAAATAATAAGTGAACTTCAACAAGAATTATTTTTCAAATAGTATTTTACTTTTTCAGGTAAATTATTTTCATCCTTTTTCCAATGTTTGAAAAAATTGAACATTTCAGAAGAAACTGCAAATTTTTAGCATTCATCTAATAGAGAATAGTTATAAACAATAATCAATTGATGAAACAACTATTCTTCTTATATTGAATCTATTATTACCTCACTAAGTGAAAAATGGGCAAAAAGTTAAAAATTTCAGAAAAAGTCGCAAGTTTCTGGCACTGATATAGATGAAGATAGTTATGAACAATAATAATTTATTTGAACAATTATTTTTCCTGAATTTAAATAATTATTAAGTCTCTCCAAAAAAAAAATAGACAAATAATTAAAAATTTTAGAAAAAAACGCAACTTTCTACCATTGCTACCCTTGCTCCACCATGTTTACCATTAATATTATTAACAACAATAATGAATTGTTCAAACAATTATTTTTGTTAACTTGAATTAGGCATTACTTCCCTCTAATTGAAAAATGGATAAAAGTTAAAAAATTCATAAAGAAACGCAACTATCTAGTATTAATATAGAAAAAAATGGCTATAGACAATAATAATTTGTTTAAAGAACTATTTTTGCTATAATAATGTTAATATTAACTCAGTCTAAGTGAGAAGTGAACAAAAAGTTGCAAATTTCAGAAAAAACCGCAATTTCTAGCATTATTCAGAAATAATATTATGAACAATAATAATAAATTGTTTAAAAAATTATCTTTGTGAACATTAATGAAAACAAAAGTATCTTCCCCATCGAAAATTGGACGAAAAGTGGAAATTTTTTGGAAAACCTCGACTTTCTATCTCCGTTCTAAGAGAAAATTGCTAAAAACAATAATAAATTGTTTAAAAAATCTATTTAAACATGTAGCTGTCAGTATATGGTTTATGTTTCAGGAACAATTCACATGAAAAAATCCGCAAAAAAAATCATAATTAGTGCCAGAAACTTGCAAAACCCATTTTTTCACTTATGGGGTTTCTTTGGGACCCTATAAAAAATCAGCTAATAGTGAGAATTCTGAATAAAATATACAAAAACGTATTTTTTAGTGGGAAATACGTGTTAAACTTCATGGGGCTTGTACCAGCTCTGAATATAATTTAAAAAAAAATGGATTTATTTTTGTGTGAATTCAGATAAATTTCCAAGCGTTATTCATAAAAATTAATATGATGTTAACGCTTTTTGTTTACTTAGTCTGGAATCAGTTTTTTTCTAAATATTGATTACTGATTTTAGTTTTGAAAAAAATCTCTCTAGCTCCACTAGGATTTTTTTCACAGAGATTTTTTTCACAACTTATAAAATCAATAATCAGTATTTAAAAAAAAATATTGATTTGAGATCAAGTAGAAAAAACATCAGCATCATATTAATTACTATTTCGCTGGTCAAAGACCATAACATCAATTATAAAAAAAAAGTTATTCATAAAAATTCGAAAAAAAAATTCCAATGCATTTTTGGACCACCCTACTCGACACCCTGTATTTGTCAAATAAAAGGGGTCTGTTGTGCTAATATAAATATGAAAAGCACAAAGCTCACAATGACCAAAGAAATGTCCATTTTTTCCCAAAGAATTAAACTTTGATTTGTCCTCTCGTTTGAGGAGAGAACAATTGAATTCCTCTTTGGTTTCTGGATGGGAAGTGCACGTGTGTGCAATAGTTACACTTTGCTTGGTTGAGTTTCTTCCCTTTCCCTTTGTCCTTTGAGGTACGCATAGCTCGCTGGTAGCATGGACAATTTGCCAACTTAACAGCATGGCTTGCATGTGGACGTTATATAGCTTCCCCTCCCTATCTTTCATTTCTACTGTTTTACGATTCGCTGCCGAATAATACACGCTATATCAGCGAACTTTCTATATCGATTTGCTTTTCCGTGAGCGCGTGGGTAGAGGAAATTGCGTCTTTCTACGCAGAGGAACGATGAGAGGATTCTGCGTTTCGAGATCAAAGATTCCAAGTCCTCTCGCTCACTCATTACCGCTGAATATAATCATAATCACGCGAATGAGAGTATCGTGGAAATAAACCTAATTTCGAATTAGCGGAGTGTCTGCTTGACCGGGAAATCGGGAAAACTGGGAAATAACCTAGAATGTGATGCAGTGACCGGGATTTTTCTCTCGAACGTATTAATATGGCAAATTAAAAGTGGTTTCGTCTATTTTATTACTCTAATTCTGAGGTGGAAGAGAGAATTTGCGAAAAAATCATAATTCCTAATTGGAATAAGACATAATAAGACATAAATAAGACTATAAGACACAAACGAATTATAACTTTGAGTCTGGGAACAGGCAATTTTCGCGAAGAATTAGAATTTGGACCTTCCGACAGGGAATTTTTGTCATGGAACGAGAATTTCGGAAAGGAATTTTAATTCTGATTTAGAAGAAGGATTTCAAAAATATCCCGGTTACAAGTTAGAATTCGTCACAATTTGAAATTTTCATTTAATAAATTTTGACAAAAGGGAATTACTATATTTCTGAATTATAATCTGATATATTGTATATAAATATAATTCTAAATTGGAACAGGAAATTCCGGAAATAAATTTAACTGTGACTTGATATAGCGAATTTCCTGAAAGAATTATAATCCTGCGATTGAATGCGGAATAAATAAATAAAATTTAAAAAAAAACAGTGAAGAAATATATTTTTGACTTTGAAACAGGGACTTTCGTAAAAATTCATCATTTGAGTTGAAACAGGGAATTTTTGACTTGTGGCAGAAAAATTTCGAAAATAATTTAATTCTGATTTATAAAGAAGGAATTTACAAAAACATCCCTGTTCAGAATTTGTCAGATTTGGAAAAATCTTTGTATCAAGTTAGAATTCGTTTGCATTCAAAAATTCTTTTTTTTTTGCAGAAAAAAATTGGCTAGGAATTGAAATTTCCCTCTTCCAAATTGTCATTTGAAGCAGGGGAATCCCGTAACAAATTATAATTTTTGACATTGAGACAGGGAATTTCGGTAAGGAATTATAGTTTTCATTTTAGAACAGAAAATTTCCGTGAAGAATTAAAAAATGACTTGGAACCGGGACTTTGTAACATAAGAGGGGAATTTTGAAAAAAAAATTTTATTCTGATTCAGGAAAAAGGTATTTAAATAAAATCCCTATTATATTGTATATAAATATAATTGTGACTTAAAACGGAGGATTTCCGTAAAGAATGATAATTTTCTCTTTTGTATAGGGAATTTCCGTAAAAAATTATTATTTTTATTTTAGAATAGAGAGTTTCCATAAGGAATCATGATTTGACCTGGAATAGGGAATTTTTGACATAGAACGGAAATTTTGAAAAAGAATTTTAATTCTGATTAAGAAGAAGGGAATTGAACAATTTCCTGTTTCAAGCCAGAATTCGTTACAATTCTGAATATCCCTTTTCCAGATTGTTAAAAAATGAGTTACTATATTTTTAAGTTATAATTGACCATTTTTTCAATAAATAGATTTCTGACTGAATAATCATAATTTATACTTTAGGACAGGGAATCATCATAAGTAATTATTATTTGATTCGGAAAAGATAATTTTTTCCATGGATTTGTAATTTTCAAAGGCAATCCCTATTCCAAGTCTGAACTATAATTATTGCACATAATTCTATGTTCCAAATCTGAATCGTAATTCATCTGACCAAAAATCGTTCAAAATTTTGAGAATCCTTTGAACTCTATCAAATTCATCTGGAAAAATTAAAAATTGACCGGGGGAATATCGGGAAATGATCAAAAATTCAGAATCATCGTTCAGGGAGACACCCAGATTAGTTTCCTTATTCAGAATCATAAAACCAAGTTGTTGACTTCAGATTTTGACTCAGAATTATTTTTTTTTCCAAAAATTCCCTATTCCAGATCAGAAATCTTTGAAATCCCTGAAAATCGTTTGAAACCAGTCAAATCTTTTGAATTCTTTCAAATGGACTGGGGAAAATAAACAATTGATCAAGAGAAAAACAGAAAATCATTGACAATTCAAAATTATTTGCCCTGTTTCAAATCAGAAATCTTTGAAATCACACCAAAGAAGCTACCGTTTAGTGGAAATACGAGTGTGATTTTTTTTCAAATTTTTTCAACCATATTTTCTTACAGGTTTGATCACAAATTTCCAGTATTGCCTGAATATCATAGAAAGGGGTCAGAAAAGGAAATGAAATAGTATAAATATTTATTTCCTATACCGGATCATTTTTATTGCTTATGATATCCTTCTACATTTTCAATTAAAATATTATTTTTTATTGTATTTCAAATTTTATAACGTCTAATACTTCGAAACATACAAATTTTCCTAATAATGAATTAAATTATTCTATTTGAAAAACGCAAATAATTGCGTTAGAAGCTGCAAAAAGGTCAATAATTAAATTTAATTTCTAAGGGTGGATTTTCCAATTTTCTGTACATTTTCATTTTCTTATCATTTCCGATAACAATTTATATTATAAAAGTGGTTTCATTAGATAAGAAATCTAGCATAAAAAAATTGAAAGGGGTAGTTTTCGACCAACAAGGGTGCCTTATGTCATACATTTTGCAGGAGATATTTTTCGAATAATGATCGTGATTATTTTGCTTGAAATCTACAATAAATTTGCAACAGAAACTGCAGGAATTTCCAAATCCTTTTTTTTGTTCGAAAAAGGGTATTTTTTAATTTCTGGGGGAGGTTTTTCTATACTTTTTCATTTTATTTCCTTTTCTGACCACTTTCTACAAGATCTAGGCATAACTAGAAATTTTTTTGTCAACACTGAGAAAATACGAATTTTTTATGGTTGGGGTGGGTTAACCACTGTGGGATTCAAGATCCCCTTGTTGAAAAATTTCAAAAAGAATTCGCAGTTGTTTCTATGAAATGGAATCTTTTTGGGGGATGAGCCGACAAATCAAAAGAACTTTAATTTTCTTGAGCCACCCTACCGATTAGTTTCCTTATTCAGAGTCGTAAGACTGAGGTAATGTCTTCAGATTTTGAGTCGGAATTCTAATCTTTCCCAAAATGCCCTGTTTCAAATCAGAAATCATTAAAATCCTCAAAAATTGTTTCAAATAATATAAGTCTTTTAAATTCTTATAAATTGATCGGGAAAACAGAAAAATGATTGGAAATTCAAAATCACCCTTCAGGTGGACACCCTGATTAGTTTCCTTCTTCAGAGTTGTTCGACTAAGTTCTTAACTTCAGATTTTGACACAGAGTTCCAATTCTTTCCAAAAATGTCCTGTTCTAGATCAGAAATCTTTGAAATCCTTGAAAATCGTTTGAAACCATTCAAATCTTTTGAACTCTTTCAAATGGACTGAAGAAAAAACCGGGAAATTATCGGAAATTCAAAATCATCGTTCGGGGAAAACCCCTGATTAGTTTCCTTATTAAGAGTTTTAAGACTGAGTTATTGACTTCAGATTTTTCTGAAAAGAATATGATGAAAATTTTTTCAAGTGAGCAAAAGGAAGAGAAAAGTTGACGAGAAGAAACTACTTTAATCAGCGTAAATGTCAAAGACCAAACGACTGAAGTTTCAAATAGGAAGGGGGGTTGAAGTAGCGCGGGCGGGGTAGCTGCACTCTACGACCGCATATCCCTGAATTGGCAGACTCGAAAAAAGATTTGTTGATCCAACAGAATATCTGTTGAAATAAAAAGGTATTTCAGCCCGCTCTATCTGAAATTCAAATTTTTAATGGATACTGAAAATATCTCTTTTATTTTACCTTCAACGCTGATGGGGAAGTTTATTTAATTAAAATGCTAATTGAAACTGTATGCGGTCTTGATAAAATCATGAATTTATTACCATCGGCTAAATTAATTTGATTGAAGTGTACGACATTTCTGGATAACATGTACTTTATTTGATTCACTACGATCAAAGGGAGGAAACTTTTCTGATCAATTATTATAAATCGATAGCTGCATGGTAGGGATGAATTTCAGAAACATTTTTGTTGAGCGTAAAAGAAGAGTTTGATACACTTTTCCCCTCGGAATAAAAGTTTTCTCGACGATTATCGATTACTGGAAGAGAGGCCAATTACACGTCAGATGAGAAAAAGAAAGATGCGTTGGAGTTTTTTTAAGACTGATGAGTTAACGAAATTAATAGCAGGAGTTGAATTTAGCCTGGGTGTATGATTTATCTTTTTGAAAATTGTTTGTGTCAAAAAGTGTACGCAATTTTGGACTTTAAAGGATCGATAGTATCTAAAATCTTCTTCAGATTTTGAACCTTGAAGAAGAGCATTTCAGGACAATATATAAAAGATTTCTCTTCATAAAATGATGTGAAATTAAAGAGCTGCTTTTTCAGCTTTAGCTGGCGAAAAAATTAGGAAAAAAAGAACAAATATTATTATTAAAATTTTGTTTAATTAACGTAAATGGGGATAAGCCGTTCATATTTCAGGGGTTTTCACAATAAATTACATATAATTCATAAAATATTATTTTTCATCTCTTGAAGTGTGAGCCACTTTATCCCACAATGTGAGGCTTAGTCGCTGATTCATATAAAAGGTGAAAAAAGTGCTTGGAAGAAAAACTTTACAAAAAAAGTAATTATTTATGACTTTTTCAATCATCCTAATTGAAATGAAGTTACCAAAACAAGATTTCCAATTTTCAAGAATTTCAGGTTTTAGTTGTTGTTTTTCATTTCAAATCTGTATTTTTTATAAAAAGTTATTCGATTTTATGTCGCAAATTTTTCAAAAATTTTCGTTTTTCCGTTATGTCAGCGTTTACAACCAATAATGTACATTTTTAAACAAAAATATTTGTATTTTAAAGATTGTTATGTTAGTGTTTTTTATTGGGAACTATTGGTATTTTTAATAAAAAAATATGAGATTTCAAATCCAATAATTTTTTTAGATTAATAAAATCAATAAGTTTCAATAATTGCGGATTGTGTTTGAGCTTTTTGTCGGAAATTTACATTTACATTAAAAAGTCGTTAGATTTTGAAGAATATTAATAATGTCTTAACACTTTAAGGTTAATTTAGCCACTTAAATAAAACATTTGTATTTTACAAAAAAAATGATTTTACTTTTAACAAATTTTACCATTTTTAAATTGGTGCAGGTTATATTAACATTTTTTTCTTCAGGAAATTGGTATTTTTTAACAAAAAATCATTAGATTCAAATACAATGATTTTTTTGAAAATCATAAAATTTACAAGCTTGAACAATTTTGGATTCTGTTGGTGTTTTTTGTCGGAAATGGACATTTTTAGCCTTGAACCATTAGATTCCCAAGAATATTGAAAATTTTGGAATAATTTTGGGTTCCTTTGGCATTTTACATCGAAAATTGGCCTTTCCAAACAAAAATCGTTATATTTCAGGTTTTGTGGGGGTTTTACACTGGAAATTGGTATTATTAGTAAAAATCATTTTATTTCAAGAAAGATATCAAAAGATAATTAGGTCTGAAATTAGGTTTAAAAGAATATTTACAATTTTTAACAATTTTTTGTTATTTTGTCAGCGTTTTTTCGTTTAAAATTGTAATTGTTACTAAAAAAATCAAAAGGTTAAAAAAAATATTCACAATCTTTGAACAATAAAAGGGCATGTTAGCATTCGTCATAAGAAATTGGTTATTTTATAGAACAATAATTTGACTTCAAAAATTAAATTGAAAATTTTGAACAACTGTAGGTTATGGTAGCATTTTCCGTCGAAAATTAGTATTTTTCAACAAAAATGCAACGGTTTGATTGTTCATACATTCCAAAAAAATATCATATATTGATTCTAAAGTTAAGATACCAATTTTCATCAATTATCAAAAATATTGTCCTTGCTTATCTTTTTTTTCTTTCTTTTAGATAATAGATACTATAAACTATAAATATTGCATTTATTCTACTGAATTCCGAAATAAAAATAAATTTCTAATTAATTTCAAAATTGCCTTTAACCGAATAGATAAATTTTCAACTCAAAAGGATACATTTTGAACCAAATAGTGGAATCATAAACTAAAATAGATGAGATTTCAACCAAAAATTTAATAGTTAATTTTTTAGATAAAAAAGTTAATTTCTATATAAAGAAATAATTTTTAACAAAGCGCTTGATTCTGCAACCAGTGACGTTAATTCTCAACTAAAAGTATGAATTTTTAACTAAAGTTATGAACTTCGACCTAAAATTATGAATCTTAAAAAAAAAAACAATATTTTCAACAAAATAGTTTAATTTTTAACCAGAAGAGGTGAATTTTGAAGATAGCCCGAAAATATAAATTTTCAACAAAAAGTTAATTTCTTTAAAAAAAAGTTAATTTCTAACCAAATTGTTGAATTTCAAACCAAAAATGATGACTTTTGTTAAAAATTGCTAAATTTTCAAGCCAAAGAGACGCATTTTTTTCAGAATACATGAATTTTCTGCTAAAAAATTCCAATATTCAACCAAAAATGAAATATTCAAATAATAAAATATTAAATCAAAAATGAAATATACATTTTCAGTGAATAAAGGTAATTTTAGATTTGAAAAAAAAAACAGTTTTCAGCAAAATATAGATTTTCCACTCAATAGTTGAATTTCCCGCTGAAAAAGATAAATTAAAAAAAAAAAGAAATATTCAAGTTGTAAGTTAAAAAACTTAATTTTCAAACAGATAAAAAAGGCATTTTCAACAAAGTAGTTGAATCATCGACAAAAGCAGATTAATTTTCAATCAAACAGTTGTATTTTTGCCCCAAAAATATTAATTTTCAACAAACGAGGGGAAGTTTTAAACAAGAAAGATTTTTCGGTTTAAAAAGAAATAAAAAATCAACAAAATTATTGAATTTTTAAGTAGAATAAATAAATTTTCTACAAAACAGTTAATTTTTTGAAACGAAAATATTAATTTTGGAAATAGTTCATTTTCGACCAAATAGTTGAATTTTAATTCGGAAAAGACGAATTTTCAACCAAAAAGGTGACTTTTTGATCAATTTGTTGAATTTTCAACAAAACAATCAAATTTTCAACCTTATAATAAAATTATTGACAAGAACAGATGGATTCTTAACTAAAAATTAGATAGATTACTGTTCAATAAAAAGAAATAATTTTCAACATAATAAAGTAGGTTTTTCTTATTGGGTTCTATTAATTTAGTTCGTATTTAAATGGAAAGAGGTGAAAAAGGGGAAAAGAGCCGAATAAGGATAGACTATAAAGCCTGCGATAAATAAATAGAAATTTTTGTGAATTAGATACTAAAAAATAATATTTAAAATAAAAATTGAAGTTGATTCTTGACCATTCAAAAATATAAGCTAAAGAACTGGAAATTTTGCCCAGAAATTAGAGTGAATTTTCCACTATACCCTTTTTGAATTTGGACTATACCCTGTTTTGTGTCAGTTGTTTTCTTGTATTATCATTATTCAAATAATTATAAAATTCAACTTTTCACCGAGAATATAAATAAATAAAACATTACTTGCATTGAATTCCTTTGTGTAGGATCATTTACATTAAGAAGGTTAAAAGAAATATACTGGGTGTTTTTTTCAACTTGAGACATTGAAATATCTCAAGAAATACGCCTCCTATGAAAAAAATATCCATAATAAAAACTTTTTATTCTCGAGGGAGAAAAGCGGCTTTGAAAAAATTTACCCTACCCCATTCCCCGAAGAAGGCAGGGGAGTGGTTTTTTTCTGTGAATCGAAACACATTTTTTGAATAAAACTTGCGTATTTCATAGAGGAGAATATGAATCTGTGATAAAAAATCGGGCTTTCCATTTAAAATTACGAATTTACCCCCACTACTGCCTCTTGAGGGGGGGGGGGGGGATTTTTCAAAGTCGCTTTTCTCCCTTGAATATAAAAAGTTTTTAATATGGATATTTTTTCATAGGGTGCGTATTTTTTTAGATATTTCGATGTCTCAAATTGAAATTGAAAATCTTGTTTTGTTTCAATGCGAAAAAATTGAACTTTATCTACTTGAAAATTACCCGCAACAAATATTCACTTCCGTTTTTCTGTGATAATTTTACTAATTAGCAGTGATTATATTCCAGCTACAGCAATTAATAGAATTTGACTGACAATCAATTATATTTTATTGATTTAAATTTACACAGCAATTAATGACCTAAATTAAATGCATCTAAAGATTTTCTACAATACAATTGCAGAATAATATTTGAATAAAGAATTTTCCTATTTTCAGTAAAAATACTTTGAGGGGTCGTTTCACCCCTCTGAGAACGAAGGAAATCGAAGGCGGACACCTGGGAATCTATCTTGGTAAGTATCAGATTTCATCAGGAAGAAAAGATTTTTTCTTTTCCTTCTGTAATTCAGAGTTGTCAGTTCCGCAAGAGAAATGGGGGACAAAGGGAGAAAAGATAGTTTGGGGATAATATCAGTTTGATAAGAAAGTGACAGGGGGATCAAGAAAGAAAAAAAAAAGAAACTCCTTTCTGTGGCGATAACGACGTGAAACCTGGCAAGAAGAAGCCACAGGTCGCGTCGGCTGACATGAGTAGTCGAGTGAGGGCTGCACTCGGTATTGCTAACGCATCCCACTATGTCAGTGCATCGAATCGCGTCGGTATTCGGGAATCTGAGTTGGAGCCTCGCGGGAGAGCGTCCACATTACACCGAGTAAGCCGAGTCGGGGTCGGGAACTCGGGACATCTCTGTAGGGTTGGTTGGACCAGGACCGGGGATGCCGTTAACGGTAACCCATAGCAACGGGCGTCCCAACATCGATCCGAGTTTTACCGAACCCAGCCCCGCCCTGCTCGTCGAGGTGTCCCGAAAATTTGACTTCGCCGCCGCCGCGCGCGTGCTACTTAACAATACAAAGCTGAGCAATTTTCCGAGTATTTTTAGCGGACGTTCTAAAGTCCGGCGTTACGAATTAGCCTCTTATTTGCAAACTGAATAAACGTACTTCTCTCTGCAATTTTTTTAGTTTTTAATCTGTTTTTCTGAATAGTTCTAATTGCTTCATTAAGAAAAAAAGTATTCAGTTTAAAAAATAAGATGGGGGAAAAATACGAGTGGGGACAGTAGTTCAAAACCTTAGGGAGGGTCCACATATTACGTGAGACGCTAAGAGGTCCATAATTAAAATTTAAATCCATGCTGATACATTAAAGATCAATATTATCATCACAAAATTTTCAGAAGACTGTTGAATTTTTAATCCAAAAAGTTAAAGTTTTGACAACAAAGTTGATTTTCAGTCAAGAGAGATGAATTTCCAACCAAGAAAGATGACTCTTCTATCATAAAAGATGAATTTCAACGAAATAATTGAATTCAACGAAAAAATACGAATTATTAACAAAATAGTTGAACCTTCTAACAAATAGATTAATTTTTCAACGAACAAGATTAATTTTCTCCTCAAATAAGAGAATTTTCCACAAAATAGTTAAGTTTTCAACCCAAAAGTCGAATGTTTAAAAAAACAGTTGTCTTTTAAACCGAAAAAAGAGAATTTCCAAAAAGAAAGGTAATTTTCAACTAAGAAAGATGAATTTTCTACGAAATAGTTGAATTTTCAAGTCAAAAAGAGAAATTTTCAACCAAAAATGAACTCATCAAATTTTTACTTCAGAAAATAATTTTCAACAAAAAAAGCTAACTTTTAACCAGTTGAATTCAACAAAAGAAGACAAATTTCTTACAAAATAGTAGACTCCTCAACAAAAATGATGAATTTTTAACAAAAGAGTAGATTTTAAACCAAGAAAAAAGAGTTTTTAACCATGAAAGAAGACTTTTCTACCCTTACAGATAATTTTTTTAACCGAAAGAACGAATTTTGAACAAAACTGTTGAATTTGCGACAAAAAGTATGGATTCAACAAAATTCAATTTTTAACAAGATAATTAAACGTTCGACAAAATAGCTAAATTTTTAACGTAAAATGTTGAATTTTCAGCCGAGAAGATAAATTTTTAACAAAATATATTTTTCAAGCTAAAAAGTCAAATTTGTCAGAAAATGGTTGACTTTCAAATCGAAAAAAAAAGAATTTTCAAGAAGAAATTTAATTTTCCACCAAGGAAGATGAATTTCCAACGAAAGAGATAAATTTTCAATCAAGAATGGAATCATTAAATTTTCAGTTTAGAAAACTAATTTTTAATTTCAAAAAAGTTTTCAACCAGTTGAATTTAACTAAACAAGACGATTTTTCAACAAACAAGTTGAATCTTTAATCAAGATGATGAATTTTCATTTTTTTTTTCAATTAATTTTCTACCCAAATAGACAAATTTTCAAGAAAATGCATGAAATTTCTAACAGTATAGTTAAATTTTTAAATAAATAGTTCAATTTTTAACTGAAAATATAAACCTTCACCAAAAAGTTGATTCTCAAGAAAATAGATTAATTTTTTACTAAGACAGATTAATTTTTATCAAAATAGTGGAATTCTCTGCCAAAAAAAGATGACTTTGGAAAAAGAATCGAATTTTCAACAAAATTATTAAACTTTCAAAAAAAAATAGTTGATTTTTTTCACCAAAGATGACTTTTCTACCCTAATAGACGGATTTAAAAAAAAATACTTTAATTTTCTACCAAACTGTTGATTTTTTAAGGCAGAAAGATAAAATTTCTGCAAAACAGTTACATTTTTGAATCGAAAATATGAATTTCTAACAAAGAAGTTAATTTACGACCAAAAAGTTGAATTTTACACTAAAATCTTGAATCTTTACCAATAAAAAAAAATAATTTTTTTCTACCAAAAAGACGAATTTTCAACAAAATATATGAGTTTTCAACTAAAAAAGATCAATTTTTAACACAAAATGGAATAGTTACATTAATTCACAACCAAGAGAAAAACAAACTTTTAGCAAAATAGTTAATATTTGAACTAACGAGATGAATTTTGAACTAAAAGGATGAATCTTCAACCAAAAAAATGAATTTCCAAGAAAAGAGTTTAATATTCAATAAAAGAGTGGAATTTGGACCTCAAAAGTTAATTTTCTAAACAAAAAGATTATTTTTTTGCAAAAGAAGATCAATTAAATACAAAATACATGAATTTTCAACCGAAAATATAATGGTGGACTTTTCAACCAAAAGGAATTAACTCTCAACCAAAAATAGTTAGTTTTTTATTGGCTTTTATTAATTCAGTTCAAATTTTAGCGAAAAATTGATAAAAAAGGGAAAGTTTCTTGAAAAGAGGAAAAAATTTCATAATTTTTGAACTATATTAACGTTCTGAAATTAAAAAAGTATAATTTAGTCAAAAATATTTTTATACTAGTATCGAATAATTTCAATAGCACATTATTCATTGTTCGATTGACGGTAACGTAAAATTCAATTTTTTCAATTGACCAAAATTATTTTAAATCGGACAGGATCATAATGGGGGAAAAAGTTCCTAAGGACAAATGCATTTTTAGCCTAAACTGTTCATTCGATTTCGCCTTTTTTTAAATGGAAGCTTTTCGAATTTGAAAAGGGTTTTTGGGTTTGGATTTTCGAAGAAAATTCTCTAAATTTTTTACCCAGCAACAAATGTGCTATTTTTTTTTAACTTTTCAGAATTAGTTTTTTAAAAATAAATTTTACAGATTTATCAAAAAGGACAAATATCTGTGCTCAAGCTATCTCGAAATAGTTTCAAGTTTGTGAGAATAATTAAAGAAAATATTTATTATGTTATAAACAAATTAATGAACCAAATTTTTTTTCGAAATTGGCAATATTTATCTCATTAAAATCCAGAGTTTTAGTATAAAGCATGAGTGAAATTAATGTTTCATTACGATTATTTGAGAATAGATGCTGCTTCGCAATTAGATAATATTTTTTGAAATTATTATTTTTTAAATTTCTTTCTAAATTTCAATATATTTTTCTATTTTTCAGGACACTTTAAAAATCTCAGAATTATATTTTCAGGTTTAAAATGTCCAATATCTCTGATATCAAAGTTTTTTAATATCCAGCTTTAAATATCAATTTTTCCGAGGGCACTTATGATAGTCATATGCAACCTGTAACTAGTGACCTATTTCCGGTTCTTTGAAATTTACTGTCAGATTAACCATCTCGCCATTATATTATATTCAATTCTTTCAAACGTAATAATCAATCCGCTAGACTTATTTATTCAACTGAAAGATTTTATTTAAAAAAATTGAATCATTTTAAACGATACGTCAGTCCAGTTCTCATGTTCCTCCCAAAAGATACTCTCTGAATTTGAAATAGTTACAATTGTTACTGATGGCAATCAGTGATTAAACTTCTAGCTATGAATCAGTTATTTTGACTGAAAAATCAGTAAATCTGATTGATTTATCAGTAAGAAATTATTGAATCATAGCTAGAATTCAGTAACTGATAGAAATGAGTAAAAAATTTAACTGATTCCAATTTTGGGAGTTGTAAATTAATAATTAATCTAATAACGTTCGCAACATGAATTTGGTTCGTCGAGATGGTTTCGTTTTTCATTCCTGTTCTCTTTAATTATTTCATTTTATTATTTAGAGTATATGAATACATACGTGTAAAAGAAAATAATTTTTAATTTATAAAATTGACCATGTTCCTTTAATTTTCTTTTTCAGTTCAAAGATCTGAAGACTATAAAAACGGAGAAATTTTTATTCTTAGGCTCACCAATTCAGATAATTCCACTACTGAGCATTTAAAAATAAAAATTAGTCAATTTTACATCTTAAGAATAGACCATTTCCAAATATACATATATAGAGTTTGAAAATAAAAATTCTCACCTTTCAAAACTTGAAAATAAATTTATTCCTTTTTTCAAAATAAGGAATTTGTTATTTACGGTAATAAAAAATTAGCAGATTCCTTTAATTATTAAAAATCTCTAAATTCCTTGAATTTTCTAAAATTCTTGATTCCTCTGAATTCCCTGAAATCCTGGAATATTCTAAATTCCCTAAACACTCTGAAATCTCTAAATTTCTCTGAATTCCTGAATCCTCTGGAATCTTCAATTTTCCGAACTTCCACAAAATCCTTGGATATTCTGAATTTCCTAATATATCGACATTCCTGGAAATATCTGAATTCCTTGCGTATTCTGAGTTCCGAAAATTCTCTGAATCTTCTGAATTTTTGGAATATTTTGAATTCTCAGAATATTTTGAATTCCATAAATTTCTTGAATTATCTGAATCCTCTAAATTTTTTCAATTCTTCTGAATTCCTGAAATATTCTAAATTCCTAGAATCTCCTAAAACTCTCAGACCCCCTCAACTCTCTGGAATACTTGAGAATTTTTTATTCCTTGAATTCTGTTAATATTCTGAATTTCTGAAATTCTTTGAATTCTCCACAACCCATAAATTCCTTCAAATCATCTAAATTCCTTAAATTCTCTGAAATCCTTATATCTCTGAATTCCTGCAATCCTTAAATATTCTGAATTCTTGGAATTTCTGAAATATTCTGAATTCCTGAAATTCCATAAATTCCTGAAGAGTTATGAAATTTCTGAAATTCTCGGAATATCTTGAATATTTTCTATTTTTTGAATATTTTGAATTTCCAGAATATTTTGAATTCTCGAAATATTTTGAATTCTTCAATTTTACAAATTTCAGAACTTCCTTGAATTTCGAAAAATCATTGAATTCCGTTAATGCGTAGAAATTCCTGAAGTTTTTTGAATTTTCTGATTTTGTTCCAAATCCGAAAAAAGAAAATGCCTAATTTTTGAAATTTGTTTGGATAAATTTTTTTCGAAAATTCGTTTTTTCCTAAAAATTATTAGTATTGGTCTAGTGGAATATTAATTAACAATAATTCATCAATTTTGAATTATTCAAACAATTGAAATTTGTGGTTATAATTTATATTTCAGATTTTTTTCTTTATGAAATTCATTATTGTTGGTCTAGTGGAACATTTAACAACGTCGATTAAATCATTTTTAAATATTTACAGAAATTCCATTTGTCTAAAAAATATTTTCTCCAAGAATTCGTCGAACTGGCAGTTTATTAACGTTAAGTGATATACATTTATTTTCAAATATTTTTCAATTTTTAAAACAATGAACTATGTTCCTATTAAGAATTCAGACTGAATTGTTGAAACAATGAAGAAAAACTT
>CAKNXH010001540.1:75749-93774 GCA_932178445.1 Andricus quercusramuli | reverse complement strand
AAAAAAAAAAACTGAATTTTCAACAAAGTATCATAATTTTCCACCTGAAAAATGAATCTTCAGAAGAAAAGACAATTTTCAACATAAGAGTTCAAGATTAAACCTATCAGATGATTTTCCAACCAGGAAGATTAAATTTCTAAAAATAGAATAGTTCAATTTTTAAACAAAGATATGAATCTTCGATCAAAAAAATGAATTTTTAACCCAGTAGTTCAACCTTCAACCGAATAGTTGAATTAAAAAAAAATATGACCTTCTAAGAAAATAGATGCATTTTAAACAGAAGAGGAAGTTTTTCGAAAATAGGAAAAAAAATCATTTATAAAAAAGGGGAAAACAGGAGAATAGGGGAAACAATGTGAAGTCTAAAATATGAACAACCCCATGCATGTGCAATGAGGATTTTGTTAACATTGCCCTTAATTATTAATTTTTCTACTGTCTTAGGTCTAATTTGTGAGTATGAATAGTGAAGTTTTTCATATACACTACCGTCGGAAATTGTGCGCACGACTCGCGTGAGCGCTATTAAAAATCACTGCTGACTTCGAACCACGATATTTCGGCGAAAAAGGAGATAGGGTATTTAAAAAAAAAACAGTTGGAAAGCTCATGAAATTCCACGTCTATTGGTACCCAACAAATATTTTTTTGACCTCCTGAAAATAGTACAGCACTTGAGAAGTTAGAAAAAAATTCAAGATTTCCTCAAATTTTCTACCTCAAATTCAACTTTTTGTACGACCCAGGAAAATTTTTTCAAAAACCTGAAAATTATACGTCATGGAGCCTTCAATCTTATCTTGAATTTAGGCCAAGAAAACTTTAAAAATTGTCATGGGTGCCCGAGATATGATTAAAAATGTTCAATCGTATCTGAGATCAATTTTAATTGACGATCTCGGTTCTCGGGCGGTATTCTACTCGCCTCCTTCGTTAAAACAGGACCGAATAGGCCACGGAAAGAGGTGGCGCCTAAGTGGACATTGTCCTATTCTTTAATATGGAGATAATATTAGATTCAAATGATTGTCAACAATCACAAATAACAATAAATATTTTTTTTCATTCACCATAATTTGAAATAAAAATTACTAATGAAGAGAACCAAAAGTATAAGAGGCGCCACCTTAGTGCGTGGCCTATTCGGTCCTGCCTCAACGAAGGAAACGAGCAGCAGACCGGCCGAGAACCGCGATCGTCGATTAAAATTGAGCTCAGATACGATTGAACATTTTAAATTATATCTCGGGCACCCATGAAGATTTTTTAAGTTTTCTTGGCTTAAGTTAAAGATAAGATTTAAGGCTCTATGTCGTATAATTTTGAAGTTTTTGAAAAAATTTTCCTGGGTCGTGCAAAAAATTGAATTTGAGGTAGAAAATTTGAGAAACTTTTGAATTTTTTTTTTAACTTCTCAAGTGCTGTACTATTTTTAGAAAGTCAAAAAAATATTTGTTGGGTACCAATAGATGTGGAATTTCATGAGCTTTCCAACTGTTTCTTGAAAAATGCCCTATCTCTTTTTTTTCGCCGAAATATCGTGGTTCGAAGTCAGCAGTGATTTTTAATAGCGCTCACGCGAGTCGTGCGCACAATTTCCGACGGTAGTGTAGGTTGTCTATTTATTGTTTAAATAATTCATAATAGTTTAAATGCAACTTTCGACAGGAAAAAACTAGAAAAACGTTTTCTTCTTGCTTTTTTTAATAAGTTCCATTACTTTACCTAGTTCTTACATTTTTCAACCTACTGCGAATTGTTGAAACAATTTTCACTTGTTTAAAAAAATTATTATCTTGTAATATCGCAAATTAATGGTATTTTCTGAATGCTATGACCGAATCAATAAATGGGAACACCTATTTCTGCTGCGTTTTTGATTTTACTATATCCTATATTAGTTGAAAGTTCAAAAAAAAAAAAAAAAACAGAGTGTGGTAGTGGGGCCACACAACAGAAAATGGGAGAGAGGGTGGAAAAGGGAGAGGGAGAAAGAGAGAGAGACAGAGAAAGAGAGCGAGTGAGAGAGAGCACATACACGCTCGCTTAGTGTGGCAGTAGTGGGGATATCAAAGATGAGTCTTTAGACCAATCGCGAATTGCTGCACAAAAGGGAGACGTGATTACAGAGAGAAGGTCTAGATAGTTCATAGGAGAGAGAGGGGGGACGAAGAGAGAGAGGGGGAGGGAGAGAGAGGGGTTAGGGAGGGAGGGGAGACTTCCGTTCGTTCGTTCGGTCGTTTTTTCAATTCACTCGCGTCCCAAAAGAAGTTTCACTTAAAGAAAAATAGCATTATTGGCCTCTTCGTCGACTGCGACCCTGCAGGGCGTAAATTGTAGGTTGAAGGTAGCGGTCAATTGGGAATCGCGGATTTCGCACGTATATTTCTTTTTGCTTTCCCACTTTCCGAGCTGGTGGTAAGTAGAAAGTTGTGGATGGTAACAAGATCCTTTCGAGCTTCTTACCGAATCGAACGAAGGTGGAGGATAATCCTGCAGCTTCTTAATCTCCCAGGAACTTACGCCTTCGCTGCAAACTTTTTTTGTGTGTTTGACTTTTTAAGCAGGAGTTGTAAACTTTAAAGAAATTCAGTTATTGATTTTCTTGGTACTTTGCGATGTTTTCAAATAGCACAGTTTTGATGAAGGAAAATTTTTTCTCTTAAGGTTATAATGAATCTGAGACTAATGAAATCTTAGGCAGATTTCACAATTTTTTCCCTATTCACCACTTTTCCTCTTTTTTGAAGAATTTCTCCTTTTCCCCTGTTTTCAAAAAATTTCCAAACAAAATCCAAACATTTTTGGTTAAAAGTTAATGCTTTTTGGTTGAAAAATCAATTACTTGGTTTGAAGTTGAAATACTTTGTACAACTTTTTTTTTTTAATTCATAATTTTAGTAGAAAATTCAACTATTTGGTCGTAAATTAACTTCTTTGTTGGAAAATCATATTTTTGGTTGAAAATACAACTGATGTTGTGAAAAAAAACTATTAGTTCAGAAATTATACTATTTATTTAAAATTTTAATTGTTTTGTTGGAAATTTGTTTTTTTTTTCTGCGCAAAATTATTTTTCTGGTTTGAAAATGTACCATTTGAAAAAATACCATTTTTTGTTGAAATTTTTGCCTCTATAATTTCAAAATTCAACTGTTTTTCAGAAAATGCATGCATTCCGTTGAAAATGCATCTATTTGGATAGAACATTAACCCTCTTTGTTTAAGTCATCATTTCAAGGTTTCAACTATTTTGTTATAAATTCTTTTTTTCTTTAGTTGAATTAAACAGGCTGAAAATTCATTTTTTTCTTTGTTAAAAAATAAGTTTTTGGAACAGAGATTTTCACAGTTCTAGTTTTTGTTGAAAATTTATCTCTTTTAATTGTTAATTTATCTCTTTTCTGTTGTAAATTCAACTATTTCATTGAAAATTCAACTTTTTTGATTGAAAATTAAACCTTCTTGTTAAAAGTTCTATTTTCTTTTATAGTATTTGATGTAAAATGTAATTTTTGTTGAAAATATAACTATTCTGCTGAAAGAAATATTTTTTGGTCGAAAATTAAATCGTTTTTTGAAGGATGAACCACATTGTTAAAAAATAATTTTTTTAGTTGAAGATTCATCATTTTAGTGGAAAATTCATCTCTTTTCTTAAAAATTCAATAATTTTGTTGAAAATTTGTATTTTTTGGTTGAAATATCAACTATTCAATTTTTTGTTTAGAATAAATCTGTTTATTTGGAAATTCTACTGCTTCCTTGACGGTTTCACTATTTTGTTAAAAAATTAATTTTTTTTTGTAGAAAATACATTTTTTTTTTGCTAAAAATGCCACTATTTTCCATTGGGAATTAAATTTTTGTTTACGTTAAAACATCAAATATTACATTTTTTGTTGAGAATTTATCTTTTTTGGTTGAAAATTAAAATACTTGTTGCAAAGTTCAAACACCATGTTAAAAAGTCATTTTTTGTCAAAGTTTCATCATTTTAATGAAAAATTCATCTCGTTGGTAAAAAATTGGACCATTTTGTTAAAAATTCGTTTTCTTTAATTAAATTCAACTGTTTTTCATTTAAAATAAAAATTTGTTGTTGAAATATCAGCTAGTAAATTTTTTGTAAACAATTGATCTATTTTGGCTACAAATGAAACTACTTGGTGAAATATTGAACCAGTTTGTTAAAAAATAATTTTTGTTGTTGAAGATTTATAATTTTAGTTAAACTTTCCTTTCCTTGGTTCAAAATTTATTTATTTTTTTTTTAATTCGTTTTTTTTTTGTTGGAAATTAGTTTTTTCAGCTGAAAATTTAAGTATTCCAGTTGAAGATTGATTATTTTAATTAAAAATTCATCTCTTTGTTTGATCATTTAACTATTTTGTTAAAAATTCGTATTAATTGTTGAAATATCAACTATTATATTTTTCGTTTACAATTTCTCGTTTTTTGTTAAAAATTCTTTTACCAGGTTGAAAGTTGTAGTCTTTTTTTCAAAATAATTTCTTTGGTTGACGATTCAATTATTTTGTTTCAAATTTTTTTTTTTTTGGTTGGAAAATAATTTTAGTAACTGAAAATTTAACTGTTCTATTTTTGGTTAGAAATTGATCTTTTTCAATTGAAAATTCAACTACTTGAGTAAAATTTAAACTATTTTGTTAAAAAATTAGAATAAATGCTTCTGACTGAAAATGTTTCTATTACATTTTTGGTTAAAAATTGATTCTTTTTTGTTGAAATTTCATGTATTTTTTGAAAATTCGTATTTTCTGTAGAAAATTAATGTTCTTGGTGGAAATATACTCTTTTTGGTCAAAAATGCAACTGTTTGATTGAATTTTTTGGTTTGAAAATGAATTTCTTAATTGCAAATTTAACTATTCCATTTTTGGATGAAAATTTATCTTTTTCAGTTGAAAATTCATATTCTTTTGTTAAAATTTCAATTTTGTTGAAATTAAAATTTCCACTGTTTTGTTGAAAAATTTTTTTTTTTTTGGCTTGAAAGTTCAATTATAAAATTGTAAAAGCAACTATTTGGTTAAAAATTAATGTTTTCAATTGGCAATTCAACTATTTGGTTACAAATTCATCTTTTCGGATAAAATTTAACTTTTTTGTTGAAAATTGATAGTTTTGGCTTTAAAAATCAACAGGTCTTTCAAACATTCCATTTTTTATTTTTGAAATTTGTCTTTTTTATTGATAATTCATCTTTTTTGGTAGAAAATCTTTTTTATTTGAAAATTTAACTATTTTGTTGAAAGTGCAATATGTTTTGACCAAAAATATTATTATCAATTGTTTTTATCACTATCATTCCCCTATTTTCGTCAGAATAACCCTACGTCTCCTTTTAAAAAATATTTTTTGCTGTCAAGTCTGTTTATTGAATATTTTTAAAATTATTCTTCTTTTATTAGCTGTATATGTCAATACAGATCAATCAGAAATATTGCGCAGCCGAATTTCAATTCCGGATATTGTAGAGTACTCTTTTGACCTGAGGATTTTAAACTATTCAATTTTCATTATTTTCTATTCTGATTTTAGAATCCGTTATGTCGATGTGGTCTGACCTAGAATTTATTTATACCTTTTTATAAAAAGGGCTACATTTATTTATGCCACTCTGACGTTTCTAAAATCTAGAGTATAAAAATCGATTATAGGATTCATTGGCGGAAAGTGTAAGGGACGATATCACTGAAGATTAAAAAAAAAAAAAAAAAAAAAAAAAAGGATGAGAGTAAAAGATTTCTAGGATTAAAAGAATTCCCGGAAACGGTTCTTCCCGGATAAAAAAATCAGAGCAAAAAGAAACGAGACTATCTTGAGATTTGCGTTGATTTTGCGGTCTTTGAAAACACCAAGTGAGAGGAAGTCGTAAATTTCTGAAAATGGACTTTCCGGCACTGTGGTTGAGTACCAGGAAGAAAAACTTTTTGATATTTCATTTCCTCTTGAATGTCTTTTTCAGAATTTCTTTTCAAAGACAGGGTACCATGAAACGAAGCTTAATGAGACATGTGGGGTAAAGTGGGACGTTCGTTTTTTGTCCCGTTTTCCCCGTTTTGCTCTACCTTAAACTTGTTTCATTTTATTCGTAACCTACAACTTCTACTTTTTAAAAATCATATTCCAGTCTGGAAATTTCTAAGGAAGAAAAGTTGAAGCTCATTTCTCAAAAATTTCTTCATCCGGATATCAAAGCTAAAAAATCATATTTAAGCAAAATTCGTTTCTCTCAGCGGGGGGTCGATTTTGTGACGATTTGTGACTTAGGGTGGGGAGCACCGAATAGGACTTCACATATTGAAAATATAAATGTGAATAATAATTTTTTGGAATGTTTGAAAAATGGAAAATTAGTAATTTTATTTTAGAAGTAAATCATTAAAATACAGAATGCAAAATCTTTTTTTTCATTGAAAGGTAAATTTTTTAAATTCACAAGTCTACTATTAAATTTTTGTTACAGAACTAATCTCTTTTAGTAAAAAATTCAACTGCTTGGTCGAAAGTTGGACTACTTTTTTAGAAATTCATTTTATTGGTGGAAGATTGAAATAATTTCTTGAAAATTCGATCTCCTTTGCTTGAGAATGAATTTCTTAAACTCTAAATTTAACTATTGCATTATTGGTTAAAAATTGATCGTTTTTAGTTGAAAAATTCAACAAGTTGGATGAAAATTTATGTATTTTGTTGTAAAGTTGAATTATTTTGCCAAAGACTCATTTTATTAGTTAAAGTTCGATTTTTTTAAATCAATTTTTTACCTAAAAATTTAAGTATTCCATTTTTGGTGAATAATTGGTCGTTTTGAGTTTGAAATTGAACTATTTAATTGAAAATTATATTTTTGTTGAAAATTACCTTTTTGCTGAAAATTAATTTTTTGTTGAAAATTCAACTGTTTGATAGTATAAACTATTTCATTTTTCGTTGAGAATAATTTTTCATTCAACAATTCAACTAATTAGTTGAAAGTTGAACTATTTTGTTTGAAATTTCTTGTTTTTTGTTTAAAATTAATTTTTCAATCGAATGAGTAACAATTCCATGTTTGGTCCAAAATAGATTTTTAAAATTAAAAATTCAACTACTTGGATTGTATGAAGGTTCATCTCATAGGTTTGAAATTCAACTTTTTTTTTCAATTATTTCTGTTTGTCTTAAAATTAATGTATCCATCTAAAAATGTTACTATTCCATTTTTAGTTGAAAATTTATATTTTTTAATTGGAAATTTATGTATTTTTTTTTTGAAAATTTAGCCTTGTGGTTAAAAATTCAGCTTTTTGGTAGACATTTTCTATTTATGGTGAAAAATACAATTGTTTGGTCAAAATTTAATTTTTTGTTGATGAAAATTAATTTTTACACTGAAAATTTAAGTATTCCATTTTAGGTTGAAAATTACCTTCTGGTTAAAAATAAATTTTTTGTTAAAAATTCATGATTTCAGATTGAAAATTCAACTGTTTGATAGTATAAACTATTTCATTTTTCATTAGGAATATTTTTTCATTCGTTGAATTTGACTGTTTTTAATTTAAAAGTGAAATTTTTTTTGGCTTATATATCAACTGTTATATTTTTCGTTGAGAATTATTCGTCTTTGATTAAAAATTCAACTAATCAGTTGGAAGTTGATCTATTTCATTGAGAATTCATTTTTTTTGCTTGAATATTCATGTGCCTGGTTGAAAATTTAACTATTTTGATTAAAAATCCTTTTTTTTTGTTTAAAATTATTTTTTGAATTGAATAAGCAAAAATTTCATTTTTGGTCGAAAATAGATTTTTTAAATAAAAAATTCAACTACTTGGGTCAAAGTGGAAATACTTTCATAAAATTTTCCATTTTTAGTCGAAAATAGATCATTTTTAATTGAAAATTTAAGTATTTTTTTGAAAATTTATCTATATGGTTAAAAATTCAGCTTTTTGGTAAAAATTGTCTTTTTTTTTGTACAATGGTTTCGTTGAAATTAAATTTTTTATTGAAAATTTCTTGATTTCAGTTTGAAAATTCAACTGTTTGATATTATAAACTATTTCATTTTTCGTTCAGAATAATTTTTTATTCGTTAAATTTTACTGTTTTTAATTTTAAAGTAAACTTTTTTTACTTATATATTAACTAATATATTTTTCGTTGAGAATTAATTTTTCTTTATGGAAAATTGAACTAATTAGTTGAAGGTTGAACTATTTTGTTAAAAATTAATTTTTTTGCTTGAATATTCATGTCGTTGGTTGAAAATTTAACTATTCTCTTCGAAATTTGGTCGAAAATAGATTTTTTAAAATTTTAAATTCAACTATTCGGGTAAAAATTGAAATACTTTCATAAAAATTAATTTTTGTTGTATGAAGATTCACCTCATTGATCAAAAATTCAACTTTCTATTAAATTCATTCTCTTTGTTTAGAAATTCATTTTTTCAGCTGAAAATGTTACTATTCCATTTTTAGTTGACAATTGGTAATTTTTAATTAAAAATTTATGTATTTTTTTTGAAAATTTAGCTTTATGGTTAAAAATTGAGCTTTTTGGTAGAAATTTCCTTTTTTTTGGTCAAAAATACAATTATTTGGTTAAAATTTCATTTTTTGTTGTAGAAAATTAATTTTTTCACTGAAAATTTAAGTATTCCATTTTTGGTTGAAAATTCAACTATTCTGTTGAAAATTCGTCACTTTTGCTTGAAAATTCAACTATGTGGTTACAAATTGAACTGCATTGTTGAAAAAATCCTTACTTTTATTAAAAAATGTATTTGGTATATTGAAAATTCGTCTTTTGATATTGGAAATTCCTTTTTTTTTTGCTTGAAGATGCAACTATTTGATGAAAAATGCAACTATTTGTGGTTCGAGTTAATTCTTTCTTGTTAAAAAATTCGACAATTTGGTTGAAAAATGGTATTTGCAGATAGAAAATTTAACTTCTAGGGTTGAACTACTTTCTTAAAAATTAACTTTTGTTATTTGAACGATCATATCTTTGGTTGAAAATTCAACTTTTTTTGATTCGTTTTGTTTGTTTAAAAATAATTTTTTTACTGAAAATGCAACTATTCCATTTTTGGTTAAAAATTGATTTTTTTAAATTTGAAAATGTATTTTATCTGAAAATTCGTCTTTATGGTTAAAAATTAGGCTTTTTGGATGAAATTTGGTCTTTTTTGGTTAAAAATTAAATCGTTTAGTCGAAAATTATTTTTTTCTTCATTAAAATAACTTACTATTTGGTGGTCAATATAGATGGTTGGTTGGTAATCAATTCGTTTTGTAAAAATTCAACCACCTTGTAAGTGGTTACAAATTCAACAATTAAAAAAAAAATCATAATTTTCGTTCAAAAATTAAGCGGCTTTATTAAAAAATTGGTCTTTTTGTATTGAAATTAATCTTCTTTGACTAAAAATGCAATACATTTCTGCTTGAAATCTTAAGCATTTCATATTAAATTCGATATGGTACCTACACAAAAAGAACTTATATCCCCATTTTCTTAAAGAATCAGCCTATTTCCCCTATGTTAAGAGTAGTTTTATTTTAGTTGTTTATCAAATAAAATCGAAAAAGAAATTTTGGTCCTAAAAAGAGGCGGGAGTGGGTCATATTTTTGACGTCACATTATGCACAGAATATCAGCAACCGAATTTAACACAATTCAAGTATGTAAATCCATGATACTTCCAGCCAACTCTAGGCAAACTATGAATCGAATATGATGTGCCATTTTTCAAACGCGTTTCACTAATGAGAATGGAAAGTCAGTCAGAAGAATAAATTACACTGAAGTTGATAAATGGAAAATCGTTATTCCTTCCGGAGAACAGTGTTTGCTTAGACATTCGTTTCTTTCCATACATATATGTGTATAAATCCAGCTTTTGCTACTCAAGTTTCAGAATTTTTATATCGTTCTCATTATCACTTCTCTCGAAAACTGAGTCAAGAAATTTTTGTGAATTTTCTTCGAGAAAGTTAAGGGATATGATTTTTTGGTTTATGAGATACTTCGTATATGGAAAGCGTATATATCATATATATCGTTAATGTCTATGAATCCTCTCTGATCTCTTGTCTTTTTATGTCAGGTTTTTAAACCGCAATTTTGAGAAAATAGTTAAACAATCTATATATTTATATTTGTATGAGAGTTTCTAAATAATTTTGGCTTTTGAATTTCATTCTTATCCTACGTTCTCTTTTTTGAAATGTTTTATTATGTAAAGCATTTTGAACGTTCTAATGAAAGTCGTGAGAGTATTTTTTTCTATAACATATTTTTATGAGTGCATAAGAAAGATATACTCGTAAAGCTCTTCACGCAGTTCTAGGGTAAGAGGAATATTTTTATGAAAAATTGATCCTGGAAACTGATGTTTTTACTGGAATAATATTATGAATAGATCAGTTCAATTCAAGGATTATTCCTGTGACGTGTTCTTGGGATGAGCTGAAAAAATTATTCGAAATTTGAATACAGAGTCGTATTTTTTAATAAGTCTCCTAAATTATTGTTAACATTTCCTCTGAGCTGAGTAAATAGAGTTTAATTTCATGCTCGAGATATTATTAATGAAAATTTTTATTTTATGAGATACTAAAGCATGGAATCCATTATTTTAAAAACGATGTCTTCCAGTTTCGATTGAAATTGAGAAAAACTATCAAGTTCAGATTGCTAAGATAATTGATTGCCTCAAACTTTTGAATCTTTGTTAGTTTTCGATTTGTCTTCACGATTTTCATGAAGAAGATTAAAAATGTGCTCTCTCGTCTGATTAATAGATAAAATCGAAAAATTTAAAAAAGGCGGCATATCATGAATGACAATGGCTACCTAAAAAGCCAGTCAAAAAATTCAGATAAAGGGTGGGTAAAAAAAAAATAAAATCAAAATCAGCTTTGAAAATATTCATTCTGGTTTCCTTATAATCTGTGTAAAATTTTTAATAAATCGATCAATATCCTGAGATTCCATGGATCAAAATCATCAATTTGACTGAAAATACGTTTTTCTCAGAAATTAAATGAAATTCTATAGACACATTTGATCCTAATCCTATTAAATTCTCTCAGCACATTTGATAGATCCTATTATCAAACTTGATTTATCTAGAAATCCTATACTTTTCTATCATCATATTTTCATGATGCCTCTATCAAATCTTATTCAGAATAAACTTGTATCATATCCTATCTTTCACAATTTCGGAAATTTCTATAAAATTCTATCCAGCGAGAAATATTATACTTTTCTGTCCACAGATTCTCTTTAAAATTCTATCAAATATTATTGCGGCAAAGAACCTGTATCAAATCATATTTTCGAAAATCTTTGAAGATTGTATCCAACTCCATGTGTCGAGAATTTTTCTACTGTATGTGTTAAAATTTTCTGATTGGATAAGATTTGTTCGAGTTTCAACAACAGTATCTTGTTAGAAAAGTATACGATTTTCTAAGAAGTAAAATTCGCTAGAAATCTTCCAGGTTTTGGAAAATAGGATTTGATACAAGGCTGGTGCAAATAAAATTTGATAGAGTTTTAATAAAAAACTATTGCTAGAAAAAGTATGTGATTTTACAACCAATACAATTTGAAAGAAATTGTCAATATTTAGAAAATTAGGTTTATATTTGATAGAGTTAAAATGGAAAATTGTTATAGAAAAGTATAAAGTTTCTCAATAGATAGGGTTGGATAAAAACTTTTAACATTTTGGAACATAGGATCTCTTATGGAAACATTCAGATGTTTGTAGTCGTAAAGACCTACAGGTTCCGAATTTTTTACTTTTCAACCATCTGTGTCAAAATCACTTGGGGTTTTCTGGAAATGGCCAGACCTGTCGGTGAGGTCTGCGTTACGGAGGTCAATGAATACAATGGGTATTAGAATCTACGAAGTAAAAATTGTGTTATTTTTACTATATCAATGATAAAGGTTTTCCCTACAGGCCTGGAAAATAAACAAGTATCATATCAAGTTATATGAATCTAGCCGAAACTGGTTGATGCCCACAGATCTCATAAATCAGATAAAGTCCTTCAGGACTTTTAGGCAGCTAGTTTGCTGGTAAAACAGATGTGCTTATATCAAACAGAGAAAATGGTGTCTATTACCACAGTCTGAGTGAGAGTAGTGTCTATTTCGATAACCTAAAAGTAATCTAAGTATAAGCTGAGGGGTACATACTAGAAAAATACTGAGTCTTATTTGGAACAAGTCGTGAATCTGATAGGGTCCTTCAGGATCTTCAGCCAATACCCATGGTGGGTATTGGTTGAACTTGATTGGCCAATCAAGTCTTTTTTGAAAACCCGGGAGCACGGAAAGCCAAATCGGATTGTTAATATATCAATACATCCATTGTCCCTATTGATGTGATTAGGGTGTTTTAAGATTTCGATTGCTTCTCTATGTTTTCTTGGGAAAATATTGTACGTTTTTGCGATGACGGTTGTTCTGTTAAATAAAAATGCCATGTTCTGTTTCGATATGATGCTCAGCTAGTACTGATTGCGTGAAATGTTTTCGTCTGACTTTACTCTCATGTTCCTGTACATGTTGGCTCACAGCCCTCCTAGTTTCTCCAATATAGACTTTACCACAAGAACAAGGGATTTTATATACTTCTGGTTCACTGAAAGGTGCCTTTTTATCTTCAGGGTAGTTTAGAAGTTGTCCTATTTTCCAAGGTAGTTTAAATATGGTTCGTATGTTGTGTTTGTTGAGAATTTTTCCTATTTGTTCTGTGATACCTTGAATGTAGAGTAGGATGTAGGTCGTTTTTCTCTCTCATTCTTTAGCAGGTTGTGTTGACTTGTTTTTTTGAGTGTATTTTCTTATTGCTTTATTATTTTGTTTGTTTGTGTAATCGTTTTGTATTAGGATTTGTTTAACATTTTGGTGGGTTTTCTGTAAACTTCATGTCGTAATGCGTTATCACATCTTTTGTAAACTAGTACGTCCAAGAAAGGTAATTTTCCATTTCGTTCAATTTCCAGTCAACTGGATATTAGGGTCTATTTGATTGACGAAATCGAAAAACTTGTGTATTTCATCTAGTCCATGTATCCAGATAACAAAAGTGTCATCGACGTCACGGCACCGAAATTCCGGTTTAAGCTTGGATTTGTTAAAGATTTTAGTTTCTAGATTTTCCATAAAGATGTTGGCTATTACATGTGGGATTGGGAATCCCATTGCTGCTCCCGAGGTTCCTTCGTAGAATTGGTTATTGAAAGAGAAGTAGGTATTAGTCAGACAGTGTTCTATCAAAGGTGTGCCTTGATAGTTATGCTTATATCAAGCCGAGAAAATGGTTTCTATTACCACAATATAAGAGAGAGTGGTGTCTATTTCGATAGCCTAAAAGTAATGGCAGTATAAGCTGAGGGGTACATACTAGACAATTACTAAACCTTGATTGAAACTAGGCATAAATCTGATACGGACCTTCAGGATTTTCAGCTAGATAGTTTGCTGGTAAAAATAGCTATGCTTATATCAAACAGAGAAAATTATATGTATTGCCGTAGTCTAAGGTAGTAGTGTCTCTCTCAAAAGCTTTGAAGTATTACAGATATAAGCTGAAGGGTACATACTAGAAAAGTCCTGAACCTTGTTTGAACTCAGTCATAAATTTGATAATGACCTTCAGCTAGCTAGTTTGCTGTTAAAAACAGCTGTGCTTATATCGAATAGAGAAACTGGTTTCTACAACCACAGTCTAAGAGAGTGTAGTGTCTACTTCGATAGCCTAAAAGTAATGTAAGCATAAGCCGAGGGGTACATACTAGAAAAATACTAAACCTTGAATGAAGCTAGTAATAAATCTGATACGGTCCTTCAGGACTTTCAGCTAGATAGTTTGCTGGTAAAAACAGCTGTACTTACATCAAACAGAGAAAATGATATGTATTGCCGCAGTCTAAGGCAGTAGTGTCTCTGTCAAAAGCATCAAAGTAATACAGATATAAGCTGAAGGGTACATACTAGAAAAATCCTGAACCTTGTTTTGAACTCAGTCATAAATCTGATACCTTCAGCAGCTAGTTTGCTGTTAAAAACAGCTGTGCTTATATCGAACAGAGAAAATGGTGCCTATTGCTGCAGTATAAGAGAGAGAAGTGTCCATTTGGATAGCCTAAAAGTAATGTAAGTTGAGGGGTACATACTAGAAAAATCTAAGCCTTTTTTGAATTTAATCTAAAAACGGTATCCTGTTGGTATTTCTGTTCACGAAGGATATCAGATACAATAATTATAACCCTGATATCAGTGATTTTGTACAGAAGAGGATGCTACCCATTTCAAAGACATCTTGGGGATTTCCAATGTCCTGATATGGGACAGCTTCAAGATTCAACTGCATAATGATATGATTAAAGCGTTTCAGTGTCACAATAGGCAGATCGGAGTCTGGAGTCTGAATCTTCCTGGCGCATGCGGGCGTTTACTTTGCTCATGTATGTGACGTCACTCGATTCTCGGTGTGATGCCCTTTATGTGGGTTATAAGTTATGACGCAGGTGGTAACCCTGCAAAGTTAACCCCTGCATTCATATTCCGCTGGATCTCTATGAGAGTGTACACTGTACACTGTACAATATAGGTGTGTGAAAACCTCGTAATAAGAGGTGAATCGAGGTGAATGAGGAAAAGAGGGAGGACACAATGAGGGGGATGAAAGATATTGTTAGAAAGTATATGAATTCAACCGATGCGATGCACGGAGGATATTGCATTCACGTGTTAAAAGATTTCTATAGAAGATCAATCTTTTCGAATAATGAGTTATGATTTCTCATAAAATTCAGTCTCTTTTTATACTTTTCAATTCCACGAGTGAAAAAAGTTACGAGCTTATTCTTGGTTTATAATTCAGTAAAGAATTCATATGAGGAAAAAATGTCTACAGTTTCTAGCAAAAATTGATAAATTGCAGTAAACATTAGGTATGAGATAAATTAAAGAACTCAAATTATATAAATGAGGCTGATATATTTCGCAGGGTGTCTACTAACCGGGAAAACGTTAATTAACTGGGAATAACTTTTGAAGTTTTGGACAATATAATCGTTTTTATTAAACGTAATAACAAGAAGAATAAATTCGACTTACGGAGAAAAGTAAGTCTTATAAAATTACAGGATTCTCAGTTAAAACAGGGATAGCATAGATGTTCTGTGAAGCTTACGAAATTTTCTGCAGAGTTTATAGAATTTTCAGTAATTACAAAAAATTGACGATTGCTTTCTGTAAAATTTACAGAATTTTTTATTAGAAGTTACAGTTTGAAGACGTCATCTTGACGGAAATGTGCAGTAAATGTTACAGAGAATATCCGCGAATTGACAAAATAATTAGTGAAAATTCTCTCAACTCTGCAGAAAATTTGGTAATATTTAAAGAAAGGCTGTCTCCATTTTAACTGAAGATCCTGTAATTTTAGCAGAATTTTGTTGTGGTTTTTCCTTTTCTTGAAAAGTTGATAAAATTTATGAGAAAATTAAAAAAGAATTAGGGTTTATTTTGAAGGATTAGTTTTAAGTTTTGAACATTTGAAAATATTTTGGAACGAATCTGGAAGATTTCAAAGGAAAAATGTTCAATTTCGCAAGTTCAGAAAAGTTTAGAAAAAGTTCGAGTAAATTTAAGAAATATTTGAAAGTTTTAAAAACATTCATGAATAATTGAAAACTTGAGAAGGTTTTGAGAAATATAAAACAAAATATAGATCCTTGAAGATTTCGAACAAAAAGTTTAGCAATTTCTTAAGTATTTTGAAAGGTTACAAAGCAACAAAAATTGCCTAAGATTTTTGAGAATATTCAGAATGATATTTTCTTTTGAAAAATTTATATTTAGAAATCTTTTCAAAACATTATGAAATATATTAAAAGATTTTCAACATCTTTCAGATATCAATATCTTTTAAAAAAATAGAATTTGAAAATATTTAGAAAAAAGCATGTTTTTGAAGATTTTGAATTTTTCTGATAATTTTGAAAGGTCTCAAGAAAAATCAAATTTCTTCAGACTCCTGGGAAAATTATAAATGATTTATTGTTTGGAAAAATTAATTTTTAAAGAAAACTTGAGATGATTTCGAAAGATTTCTAAAAATCTCAAAAAAAACATCTGGAAGATTACAATGCAATTTTTTTATTTCGAAAGATTTTTCAAAATTTTAGAAATAATTCGAGTCAATTTACAAAATGTTTGAAAATTTTTTTTTGTAGAAAATTCACCTTTCTAGTCAAAAGTGCAATTGTTTGGTTGAAAATAATCGGTTTTGATTGAGGAGTCAATTATTTTGTTCGAAATATATCTTTTCTGGTTGAATTCAACTGTACTTTGCTAAAAATACATTTTTTTTGCTGGAAATTCATCATTTTGGTTAAAAATTCAACCATTTTGGGAAATTTTTTGTTGGTTGGAAATTAATTTTTTCCCACTAAAGGTTTAACTATTAAATTTTTAGTTGAAAATTGATCTTTTTCAGTTCAAAATTCATTTTTTTTTTGGTAAAAATTCGTTTTTTTTTTTGGTAGAAAATTATTGCTTTAATGTTTAAAAATTCATCTTTTTGGTAGGAATTTTAATTACTGTGTTAAAAATGATTATTTTTAAAATTCATAGTTTCGGATAAAAAATTAAATTCTATCTCTCTAAGAATTCTTATAAATTCAAAAGAACATTAGTTACATCAATAAATTTTTGGGTTGAAAATGAGTCACTTTTGGTGAATTTTTGTCTTCAATCAGGTCAGTTTTTTTAATTAAATAAGGTTGTGGCAAATCTGAGAATAATTTTTTTTAGTTCAAAATTCATATATTTTGTTAAAAATTCGTTTTTCTTTTGGAAAAAAATTAATGCTTTTATGTTTAAAAATTCATCTTTTCGAAAGGAATTTCAATTAATGGGTTAGAAATGATTGTTTTTTGGATTCATAGTTTTGGATTAAAAATGGAAGTGTTGAGTTGAAAATCCAACTGTTTTGTTAAAAATTAATTTTTTTTGTTCGACTATTTATCATTTTGGTGGAAAATTCATCTCAGAAGGCTGAAAATGTAACTATTTCCTTCAAAATTAGCTTTTTTGGGAAAAAATTAATCTTCTTATTAAAATATTAATTTATTTGATTAAGAATTCATTTATTAGGTTGGAAATTAACTCTCTTTTGGTGAGGATTCTTATTTCTGTTATTTTAATTATTTAGAACAAAAAATTTGTTTGTAAGACGCATTTTTGTAAACACAAATCATCCAAAATCTGTAATTTGATTTTAATTATGATTTTGTTTCTACGTTCAACTATCCACTGTAGGAGGGTTTCCCCTATTCAAAGACGTTAAGCTTTGTCTGCATACAATTTGTGTGCAATCAATTTTATTTCCATTTTTATTAAAAAAAGAAAACGTACAAAATTATTTGAATAAGTGAATGTGATCCAATTTGATTGAAAATGGGCTTCCAGGCAATTCAACCCCAGAGAAAAGTTATGAAATATCGAGCCAATCAAACATTTCAGAGGGCTTATTGGCTTCGCATCAAATAATTGGGACGTAATTTTATCAGCCCATCGTGAAATAAGTTTTCTACTTGATGAAGAAATGTTGTTACGTCCCGAAGGTTACATCTCGGTTCATGAATTTTATTTCTCTCACGCGAGGAATCAATTACATATTTATAAATTATTATCTTGAAAACAATTTATGCTGATTTAAGATTTTCAAGAATAATGAGGGCTGCCATACAGTCACTCTCAGTCACATTTTTCTCAAATCACTTTTTATTCACTTTTTTAAGATAATGTCGCTATAGTCGCTTTATCCAATAACACCTACTTTTAAATTTTCCTCAATACTTTGGAAATATTTGATGGTATTTTTGAATATTTATGGAAATTTTGGTTTAAACGCATGTCAGGGTACCATCGTATACCCGACAGCCTGGCGAACCTTTTCTA
>CAKNXH010001540.1:62313-75349 GCA_932178445.1 Andricus quercusramuli | reverse complement strand
CTCGAAGCTCGACGAGGCGTTGTGTCCAGCTTCGAGCTGGAGTCTGTTCAAGGCGGAGCGCTGGCCAATAGAAAAGGTTCGCCAGGCCGTCAGGTATACGATGGTACCCTGACATGCGTTTAAGTCGACATTTTTAATAGATTTCAATAATTTGAATGGATTCCAAAGGATTTTGAAGATTTGAGGGAATTTTTTCTAATTCCGTAGAATTTCATGAAGCTTCAAAAGGTTTTAAGGCATTTGAGAATATTTCAATGGATAGAGCTTCAAAAAGTTTAAAGGGATTTCGAAAGATCGAAGAATTTGCAATATTTTGAAGTGTTTTAGAAAATTCTTAAGTAATTTTCAATAGATTTTGATAATTTGAATGGATACCAAAAGATTTTGAAGATTTTATGGTATTTTTGAAACTTTCAAGAAATTTTCAAAAGCTTTGAAGAGTTTTAAGAGATTTCAAGGGATTTCGAAGGTTTTGCAATATTTTAGGACATTTTAAAAGACTTGTAGGCATTTTCAAGAGATTAAACAAATTTCCAGGATTTTCAGGAAATATCATTGGGATTTTATAGTATTTTAATGGATTCAAAAAATATATTCGAAAGAATTGAAGAATTTTCTATGCTCTCAAATATTTTCTAATATTTTAAGGTATTTTCAAAGATTTTAAGAAATGTCAAAGATTTTTGGATGTTTTAAAAGATTTCAAGGAATTTTCAAAAGTTACAAAAAATTCCAAAGGATTTGAAATATTTTAGGGTATTTTTAAAAATTCAAACACTTAAATTCTTCTAAATTCACTCAATTCGAAGGATTTTGTTGATTTCTTAAAGCCCTTAGTTCCAAAATTAATTCTAAAGTCTTTGGAACCCACTTTTAATTCTTAGTCATTTTATGAAATTCTTTTGAATTCCCTTTCATTTTTCGAAACCCATTTCAAACTTATCGAATTCGATTAATTTTCCTTTTTTTTTATTTGGTTTCCATTCATCGATTTTTTTTTCATTTCGCTTGAATTCCTCTCATTTCACACTTCTGAATTGCTTTAAATTTTCTTAAATTTTTCTGCATTCGAGTTCTTAGCATTTCCCTTGAATTCCTCTGAATTCGCTTCAATTTTACTGAAATAAATGGATTTTTCAAATCTTAAAATCGAAAATATGATTTTTGAATACAAAAGTTAATTTTCTACAAAATAGTTCAATTTCCCAAACAATAGTTTAATTTTTAACAACATAGCTGAATTTTCCACCAAAATAGTTGAATCTTCAACTAAAAATAGGTATGAATTTGTTTAAATTTACTATGAAATACAATAGGATTATTTCGTGATTTGCAGCAATTGCATTCTTTAATCATACATTACCTAGAGCAGAACGGGGCGAGGCAGCCAAGACGCCACATTTTGGCGTGCAGAGCATTTGTTTGAAATTATATCAAAAAGTGTATGGTGTCGTTAAAAAGCTTGATTCTTTGGCTTCAAAATTGCCTCGTGGCATTTTTAAGTAGCTCGCCCATCACAGTTTCTGTAACCGTTTTCCAGAGACGAAATATTTTTGCTCAACTGTAAAAACGTGGGGCGAGGCAACCAACCATTTCAGCAGTTATTATGCGGCACACAAAGTTTAATACACAGACATATAATGATGCATGAGTTCTTCATTAGGTGCAAGATGACATATAAAAACAAAAAACGAAGTTAAATATCTTCTCTGCCATTTAATGGTACTCAAATGAAAAAAAATGGGAAAATTGATTTGTTATCTTCGTTGCTCCTGTCCGAGTTTTCATAAGGATTTTATATCTTCTTCGGGCGGCCGTATCAAGGGCCGCCACAGGCAATTCGTTCTTTAGCCTTTTCGGCATCATCTGCCGTTTGTTGGCTACCTCGCCCACATGTGCTTTTTTCCATAACAATTTCACAAAAAAAGTATGTTGAATATCGAAAAACCAATGATTCCAACGTGTTAAGCACAACATTCTATCGCGGAAAATACTTACTTAACTTTTTTACGTAACATAACTTCTGCTAGTAGTTCTTCTTCAAATACCGCTGCTTTTTGCAAACTGCGACAGTCACGACACTAAACTTTCGGCAAGTAGAGCGGACTAACCTAACCGACCTTACATTACAAAGGCGCGCGATTTCAATTCACGCTGTGGGAATAAGAAGAAATTGGCTGCCTCACCCCGCTGGCTGCCTCGCCCCGTTCTACTCTACCCTTTACATTCTTGAAAGAAGATTCGGTTCAAATGCCTCATTCCAGAGGAAGTTGAAAAATCAATTAGTAATATTTTAAATATTAAGGTGAAGGTTGATTTTGGTAGGTATTCATTTAGCATAAATTTGAGTTTACTGAAATCTAATTTTTCTGAAAAAAAACACTAGATTTTAACAAATTGTTACTAACAATCTAGTCTTTTTTCGGGCATAAGATTCCGGTAAATTGAAATTTCTGCTAAATTAGTACCTGCGGTTGATTATAATCGCCTTATTGGCTAACTTCGGAATCACTAATGAAAAAAGTTGAAACAATTGACAAATTTCTTATCGCAGTGCTTCTACCAAGAAGTGACTTTACTTGCAAATTCAAAATAGTACAGATTTTGGAATAGAATAAAATTAACAGAAATTCGGTTTCTTATAGTAAATACTGTTATATATTTCTATATTTCAGGTAAAAAGTAAAAAACAAATTATTTTTTTGCAACAACCTTATTTCCTAAATAGAAACAAGTTTCCTAATTATGTTTCACTCTGTTCGAGGGTGAAGCAGTTAAGTAGACTGAAAAAATGTTATTTTTTCATTTACATTGTAGTTATTTTGAAGAAAAGGATATTGTAGGCAAGGGCCTGGAAAAGCTGCACGCGAGGAGATTCCGCTGCCGTTTTTGAGAAAACCACTTCCGGTATTTAGCCAGTCATAGTGCGAGAAACGATAAAAGATAAAAGTACCTCACGAACGACGATGTTAATTACATTCAGCAACGTCGTTCTTGTTTGCAAATTCCACGTTTACTTAAGAGTGATATGCAAACGCAAAACTACTTTTTACGAATTCAGAATTTTATCAGTTAGGGGACTGATAAGTCGTGGCAGTTATAAAGTACTTTAAAAAAAAAATCAGTTTTTTTGTGATTCGTTAGTTCAACACTCTAAAGTATTATGCCTGATTTTAAAAAGCGATTGTAACAAAAGTATGAGAAAAATATTTTCAGAAATTACCTTCGTGCCGTAACAAAATTACACTGTCAAAAAAAGTATGATTTCAGGAATAAAAATGATCAAAGGATTCGAAATATTGCAGATTGTATCAGAAGATTCCAAGTGATTTGGAATTGATTTCCATAATTTCAAAGGAATCCAAAGGATTTGAAAAATGCTAGGGTTTTAAAAAAAATGTAAAAAATTTTGAAGAGCTTTAAAAAGTTTTGAGAGAGTTCCAAAGATTTTAAATGATTTGAAATATTTTACGAAACTTTAGAAGATTCCAAAGCATTTTCAAAGGATTTAAAAATCTTCTAAGAATTTCCAAAGATTTGAATGATTTTGAGAAATTTCAGAAGAAATGGAAGCACTTTATGATGTGTATAAGGTTTTAGGATATCTTGAATGATTCCAAATGATTTTATAAGATTTGTGAAGATTTAAATGATTTTCACGGCTTTTAAAAGCTTTCAAGGTATTTTAATGAATTTTCCAGGATTTCAGGTAAAATTTTTTTTGTAATTTCATGTAATTTCATGTAATTTCACAGGATTTTATGATGCTTCAATTAATTTTTAAGAAATTATTCACAAGAATTGAGGGATTTCGTAGGATGTCAAGGACTTTAAATATTGAAATATTTCCAAAGATTTTAAAAAATGTTGAATATTTTATGATATTTTGAAACTTTCAAAAGAGTTTTCAATCGATTTTGATGAGATAAAGGGATTTCAAAGAGTTTTATAGATTTAAGGGTATTTTTAAAAATTCTAAGTAATTTTCAAGAGCTTAAAATTTTTATGAGGAATACCAAAAGACTTAAAAGTTTCTGAAGAGTTTAAGAAAATGTTTAATTTTTTAATAATTTTAAGAGATTACAAAAATATTAGAATATTTCTGGGCATTTTTAAATATTTGTAGGCATTGCCAAGAGATTTGCAAAATTTCAATAGATTTTCTAAGATTTCCGAGGATTTCAATGATTTGAATGGATTTTAAAAGCTCTCAAGGTATTTTAATAAATTTTTTCAATTCATTTGAATTCATTTGGAATTCATGCTGAATTCTTTTCAATTTCTTTTAATTCGTTGGAACTTTTTTAATTCACTAGAATTTTTCCAAATTGACTCAATTCAATATATTTTTTTTAGTTTTTGTTCAATTTATTCTGAAGTCTTTCAAACTCACCCGTAATTCTTAGGCAATTTATTAAATTCTCTGAAATTCTCAAAAAAATTTTATTACTTTTCTCAAAATTACTGAATTCAACCGATTTTTTTCATATTTTTGAATTGTTTTTAATTCTCTTAAAATTTTAAGAATTTGATCAAATTCTTATCATTACGCTTAATTTTCTCTGAATTCACTTCAATTTGACTGCAATGAATTGATTTTTTGAAAATTCATTTCAAGTATTTTGAATTTAACTTCAATTGTTCTGGAATCTTATGAATTTTTCTCAGAATACTTTAAAATTCACCTGAAAAATGAAAAATTAGTCATGGAAAAATTGGGGAATTTCGAAAATGAAGTTCTTCGGTCAATCTGGTTCTTCCAGGGTTCAATATTTATTATTTGACTTATATTTTGAAAAAAAACGACGAGCGTTTTCGGTCTTCAAAAAAAACCTTTTTTGGACAAACATACATTTAATGGATCTTTAAAGAATTTTGATAAGAAAAGATTTTTTTCATGTAATAAATCTGATATTCGACAATAGTAGGATTTTCAACTCAAAAATATGATTTTTCATTCTGAAAGTTAGTTTTCTACCAAATAGTTTAATTTTCAATTAATTGTTCAATTTTTAACCACATAGCTGAATTTTTCATAAAATAGTTGAGTTTTTAACGAAAAATATGAATTTCCAAAAAAAAAAAGTTAACTTTTGACCAAGCTGTTTAGTTTTCTACCAAATTGTTAAATTTTTACTTAAAAACAATTAATTTTCCACCGACAAGATTAATTTCGTACCAAAGAAGACGAATTGAAAAAAATGCATGCTTTTCTATGCAAATAGTTGAATTTTCAACTAAAAAAAAAGTTTCAACCTAAAATGGAATATTCAAATCTTAAGGTCAAAAATTCAATTTTTAACACAAAAAAATATTTTCAATCATTCTAATTCAACGAGAAAAAAACGATTTTTTTAATAAAGTAGTTGAATCCCTAAGCAAATAAATGAATTTTCAACAAACATATTTAATTTTGTACCCAAAAAGACGTATTTACAACAAAATACATAAATTTTCAACACAAAAATACGATAAGGATAGGCTTTTCATGTAATAAATTTGATACTCGACAGTAGTTAAATTTTCGACCCGAAAATATGATTTTTCAACATGACAGTTAATTTTGTACTAAATAGCTTGATTTTCGAATAAATTGTTTAATTTTCAACCAAACAGCGGAATGTTTTTCCAAAAAAGTTCAATTTTTGACTAAAGATATGAATTTTTTAAAAAAGGTAACTTTCATTAAAATAGTTTGATTTTCTATTAAATTGTTAAATTCTTAGCCAAAAAATGAATTAATTTTCAACCAAGAAGATTAATTTTCTATCAAAGATCACAAATTCTTGGCGAAATACATGTTTTTTCCAACTGGATAGTTGAATTTTCAACTAAAAAAATAAGTTTTCATCCAAAAATGGAATAACATAGTTATTCTTCATGTTAAATTTTCAGTTGAAAATTTTGTTTGAAACTAATTTTCAACTATTTGATTTCAATGGAAACAGATAAATTTTTGACAAAATATATTAATCTTTAATCTGATAGATCAATTTTTAACAAAGATGATAATTTTTTTACCCAAGAAGAGGAATGTTCCATAAAAATCTCAAATTTCAAACCAGGGGATTAATTTTCTACCAAGATAACTAATTTTTGATCAAAATACATGCTTTTTTCAACCAGACAGTTGAAACTTTATCCGGAAAAAAAATTTTCAACTATTCTAATTCAATAAAAACAGATGAATTTTTGGCAAAATAGATCAATCCTTAACCAAATAGATCAATTTTCAACAAAGAAGATTACCTTTCTGTCCAAAAAGACGAATTTTCATGAAAATAGTCAACTTTTGACAAAATAGTTTAATTTTCTACCAAAATGTTTAATTGTAAAACAAAAAGAATCAATTTTCAACCTAGAAGACTAATTTTCTACTTAAAGAAGCGATTTTCAAAAAAGTACATGAATTTTCAACCAAAAATGGAATATGGTTGAATTGGAATATGGAATATAATTAATAGAAAAAAAGTCAAAAAATTAATGTTCAACAAACAAAAAGAAAGGAATTCCGAACCATTCTGATTGAACAAAAAAACACGAATTTTGAACATAATAGTTGTGTCCTCAACCAAATAGATGAATTTTGAACATAGAAGATAATTCACTATCGAAAAGAACAAATTTTCAACAAAACACATAAATTTTCTATAAAAAAATTGAATTTTCAATCTGAAAATATGCCACCCTGCTTCTTCTAAGAGTCGATCTTCATTGGATATTTTCTCATCAACCACCATCTAACTTCACTTCGTTGAGTGCTCAGGGGAAAACAATGGACCAAACGCGTGGGATTTGATTCCTTTTGGCCCTATTTTATTAATATCTTCGTAAAAATCAATTTCTTCTGTACAAATGTTTTCAAAAATTAGTGTCACAATTTTGAGAACTATTAAATAAAATAATAATAATTAGTTATTCATTACAAAGATATTACAAAAATAAAGTTTTGTCCCATGCATTCTGTCCATTGTTTTCCCCTCAGAACTCGAGGAAGTGAAGTTCGCTGGCAATGCAGTAAAAATTCCTAATTACTAAATTTACATTTTAAAAACCAATCAAAAGTGTTTTCACATTCTAAAAAAGCCTTCTTTGGACAAGCCTATAAGGTAAAGGTACCTATCACGAGACAAATTTTGAGGAGGTTTTGAGATTTTCGTTAATTTTTGAACGATAGTAGAATATATTTACAAAATGTTTATATCAATGAATGCGCTAATCTTTTCTGAATGCAAAACACCTATTAAAAGTTTAATTGAGTTCAGGCAAAGTTATTATATTTATGAAAATACGGAACGACCTTTATAATTATACCTATTATGAAACAACTTCTGGACTCTTGTACCGGTGTTTCATAATGTATGTCCCTATTCTGGAACAGCAAAGAAATGTGTTTTTTCATATTCTTATGGCTTATTTTATATTATTTTTTATAGTAAATCGAGCAAAATAGTAAAATTAACTTTTTTTTAATCGCTCATAGAGATAAATAAATTGAATACAAGTTTTCATTAAAATTGAGAAAACTAACCTGAACGAAGTGAATTATATTTTATTTTTGCTAAAAAATGTTTGTTATAGGGAATGCGTTTTTATTTAGGTAAATGAAAAAGAAGAAGAAGCAACTCTGTTGACTGAAAAGTATTTTTTAATTCAAAACACAACTTTTCTTGAAAATTTGTCTTGTTTGGTCGAACTTGACTGTTTTTTATTCGAAATTGAAATCTTTTTTGGTTGAAATTTAAATTACATTAGATTGTTTGTTGAGAATTCATCTATTTTAATTGAAAATTCAACTCCTTCGTTAAAAGTGTAACTCTTTTTAAAAAATTAATTCTTTTCGTTGAAGATTCATCATTTTAATTGAGAATTCATCCCTGATTGCAAATTTAACGACCATGTTGAAAAAAAGTTTTTTTTTACTAAAACTTTAATTATTCCAGTCGAAAATTTAACTATATTGTTGAAAACTCGTTTTTTTTTTGCTAGAAATTAGTTGTTTTTTTTTTTTAACAGAAAATGTAACTATTTCATCTTTGGTTAAAATTGTATCTTTTTTGGACGAAAATTTAACTGTTCAATTGATAATTGATCTCTTTTATTTAAGAATGGGGATATTTGGTAAAAATTTTTTCTACCTTTTTGGTATAAAATTCAATTATCCCAGTTGAAGATTCACCATTCTAATTGAAAAATCATTTCTGATTGAAGATTTAACGACCTTGTTGAAAAACAATTTTTCTAACTGAAAATTTATCTATTCTAGTTGAAAATGTAACTATTTTGTTGGAAGTTCGCTTTTTTTTGTTAGAAATTAGTTTTTTTTTTAAAGAAAATTTAACTATTCATTTTTTTTGTAAAATTCAACTGTTAGTTAAAAATGTATCATTTTCAGTTGCAAATTCAACAACTTAGTTGCAAATTCATATATGGTGTTGAAAATTTGTATTCTTTTTTAGAAAATTAATCTTCATGGTTGAATATTCATCTTTTTGGTTGAAAATTCAACCATATCTGTGAAAGATTCAACATTTTGATTGAAAATTTATCTGTTTGTTTCAAGATTCAATTATTCCAGTTAAAGATTTATCATTTTATTTGAAAATTGATCACTTTGGTTAAACATTCATACTTTTTCCTTGTTAAAAATTAGCTTTTGAACAGAAAACTTAACTATTCTATTTCTGGTTGAAAAAGTATCTTTTTATACAACAGTTTAACTGTTTGATTGATGATTGATTTTTTGTCTAAATTAAAATATTTGGTGAAAATTTGTTGTACCTTTTTGGTAGAAAATTCAACTATTCCAGTTGAAAATTCATCATTCCAGTTGAAAATTCATCACATTAGTTGAAAATTGAACTGTTTGATTGAAAATCGTTTTTTTTTTCGTTAAAAATTAATTTGTTTAACTTAACGTTTAGCTATTCTATTTTTTGTTGAACATTCTTCTTTATTTTTTTTTTAAATTCAACTATTGGTTAAAAATTCATCATTCTCAGTTGAAAATTTAACAAATTGGTTGAAAATTCGTATATTGTGTAGAAAATTCGTATTTTTTGTAGAAAATTAATCTTCATGGTTGAATATTCATCTTTTTGGTTGAAAATTCCACCATTTCAGTTAAAAGAGTCGTCATTTTTTTAAAAATGTATGTGTTTGGTTTGAAATTCAATTATTCCAGTTCAACATTCATCATTTTATTTGAAAATTGATCACTTTGGTTGAAGATTCAACGATTTTGTTGAGAATTAATATTTTTTTGGTTGACAATTAATTTGTCCAACTCAAAGTTTCAGTATTATATGATAATAACATTACATAGTGCATATTAATATAATGAAAAACAAATTTTATTGCAAAAGTTCCTCTGTTCCATAAATAGGAGCAAGCGTTGAAAACGATATGAAACACCCATGTTTCTGTGTTCCATATATAAGGACCATTTGAAAAGAGGTGTACGTATTATGAAACAACTAATTAATAAATAATGTTGCATCCAAATAAAGAAAAAGCGCAGTAATCTCAAATCTATAAACCTTAAGCTATCATCTAATGTATTACACATGTAAAATAATCAAAATTTGTGAATCCACGAGATAAAACAAATTATAGGTATCAAGCCTCCTGACTCGGATAAATGGCAGTCAATTTTCCCGAGTGTGGAGGTTAGACAATTAAAATTATTTTTCAGTGTTTAAAAATTCAGAACCATACTGGATTTCTATATAGATAAGAAGCCTAACTTTCATAATTATTAATATAGTAATTTTTATTCAAAAATATACCTTGAAATTATTTATAAATCGAATTATTTGTCAAACTGTTTCATAATTGGGACATGTTTCATGATAGGTACCTTTACCTTAGTTTATGCATCTTTCTATCAAAGAGTTTTCTTATTAGGAAAGGTTTTTTTCATCTAATAAATTTGGCGTTTGAGAATAATCCCTTTCTGGGAAAGGGGAAACCCTCTTGTCTGACGTTACAGTTTCCGTAATCCAGGTTCAAGCCTATCATACGGAAAAGTTTCTTTGAGGATCCCCACAAGACCAAGTTTGCACACGTTTGCAGGAAAGTTTTGTCTCCACACGGGCGTTGGGCCATATCAGGTTCTGTGGGAAAAATCAATAATCTCAGGTTATGTTCCACGGATGATATTGCCCGACTCATCATTGATCTGATGCGCGTCTAAACGTTATCTACCATCGAAATCTATACGTACTCGAATCCAGCCGGCCAGGTTTCAACCAGTACCTGGCACCCATTGGCACACATTTCGACGAATCGTTTCTCTCGGAATCATCATGTGTCGTTTTACGGGACAATCAAGTCATTCGAGATCGATTTCAGACAATTATTAGGGAGGCTAGGATTTCAAATTGTAATTGGACAGACAGGTGGAAACACTTCAGACCAGCTATAAACTCACTCGCATGGGAATTCGGAAGGGGCCGTCCATAATAGTTTATTGTGCACCAAGGCAGCGAAATAGTGTTTTTACGCCCGAGCGTGAGTTTGCAAAAACGAGTTTACGCTTCGGCTTCTACTCTTTTTTTTTTTTTTTTTTGAAACTCACGCTCGACCGTAAAAATACTTTGCTGCCTCGGTTCACACGATATTTTATGTAATAAGGGCATGGTTTCCGTGTTTTCTCATATCACGTTTCAGGTTTAAGGTTAGTTTAAGGGAACACGTACCGCGCAGAACAGTGCGCGTGGGTCGATATAACGAACGCGCATGCGTGCGGGTTGAATTTGGATTTCCCGCGGATGGTAAAGTGCAATTTACCGGCCTAGGCCAGTAAAGTAACCCACCACCAACTAAGGCCTACTTTGCTGCTCTAAACCATGCCGAGGAAACGAGGAAACGATACTCTTGTTGCGCACGCTATTTTTCCCAAAATTGTTGAATCTTCAGCTAAGTAAAAAAAGTAACAAAGAAGAGTGAGTTTCTACCAAAAAAAAAAAAAGATTTTTGAACAAAATACATGAATTTTCTACCAAATAGTTGAATTTTAAAACTGAAAATATAATTTTTCAATACCAAAGTCACTTTTCTACCAAATAGTTTAATTTCCAAATAGAAATATTAATTTTCAAATAATAACATTAATTTTTAAACGGAATGTTCAATTTTTAACCGAATAGTTAAATCTTATACCAAAATGGTTAAATGTTAAAAAAAAAAAATTAATTTTCAAAAAAAAAAAATGAATTTTCAACAAAAAAATTAACTTTTAGCAAAATAGTTTAATTTTCTACAAAATTGCTGAATTTCTAAGAAAAAAATATTTCTTAAATAAGGAGATTAATTTTCTACCTGAGCAGGTGAATTTTCACCAAAATACATACTTTTTGAATCAAATAGTTGAATTGTCAACTGAATAAAGAAGTTTGCAACCAGAAACGAATTTTTAACACGTTCGAATTAACCAAAATGGAAAGATTTAATTTTTGATTCATTTTCGAATAAAAAAATTAATTTTCAAATAAAAACTTCAATTTTTAACCAAATAGCTAAATTTCATACCAAAATGATTGAATTTTCAATAAAAAATTAGAATTTCCAACAAGAAAATTCACTTCCAGCAAAATAGTTTAATTTTCTATTAAGTTGTTGAATTTCTGGAAAAAAATTTAAATAAGAAGATTAATTTTCTACCAAGGAAGGTGAATTTTTAAGAAAATACGTATTTTTAAGCAAATAGTTAAATTTTCAATTAAATAAAAAAGTTTTCAACTAAAAACGAATTTTTAACAAATTCGATATAACCAAAATGGGAACAAAGAAAAGTAAGTTTCTCCCAAAAAAGAAGAATTTTCAAGAAATTACATAAATTTTCTACCAAATAGTTGAATTTTCAACGCAAAAATATAATTTTTCAATATCAAAGTTAATTTTCTACCAAATAATTTAATTTTCGAATGAAAAAATTAATTTTCAAATAAAAAGTTTTATTTTTAACCAAATAGCTGAATTTTATACTAAAATGATTGAACTTTCAGCCAAAAATATGAATTTTTAACAAGAAAGTTCACTTTCAGCAAAGTAGTTTATTTTTCTACCAAATTGTTGAATTTCTGAAAAAAAAATATTTTTCAAATAAGAGGATTAATTTTCTACCAAAGAAGGTGCATTTTTAAAAAATACATAATTTTTCCACGAAACAGTTGAATTGTCAATTAAATGAAAAAGTCTTAAACTAAAAACAAATTTTTAACAAGTTCAATTTAACCAAAATCGAAACAGAGAAGAGTAAGCTTCTACAAAAAAAAAATAATTTTTAACAAAATACATGAATTTTCTACCAAATAGTTGAATTTTCAACCCAGAAATATAATTTTTCAATATCAAAGTTAATTATTCACCAAATATTTTAATTTCCAAATAAAACGATTAATTTTCAAATAAAATAATTAATTTTTGAATAAAAAGTTTAATTTTCAAACAAATAGCTCAATTTCATACCAAACTGATTGAATTTTCAATCAAAAATATGAATTTTCAACAAAAAACTTCACTTTTAGCAAAATAGTTTAATTTTCTACCACATTGTTAAATTTGTTTGAAACGTTTTTAATGAGAAGATTAATTTTCTACCAAGGAAGATGAATTTTTAAGAAAATACGTATTTTTTCAAGCAAATAGTTGAATTTTCAACTAAATAAAAAAGTTTTCAACCAAAAAAGAATTTTTAACAAGTTCGAATTAACCAAAATTGAAACAAAGAAGAGTCAGTTTCTACCAAAATAGAAGAATTTTTAACAAAATACTTGAATTTTCTATAAAATAGTTGAATTTTCAACCCAAAAATATAATTTTTCAATACCAAAGTTAATTTTTCACCAAATAGTTTAATTTACAAATAAAATGAATAATTTTCAAATAAAATAATTAATTTTTGAATAAAAAGTTTAATTTAAAAAAAAAACTCAATTTCATACCAAACTGATTGAATTTTCAATCAAAAATATGAATTTTCAACTAAAAACTTCACTTTTAGCAAAATAGTTTAATTTTCTACCAGATTGTT
>CAKNXH010001540.1:22324-45572 GCA_932178445.1 Andricus quercusramuli | reverse complement strand
ATTTTGAATAAAATATCGTACATCACTCATAGGGTTAGGTAGGTACTGACGTGGAGCTCAATGTTCGCCAGGACGACCTGAGAAATTTCGTTAAAAATTCATCTTTTTCAGTTTAAAAATCAAGTAGTTGATTGAAACGTTATGCATTTTGCTGATAATCCATCTTCTTTTGTAGAAAATTAATCAATTCGGTTAAAAAAATTGACTCTTGGGTTCAAAAATCTACTTCTTGATTAAATGTTTTGACTCTTTACTTGAATTTTTTTTTTATGAAGATTCATCATTATAGTTAAAACCTCATCTCTTTGGCTGAAAATTTTTAATATCTTGCTAAAAATTCGCCTTTTCTTCGGTTGAAAATTAATTTTCTCAGCTGAAAATTTAACTTTTTCATTATCTGCTTGAAAAATCATGTATTTTTTGGAATTTTGTCTTTTTAGTTACAAAGTTGATTTTCTTATTTGAAGATTCATCCTTATTTGTTAAAAATTTAACTGCTTAGTTGACAGTTTTGGTTGAGGGTTAAAATATTTTGTCAAAAATTCGGGTTTTTTGTTGTATTCAACTGTTTTTTATTTAAATTAAAATCTTCCTTTGTTTGAATATTAACTATATCATATTTCGTTCTGAAATCATTTTTTGTTGCTGAAAAATATACTAATTGATTTAAAGCCGTACTAATTTGTGAGAAATGCAGTTTTTTTGGTTGAAGATCTATAATTTTAATTGTAAATTCAACAATTTGATCGCAAGTGAACTTTTTGATTGAAAATTCATATTTTCAGGTTGAAGATCATCTGTTTTGTAGAAAATTCTTCTTTTTGGTGTAAAAAGTCAAAAATATGGTAGAAAATCAAACTATTTGGTTGAAAATCAACTTTTGAAATTGAAGATTTATATTTTTAGTTTAAAATTCAACTACTATAATGGAAAATATTTATTTTTCAAGAAGTAAACTATTTGTTTGAAAATTGAACTCATTAGCTGGAAATTCGTTTCATGGTGTATAAAATCAATTTTTTTATCTGAAAATATAGCTATTCTATTTTGGTTGAAAATTTTTCCCTTATAAGTTGAAAATTCGACTATGGTGTAAATTTCTTGTATTTTTTTTTAAACAGTTTGGGTAGAAAATTAATCTTCTTTGTTGAAAATTCATAATTTTTGTGAAGATTCAACTATTTTCTTGGAAATGTTTTTTCAAAAATTGAATTTGAATGATTGAAAATTCGTTTATTTTTTGTTGAAAAGTAGTTTTTGGGACTGAATATTTAATTATATCAGTTTTTGTTCAAAATTGATCTTTTTTATTTGAAAGTTCAACTATTTCGTTGAAAATTCATCTTCCTTGACTGGAAGTTAAATTTTGTGTTGAAAATTCTCCTCTTTCGCTTTAAAGTTGAGTGTTTTCTAAAAAATTAGACTCTGCAGCTTAAAAATGGAACTATTTTTTGAATATTCATCTATTCGGGCAGAAAATTAATTTTTTCGTTGAAAATTCATCGATTGGATTGAGGATTCAACTATTTAATTCAAAAATCATCTTTTTCTTTGAATTAAACTGGTTGTTAGTTCACTTTTTTGTTGTTGAAAATTAGCTGTTTCATCTGAAAATTTAATCGTTTTATTCTTGGTTGAAAATTTTTCCACTATAATTTGAAAATTCGACTATGGTGGAAATTTCTTGTATTTTTTTGAAAATCGGTAAGGGTAGAAAATTAATCTTGTTTGTTGGAAATTCATCATTTCTTTGAAGATTCAACTATTCTCTTAATTTTTTTTTTCAATTCAACTGATTGAAAATTTGTTTATTCTTAATAGAAAAGTAGATTTTGAAGCTGAATATTTAATGATTCCAGTTTTTATTGAAAATTTATCTTTTTCGGTTGAAAATTCAGTTTTCTTGACTGAAAAATAAATTTCTTGTTGAAACGGAAATATTTTGTTGAATATTTATCTATTTGGGTTGATAATTCATTTGCCTATTGAAAATTCATCGATTGGATTGAGGATTCAACTATTTAATTAAAAACTCATCTTTTTTTTGAATTAAACTGATTGATAGTTTGCTCTTTTGTTGTTGAAAATTAGTTGTTTCATCTGAAAGTGTAATTATTCTATTTTTGGTTGTAAACTTGAATTTTTCTAGTACAAAATTTAGCTATTTGGTTGGAAATTCATGTACTTGATTGAAAATTCGTCTTTTTCAGAAGACTAATCTTCTTTGTAGAAAATTAATCTTTCCAGGTTAAAAAATCAGGTTGATAATTGAAATATTCTTTTCAAGGTTTTATTATTTTGTTCAAAATTCAACTATGTTGTTTAAGTCGTCTTTGTGAACTTTTATGTCGAAACTTTTTTGTCGAAAATCCAACTCTTCAGGATAAAAATACAACTGTCTTCTGAAAGATTCGTCTCGTAACTGGGAAATTCAAAAACTAGGTTGGAAATGCAAATATTCTTCTTTTGTGTCTACAATATTGGCGTTTAATTATCGACATGGATTTAAATTTCATTTTTTGATTTAGAGCCAAACTCCATTCCAACATAGAAATTGGCTAGATGAGATAACTTGGACTCCATCAAGGATAAAATTTCAATAATAGACAAATTTTTAAATTAAAATACGTCTAGAAATTCGAAATTGGACAAATTTCTTACAATTAGTAAAATCTATCCATTTTTGGATGAATTTCTAGAGAAATATTGATCTGCAGGTTCGAAGTTATGAAAAAATGTATGAGTAGACCTTTTTTCTAAAAGGCATTTTCTGTCAGAAATGAAAAGGAAATTTCTTCTTCTTCTACATAGAAAGTTTTTGTTGTTTATTTAAGAGTATTTAAGGGTCAAAAAGTTAGGAAGAAAAAAAAAATATTTTTCGTATCGAAAATTTAAATAAAAAAACAGGTACAAGCTGAGAATTTGTCAATCTAGTGAAAAATGTATCTATGAACTGTTTCTGCGTGTTCAGAGGGTGAATTCCGATATGAAAATGTTTTAGATGATGTTTTGTTGTAATATTTCCGTATTCCCCGTGAACAATATTTGATCAAAAATGCTATGCTACATTCCATTCCGATTGAATTTTTCCAGCCAATATTCGAAATGCTTTTCAGTAAATATTGAGTCTGTGATATTGATGTCAAAGTTCGCTCCAATTGCCAGTCATCCTTTTTCCGATTGCATTTCGAATAGAAACTCGAGTTCAATTCTGCGGCTGACTTAACGCAGGGCATTACTACTGGTTCTCGGATCTGTACATTTACAAGTATGTAGCTACTGTCCGTTCACTTTATGAAGGCCCCTCCGAAACACCGGATGGCCTCTGACCGGGAAAACTGGGAATTAGCCTGGAATTTAGAGCACCCGGAAAAAGCCGGGATTTTTTTTGAAAACGGGAAATTTTTCAGATTTGTTTCCATTTTTGCCATAAATATCGTTTCAATTTTCGGAAAAAATGTGTTTGGAATTGTGCTCAGTGTTAGCAATCACCTCCGTCGAAATATCGAAGATCATTTTATATTAAAAATTTTAGAGTTTACATTTTCCTGTTTTTTCAAGAAACTTCATATTTTTCTAGTTTTTTTCGCCTGAACGGGAATTGAATGAATAGAACCCAATAAGGAAATTTTAAACAGTTTTGGTTAAAAGTTCATTTTTTCTAGTCGAAGAGTCTACTATTTGTATTTTGGGTTCAGAATTCATCGCGTTTTGTTGATAATTTTGTTTTGTTAAAAATGTGACTATTTTTCCGAAAATTGGTTCTCCTTTAGGTGGGAATTGAACGTTTTAACTGAATTGTAACTAATTATTGGATAAAAATTTAACAATTTTGCTTAAAAATTATCTGTTTTGTTCTAAATTCATATTTTTTTGTAGAAATGTAATCTTCTCGATTGAAAATTCAACTACTTGGTTGAAAGTTGATCTATTTTTTTTATTCATTTTATCAGCTAAGAATCCAATTCTTTGCTCAAAAATTTTTACTATCTATTTTATTGAAAATTCCTTTTTTTTTTTTTTAAACCAATAGTACCACTGAGAATTCAACTATTCAATTTTTCGTTGAAAATTGATCGTTTTCAGTTCAAAATTCAACTTTTTGGCTTTCAGATTCAACTTTTTTGTTGCAAATTCGTCTTTTGGGTTAAAAATTCTATCATTGTCGTAGAAAATTTAACTAATAATTCAGAAATGAATTTTTCGGCTGAAACTAATATTTTCTGGTTGAAAATTCAACAGTTTTCTAGAGAATTCGTCTTTTTTATTTGAAAATTTCACAATTTGTGTTAGATTTTTTTTCTCTGGACTGAAAACTCTTTCCTGGTTGAAAATGCAAACGCTTTTGTTGAAAATTCGTCTTCACAGATTAGAAGTTCTATCATTTTTCGTAGAAAATTCGAGTAATAAAAATGAACTTTTTGGGTGAAAATTCATATTTTCGTGTTGCAAATTCAACCGTTTTCAAGAGAATTTGTCTTTTTGATTTTAAAATTCAAGAATTTAATTAAATTTTTTTCATTTCGATTGAAATTTCTCTCCTGGTTGGAAATTCAACAATTTTGTTGAAAATCTATCTTTTTGGTTTGAAAATCCATCTTTTTTTCTGGAATTTCACCTTTTGTGGTAGAAACTTAGCTGTTTGGTTGAAAAAGAATCGGTTTAGGTTGAATTCAACTGTGCTTGATTTCAAATGAGAATATTTTTGGGTTGAAATATAAACTCTTACATTTTTTGCTGAGAATTCATCTTTTTCGTTAAATTAGACAGTTTTTCATTTAAAATAAAATTATTTTTTAGGTTAAAATGTTAACTATCATATTTTTCGTTAACAATTAATCCTGTCCGACTGAAAATTCATTTTTTGGGTTGTAGATTCATCATTTTAGTTAAAAATCTCATCTCTCTGGTTGAAAATTTCTCTTTTCGGTAGAAAATTAATCTTGTTGGTTGGAAACTCATCTTTTTCGTTGACAATTTATTTTTCTAAGTTCTTTCGTAACTCATTTTCATGAAAATCATCTTTCTTGTTCAAAAATTCGAAGGCTTTGTTAAAAATTTGCCTTTTTAATTGAAAATTCATCTTTTTCGATTAAGAATTTATATTTTTTGGTATAAAAGTCCTCGTTTAGAAACTTAACTGTCTTAAGAAGTCTTTTTTTGTGTGGAAGATTTGACTATTTGCTTAAATCTTTGTGTTTTTGCTAAAGATCAATAACCTGGTTGGAAATGCAACTGTTTATTTGATAATTTATCCGCATGCTGTTGAAAATCCGACTTTTTTCGAAAATTGAATAGCTCTCAAATTTGTCTTTTTGGATTGAAAATTCATCTTTCCTGTTCAAAAATTCAACGTTTTTCTAAAAAAAATAAGTTCTTGGCTTGAGAGTTCAAACAGATGCTGAAGAATACTTTTAGATGTTAATTATTTTTTGTTTGAAAATTCTATCATTTGTTTCAAAGTTCGCCTTTTGATCTCTTTTGACACAAAATAAATCTTTTTTGTTTGAAAATTCAATTATTTTGTTCAAAATGCAATATATTTCGACTTGACATCTTAAGCGTTCCATACTGAATGCAATACGGTAAGGATAAATTAATTTTATTGAAAAGAATTTAGTCCCCTATGGTTCCCCTATTTTCGTGAAAAATCGCTCTAGTTCCCCTGTTCAAGTCCGTTAAAAAATTTTGTTTGTATGTTTTGTGTTCTGACAATTGATTTTTATTGAACGGAAAATTTCAATAGTCGTGAAATTCCTGTCAGTAGGGAAGAAAAGGCCAATAAACATTATCCAGAGAAGGAGGCAAAATATTTATAAATTTAAAAAATTCCATTATTTAGCAAGTTATAATTTTCAATTTTCAAAGTAAAGCAATAGACGAAGTTATGACGATAATTTAACGGAAATTACGTGCGAGTCGAGAAAAGCTTCCTTTCCCACAGTTCAGGCAATAAGCAATAAATCACAAGCATGCATTTTTCTCATGTTTGCTGATCGCAGGATTACACTTCAGTTTAATTTATCAATTTTCATTATTTTGTGTTATTTCCTTATTTCTATTTATTGATTTTATTTTCGCAATGCGCACTGCGAGAAAAAATCTTCTTAGCTCATGCCGAAAAGAGAAAAATGAGTTACTTTCTTCCAACGAAAAGAAGGTGATGAGCGAAAAAAATAAAATAAAATAGAGGAGTATTCGTAATAATATATAGCCCAGAATTTGAAAATTTTGAAAATTTTTCGTAAAATGGCTGAGAAGGGATTATAATGGTAACTCTATAATAGTGTTAGGGTATGTACGCTTGTTTTAGAGCTGCTTAAAAATACATGCAGCAAAGTAGCGGATTATGGTTTCATCCTTCGTAAGCCTAGAGAGGGTTGTAAGTTTCATGAAGACTTTCTAGAATATTGAAGAGGCTACTTTGAAGGAAAGACAGTGAGCAATTTTGAAAGCACTGAAAATTTTAGAGGAGGTCTATGAATTCCAGGCTAAAAGTGGTGAAGTTCATGAAGGAATTCCTTTTGTTGGAATTATAACAACTTATTATAATAATTGTTTGTTATAATAGCGTTCTAACTTACTCACTAACTACTACTATCCAAACTTAATTTTTGGTAATTTACTTACTCATAATAATTTATAGACATTATTTTGATATCAAGTAAAAGTTGTTAGTCATGGTAACCAGGATAATAGTAATACAAATTGAGGAAATTTTGCTGAAATTCAATATGTTTTATAGATGGTAAGTTTATTCTTAACACAAAGAGCAGATCTTTTATTGAGCAGTGGATAAAGTGTGATCAATGAAGCTACATCTTTTTGGGTTACGTGATTAATAAGTCTCATAAAAGTGAGACTTCTATCTATAGGGATCACAGTTAGTCCCCTCTTTCCCTTTTTCCTTCCATTTTTTCTTAGCATCCCTTACTATTCCGATATTAGAGAATTTTGTCGATTTTGTCCTCCCTTGTTGAAGCTGCGAATTATTTTTCAATAAGTATAATAAACTCGCGGCCATCAATAAAGCAATTATGAGAAGCTTAGAGAATTTATAAACCACAGAAAAAAAGACAACATGATATTGTCGACGATTAGCGCAAAAAATGGAAGAAGAATATCCAACATAGTTGATTCAATAGTCCTCTCATAAAATTTCATTTATGATTAAAATTTTATTTTCGTGGCAAAAGCGTTTTTGTTAAAACCTGTTTGGCTTTTTATTTTTTGGAGAAGTGCGAATTGATAAATTTGTGAATCGAGATGGGAGTAATTTCAGATGACTAGAAGAAGGTGATTTCTTGAACTGAAAAAATTGTTTGACAAGGTGTATGAAAGTAAACTTTGGGAAGTTCTAGAAGAGTAAGGATTTTTATTCTAAGCATTGCCTCCTTTGGCGAAGAAGGTGTGGATCTCGGGACAGTGAGGGTACGTGGGTTAGCGTATAATAATCAGATTTGCAAATAATGTTTAGTAAACTCAATACAAACATGTGAATTTATTATATAATTTTAAAGTATAATTACTATTGAGTTTTTTAATGTAAGGTAAAAGGTTAAAGATCTAATTTGAATTTACTTTCTGAAAATTGTTAGTGACATTTGGTAGTTTTTATAGTATTCATATAAGCGTAGCTCAAATTGTGTGTGTCTGTTTCTTCATCAACTGGATTGTTCTTTTTTACAACATGGAACTAATTTTCTATATTTTTTGTGAAGTAAATTCAAATTAGGTATTCAATCCTCGACCTTATATTGAAAAACTTGATAGTGATTATGTAATGAAATTATGTAAGAAATTAACGTAAAGCTACATTAGGACGTTATAAATCTGTCACGACATCTCAAAACTGATTTGTTTAACCATAATCAAATAACCTCGTTCATAGCCGAACCTTGGAATAAGCATTAGTCTAATACAAATCTGTAGAGTCACGCGAAGGTAAGTTAAACAAGTGTTGGCCCACCATATATATATATTGATATTAATTAAAATAAGTGCTTTGTTATGAGTGAATGCAATGTCAATTTTTTACTGCCTTTCTACAATTTTCAGAATATTTCAAAAATTCTACAATTATTTACAGTTATAACTATACTCCACAAATAACAAAAAAGCAGTAGTTGTTCATTCCTGAACAAGAATGCAACGGTTTGGTTGCCTTAATATTCTACAAAAATATTATGTATTAATTCTAAAGTTATGATATCAGTATTCAGCAATAACAAAAAATATCAATATTCACATCCTTACTGTTGTCGCGTCCTTGTTTGTTTTGTAGTTTTTTGTGTTTGTTCATAAGAGGCTATTTAGGTATGACGTAAGCATTTGGAGAGGGAGAGGATCTAAATGGATGCTTATTGTTGTATATTCGTAATAAAAAAATATGATGACAATGGGGGGGGGGGGCAAGAATAGGAGAAAGTATGCTTACGTAATACTTGAACGGCCCCTAACGTTGGTATTTATAAGTTAAAAAAATCCCCCTTTTTCCCTACAATTGAACTGCTGAAGCACTGTGATTTCTGTTATGCAAATTCTCGCAAAAAAACATCTATTTATGAACTATATCGAAGTTCACGAAAATCCACGAATATTAGAATCATCAAATCTAGGAATCAGGTTCTCACTAACATGCATAAAAGCTCATGTCTACATGAAGCACATATTAGTGATTTAATCAAGTTACTTTATGTCCGCAATCTTGTTGTAGAGCTTGCCGCGTTCGAGATATTGCAAGAATATTAACGGTAATGAAGTAACATTGGTGCATCATTGCTCGAGCGTTGAGTGCTGTTGGGAGGCTCTCTTCTCTCGCTAGGATCGCAAATTTAATTTACCTAGCACCAACCCACCTAAAGAGGGTGTTCATAACTTCAGTGTTTTTGCCTCTAAACCCGAAGCCCGCATTTTCGGAAAATTAACCCCTGTACTGTTCAGAGGGTGCTGTTCCTGCAAACTCTCGAATGCATGCTTACGAATTTAACGATGGCCTACATTAGAGAGGCGTCTCTTCAATTTAGACCCAAGAACTTGAGCTGGATGCTCAACTAGGGACAACCACAATCATTACGTTCCACGTACAAGATGCGTAATGGCATATCCCGAATATGCGCCTAGGATTTTGTGATTATAGGCTGTAGTGTGAATATGTATATCTATGTAGATATATAAACACATACATGTATATATTTACATGCGTATGGATTACATTTGCGCAAAGCTTCATATACATGTGGATAGCATGTTCTCCGGAAGCATGTGGCATACGTTTGATGTTCTCGCTTTATTACTATTCGTGGAGAATAGAAAATATTTGATAGACCTTTCTATCAAATTCTATCGGGGTTAAGGATGTTTCTTTACAATTTTATTTGGTGAGAAACCGTATACTCTTCTATCAACAGTTTCTCATTGAAACTCTATCAGATCTCTCCGGCACCAATCTTGTTTCCAATTTAATGTTCCAGAATCTGGGATATTTCTATCAAGTAATATCTTTTGAGAAACTGAATACTTTTCTATCATCATATTTTCATTATGCCTCTATCAAATCTTATCCTCGCAGACCGTGTATCAAGTCCTATCTTACGAAGTTTAAGGAATTTCTATTACATTTTATCGAAGATACCTTACACTTTACGATCAACAAATTTTCTTTGAAACTGTATCAAATATTATCCACACGGAGCTTATAAAAAAATTCTATCAATATTTTCTGATGTAAATACTATCGAATATTATTGGCATATGCTTTGTATCAAATCCTATGTTCTAGAATCTTAGAAGCTTTCATTCAACACTATCTGTCCAGAAATCTTATACTTTTCTATCAACAGCTTCTCATTGAAATTATATCAAATCATATCCACCTCAGACATTTATCAAATCCTACGTTTCGCAATCTCTGGAATTTCTAACAAATTTTATCCGTCGAGATAAAGTGATTGAAAAGTATAACATTTGTGGATAAAGTAGAATTCGATAGAAATTTGTCAGGTGCTGCAAAATAGGATTTTATACATGTCTGGTGTGGATAAGATTTGATTAGGGCATAGGATTCAGTTGAGCTTCAATAGGAAAATGTTGATTGAGATGAAAACTAGCTTTCTCGAATGATAGAGTTAGATAAAAACTTTCAAAATTCTGGAACATGGAATTTGATATAAATATTGTGCGGTTAAGATGTCATAGAGTTTCAATGAGAAAATGTCGATAGAAAAATATAACATTCCCTGACAGGTAGAATTTAGTAGAACGTTTAGAGCTTGTATTTTAAAGTCATGCATGTGAATTTAGGATGTCAGATATGATAGAATTGGATTTCTATGAGAAAGCTTATTATTCTCAATTCCTCTGAATTCTTTAGAATTCCATTGAAATCTACTGTCTTCAACGGAATTTTTTTATTATAAAAATGACGTTCCTTTCTTTTGAATTGCATTGCATTCACCCTGAAGTGGTATCAATTTCATCGAATCCTCTTGAATTCCTTCTAATTATTCTAAAGGTAATATAATTGTACTGTAATCAACAGAATATTTTTGATTCTTGATATTTTTTAATTCATTTGAATGCTTTTGGAATTCACCGAGAACTATCTTCATCTATATTGATGCCAAATGGTTGCGGTTTTTTTTCGGAAATTTTCTACTTTTTGTCCACTTTTCATTCAGTGAGGCAATAAGTAATACAAGTTGATAAAAATTGTTGTTTAAAAAAATTATTATTGTTTATGACTATTTTCTCTTAGATATACGCTAGAAAGTTGCGGTTTCTTCTGAAATGTTTACCTTTACTTCTTCTTTTTAGGTATGAACAAATGATAAATAAACATTTGAGAGAAACATAAAAAGCTCTCATTCTTTTTCGTGAATATATATTTTTCTAGAAGGGGGCCGATATCAAAATATTTTCAATTCCAAATGTTTCTTTTACGTTTTGCAATAAACTTCTTGTCTCTTATGTGAAATAGCTTCTCTATTGAAATTAATTTTTTTCAAGCTTTGGGAAAAAAGCAAAAATATTTTACTTAGAAAAGTAAAATACTGTTTAAAAAATTATTCTTGTTGACGTTCACTTATTATTTGTTCATAACTAAAAAGTCAAAGCCAAACTAGAAATTTCAGAAAAAGCAACTTTCTAGCATTACTCTAAGAAAATATAGTTTTCAACAATAATCAATTGTTAAAATAAGCAGTTTTGTTAACTTATATTAATTATTACCTCACTAAGCCAAAAGTGTACAAAAAGTTTAGGAGTTCAGAGAAAACTTCAACAATAGCCACCTCTAAATATCATTAAAAAATGGATTCATTTGTGTGTGAATTCGAACAAAATTCACTAATATTCCAATTGATTTAGTGAGGAACAGGAATTAAGTTTCTAATGAATCATACAGTTTTTCAATTTTATAGTAATTTTTACCGACAAGTGTATGGGACTCCTATGGGTTCTCCCACATCACCTGTTTTAGCAGATCTTGTTATGCAAGATTTGGAGTCAATAGTTATGAAAAATTTAGATTTTACTATTCACACATATTTTAGATATATCGATGACACTTTTATTATTTTACCTAAAGATAAATTAGATTATGTTTTACATCATCTTAATTCTTTCCATCCGAGGCTTAAATTTACACATGAAATACTAACTAATAATTCCATTCCCTTTTTAAATGTTAAAGTTATTAAAAACAATTATGGTACTATTATCACAGATTGGTACAAAAAAGATACTTATTCAGGAAGAAACTTGAACTTTTTTTCTAACCATCCTATTCAGCATGAAATAGCTATTATGAAAAATCTCGTAGGCACTTCGATTAAATTATCACATGAATCTTTTCACAATTCTCATATTGAATTTATAAAAAAGATTCTGTCTTTCAATAATTATCCAAAAGAGTTTGTTCAAACACACATTAATAATAAAATAAAAACCCTTAAAGATTCTTTACCACAACAAATTAATTCACATCTAGATTATAATTTAGATTTCAAACGTATTGTTTCTATACCCTTTTATGGTAGTTTGTCTTTTGAAGTAAAAAGAATCTTGAGTGAATTCAACATTAAAACAGCATTTGGGATTGATTCTAAACTGGATAAGTTCATAAAACTAGGCAAAGATTCTCTCGACATTTTTCAGCTTAGCAATGTAGTATATAAAATTGTTTGTTTAAATTGTGATGAATGCTGTGTAGGTGAGACTGGTAGATTACTTTCCACTAGAACTAAAGAACATCACGATAATTCCAGACACAACCTAAGAACCATAAAGTTTTTGCAAAACATCAAGTTGAAACTGGTCATCAATTTGACTGGGAACATGTATTGGTTTTACACCATGAACCTAATGAGTTTAAAAGACTTGTAGCGGTAATGTTTTTTATTAAGAATGAGGGTGATAATTGTTTAAATATAAAAACTGATCTAAATAATTTTAGTCCATTATACAACGTGATACTAGATTCTTTAATTTAAGATCCAATGTGTTTTTTCCTTGAGCATATTTTTATCATCATTTCATTAATATTGTTACAATATTTTAGCAGTTTTTAATTTGATATGAATTAATTGTTCCACCAACTTAATGTTGTTGTTTTAATGTTGTGTAAATGTTATGTTTCCAACAAAATTTGTTACTTCGACTTTATGAAAACAAAATTACTGCACTTTTATGTTTCTATTACTTCATGCTCTTACCTGCATTCGTATATATACGAATATATGTTTCGTTATGTATATGAAATTGGTTTTATTTCTCTTTATTTCGAATCTTATTTTTTCTTCACGGAAATAAATTGAGAAGGGAATCTAGTAAGAGCATGAATATTTTTCGACTACGACATTTTGGCTTATGCCAAAATGTTTTTCTAAAATAAGGGACTTTTATATGACTTGGATTGTTGTTTTCCTGAAGAGGAGAGCATTTGACTCTCGAAACGTCGTTGATTAAAGGATCTTCTCAACATTATCAATGTATTTTTATTCGGTCTGAAGTATGTCATCTGATACCTTCTACGTTATTTAAGTCTATATTTATTTACTCAGACGCATAACATCCCAAGCTTATTTTTACCATCTATTAATAAAAATTTCTGGGCGTTATTCATTAAAATTCGAAACAAAACTGATATCACACCACCCTTAATGTGCAGGTATCTCGACAGGAATGTTTGTTGGCATCTGTTTATGTTGTATATAGGTGTATATCGTGGATATGTGTTGAGTGATCCTTTCAGCATGCATGTTATGTAACGTCTCTAATTCCTCACAGCAAGCAGTGGGTAACACAACGTTACCAAAGTGATCAGAGTAATCCTGGCCCGTGCCTCGTATGCATAGCATAGGCCAGGGAAGGCCCCCGTATTCATCCCTATCAAGGTTGGAGCACCGTGATTACGTTTCCAGAATTATCGGAAACTGTATTACCGACACCTACCACCCCTCTTCAATTTGTGCCCCCGCGAACGTACACGGCCGAATGAATTCGTTGATTATTCCTCGACAGTCCGGCCCAGCCTGGTCCGGCCGAAATGCTCCTCGCTTATACTCGCATGTACGTGCTTATTCGTGTGTGATCAGTTTTTACGTGACCCATGAGAGCACCCCTCGCCTCGTTTCATCGAACAAATGCATTTATAAATAAACAACTACTCGTTAAAATGAAACATTCTCCATACGAAACAATTAGCTTTAATTATTTTGTCAAATGAAGCGATGCAAAGTTGCTAGTATACATATACAAATAGAATAGATGGAAATATTTTTTGTGTGTGTCGGCGGGATAATTTGATTAGTTTACCATACCGAATTTAATTATCCTGGAGCTTCGATTCGGTCTAGGTAAATTGCATAACTCTGTGTGACATATTAATCTGAACTTTTAGAAATATTAATATTTATCACTCTGGTGGGTGTGTATCGCAAATGTTTCAGATATCAAGTCGAGATTGCGTTTTAAATTTACATCTTGCAATTAAGTACATTAACAGTTTCTAGCTCGCAGTGAAAAGCGCCTCGAATTTACATTTTGTGGCTAAGTGGATTTTTAATGAAGACGTTCAGATTTTTTGGTAAATGTTTTCGTAGCTTCTAATTTCTTTTTCATCGTCTACGAAATTCTACTTAATTAGGTTTGTTGGCGTTCCTGATGGTGGGCCGAAAAAACCGGAATTGTTAGATTAATTGATGATAGCACTAAAAAGTTTTTAGCTCGCATTTAAAACCAATTAGAAAATAATTTCAAAAAATTTCTCACCATTGGGCAAGTCGATTGAGTGCTCCAGTGTGATCTCTCGAGTACTCATATCAATTTTTTAAATTCTGTGTGTATAGATTTTTTCTCATTTTTTTGTTGATAAAATTTAATGACTTCAAAAGGAGAAAAATTATAATAAAAAAATGTTCTGTCTGAATATAATATATCAATAAAAGACGAACAATGTAATTTCGTTAATTGGCACCTAAAGTTGCAAGAAAAATATTTTCCGGTTTTTTATTTTTTGATGCTCTTTTTGATAAACTAAGGAAACACCTACATATTTTTAAGTTTAAAAAAATCTTTTGATATTCCTTACGGTTCCTGAAGCATGAGCCATTTTTACATGAAATCCGTAAAAATCCGTTCACACAGGATCCGTAAAAAATAGAAGCAATTTGTTGCTTAATACTTAAAAATATATACGTGTTTCTTTTGTTTATCAAAGATAGTGTCAAAACAACGAATAAATTTGGCAACATCAGCTACAATTTAACGAATGTGCATATTTCTTGATTTTTCAAGTATTAAATTTCGAAAAAAAAATTTTTTCTACTTTTTTCGATCTGAGGTTATTCACTTCCATAACCTTTATTTTGAAAAATTGAAAAAATTTGAGCAATATTTTTTCTGGATCTTGCGTAAACGGATTTCTACGGATCTTTTTAAAAATGTCTAATATTTCAAGATCCGTAAAATACAAAAAAAATTTGGTTTGAAATCTAAAAATATTCATCTGTTTCCTTAGGCTATTCAAAAGAGCACCAAATAAAAAAGAATCAAAACACAATTTTTGGGCAACTTTCAGTATAAATGAATAAAATCGAATTCTTTGTAATTTTTTCAAACCTATTTCGACGAAAATTTTTTTTCTTTCTTTTTTTTCGTCTGATGTTATTCACTTCCATAAAGTTTATTCGAAAAAATTGAAATTTTTTTTCTAACACAAGAAATTAAACAAATTAGAAATTTTAAAATGTTTAATCGACTTACTCAATGGTCAGAGATTAAATTTTTTTTTGTCCTTTAATTTGTTCGCGATCCCAGAAAGAAACTTTTCAGTGTTATTATTAATTAATTTAATTATTTCAAGATTTTCGACTCGCCCTACTGAGTCCATTTGAAAGGTTTCATTTTCCGAAATTTATTTATTTATTTATTTATTATATTTATATTTTTTATTTATTTATTTATTTTTCAATTGGTCACAACCAATAATGAAAAAATAAATAAAATTGGAAAAAAGTCAATTTAATTGTCTTTTTATAAATTAAAGTTTATTCAATTCTTAAGGAATGTTCAAGGAATGATTTCCACCCGAAAACTTTCTATTTCGACCCTATTTCTCAAACTAATTTTCAATTATTTATACAATTATTATTTAATTAATAGATTTTTTTTCCAGTAAATCGTGAAAAGTTACTATTTTTTCAGGGGAAATAATATCATTGATGAATATCAAAATACAATTTTTGTTTAAAATCTTGTTTTGCGAGTGAAATATTTTTTTGTTTAGGATAACTGGAAATTATTTGAACAATTTAAATCGTGACGAGTTATTATTGTCTAAGAATAATGACGTAGTTAATTAATATTGTTATTGATATTTTTTGCGCAATTTAGTTTTCAATTATTCAAACAATTAATATTATTTGCTCCTTTTATTAGGAAATATACATTATTTCGCTGATTATTCAGTATTTTCTTGTCTTAACAAAATCAATCTAAAAAAATAACTATTCGCAAGAAAATCGAAAAAACATGTTTAAAAAAATTATTATTATATATTAAGAAAATAGTGAATAATAAGCGACGTAGTGTAAGAAATTCGGAAAAACTAGAATTTTCTTAACCTTTCAAGATTTACAGTGGACAAAAATGGTCATCAGTTTCAGAAAAAAAAGGCTTTTCACGATTCGCGGGCGAAAAAATTGTTTAAAGAATTACAAAATATGCTAAAAAAGAAGTATTAGAGATACTCAGAAATTTGTCTCTTATCAAAATAACAAATATTCATCTTGAAAAAATTAAAAAAATGCTGTCTTTAGTATGAATTTTACATAAAACTGCTATTTTTCATTTTTTGGGCACAATAAAATGGGGTGAGGGGGGGGGGGTAACAAATTTATTGTGTGGAAATGATTCCTCAAACATTTCTAAAAAAGTTACTAAGCTTTAATTCACAAAAAGTTAATAAGGAGTACTCCTTTTTTCCATTTTGTTGAAAGCTGAGCTTTCCCCACTTGAAATTTCTTGTTTATTTTAAAGACCCGGGGTACGAGTTAAAATTCACCATTGAAAAAAATTATTTTTCCAGAAAACGAATAATTTGCCTGATGGTAGATTTTAATTTCAGCATAAAAGATTTTTTTGAGATTATTTGCTTTAATGGTACCATTCCTTGAAAAGCAGTATGTGTCAAGTAAACATTAAAAATGTCAAAAAGTTTAACTAGCGATTTTTAAGGGATATTAAGAATTTTCATTAATGTCAATATTCCAGAAAATGTCCATGTTTGCTGCAAAATGGATTATATTCGTGTTGGTCTCTTAAATCACAAGTTAAAGCATCCTAAGAAAAAAAAATCTGTAAATCTTGTAACAGGCGTGTCCCATGGAATTTTTGGTACAGATTGTTTTTAATAAATTTGAGGGATCGAAAAAATTTTTTAACAGGAAACATTTATTAGTTTCTTAATTTCGTTGGCGAAACACACTGAAATGTAAGAAAAAAAAAAAACCGTAGTGTCCCATTATCTTGAATCCGTGGATACTACATTTTTTGGAATCATAGGTATTTTACTTTTTTTTCAAACCTTCATTGGCATGAATTTCTCTCATAAGTTGTGTAGAAAGATGTAAATGATGAGTATTAAATAAAAATGAATATTAAATGTGGTTGGATCTCAGTAGTGTTCCACAACAGGTCCCATAACAATGTCCTATTTTTCTCATGGTAAAATCACCATTAAAATCAACCTCAATTAATGTTAAACATTATTAGTTAAAATTTATTCGAAGGGAAAAAGAACAATAACTTCAGAAAATAGGTGTCTAAGAGAATAATTGTTTCTTTTATCAATATTGTTAATTCTACGATTGAGGATGCTCAACAATTGTCTCTTATTTAATAAGAAAAATTTTCTCAACAGAAAAAACGCTGGATATTATTTGACCCAACGATCATCATCATGCATCTAAAACGGTCTTTAGAAATTATTTATAGCAAATCATTCCTAAATCTTTTGTGAAAAATCCAACTTGCAGTGAAAAACTTAAGTTATGTGAAAATAACGTGGATGTTTGTAAACAGATTTTAACGCTCCTTCTTTCTAAATATTTTTGCATTCTTTGGACCTTCCAAATACCAGAGCGTTCATGGTTCAATGATAAGTTCATGATTTTAATCCAAAAACTTATTAAACATTCTGAGGTTTTCATTATTCTTACAATTATTAAAAGGGTAAGACCAATTTTTCGGACACATTCCTTGAAGATTCAGGAACAAGATATCTTAACTGAACCATTTGATTAATAAATGTGCCGAAGATTTAATTTAACAAACAATATGAAATTGTTGTTGGAAACTTCAAGGGCATCATTCGGGTCACCTGTATCGAAAATTCGATATTCTGGATTGTCGTTCTTGGATCTGGGACTCGATAATTGTGAATTCAATATTTACAACCGACATTTATTGTCTCTGTCTCTCTACCCTACTGGTCGCACATAGTAGTTAAATTCCCGTACACATAACTTTCTTTAATTTTACCCTTCATTAATGAATTCGTTGTCAGTTTTAGAGTTTCAGCATTAAACTTTTATTAATTTTTCGAATTTAATGTATTGAAAATTGTAAAACAAAACGTCATAAAAATCGTTTCATAAAAGAGTATAGAAGCCATCGTGTGTTGGCTATAAAAAATGAAAGGTTTTTTTTTGATTGGCAATCTCAAAAGAACACAATAATGTTTTCATGAGACATGGTCTTATAAAATTTATCGGCCATTGAGCTGATATATCAATTTTTTACTAAACATGGATGAACATAGTGGAAAGCTAACTAAGGTTGTAAAGCGTTTCCTAATTCCAATCATCTGCTACTTGCTATATTAGAAATTTAATTTCAACGTGACATTATTAGAACCCAATAAAAATCCAACTATTTTTGATTGAAAAGTCTAATATCATATTTTTGGTTTAGAATTTTGGTTTTTGGTTAATAATTCTACTATTTGGTTGGAATTTTATCTTTTTTGCTTGAAAGTTTCACCATGTGGTTGAAAATTCTTCTTTATAGGTTATAGGTTCAACTATTTGGTTAAAAATTCATCTTTTTTTAGTCGAAAGTTCAATTGCTTTGTTGAACATTTTTGTCTTTGAATTAAAAATTAATCTTTTTGGTAGAAAAGTAATCTTAGTTAGGAACAAACTTTTTTGTTGAAGATTCATCAGTCTTCTTGCAAATTTTCCAAGTAGTGTTGTTGTACTTTTAGTTTTCTTTTTCGTTTGAAAATTCTCCTATGATATTTTGAATGCAGAATTTATCTCTTTCGTTTATAAAATTCTACCATTTTGGTCGAAAGTTTAATTAAATTATTGGAAATTCAATTTCTTCAGATTAAAAATTCGTTCTATTGGATTGAAGATTCAGCCTTGTTGGTTGGAAAGTTATCTTTCTTGATTGAATTTATTCTTCTTGGTTGAAAGTAAACTTTTTTTTTAAACATTCAACTATATTTAATAAAAAATTTCTCTCTTGTTTGAAACCTAAACTATTTGTTTGAAAATTCATCATTCTTGCTTGAAAATTACCTCTTTTCTTGAAAATTCTTCTCTTTTGATAGAAACATTTTTCTGGTTGGAAATTCAACAGTTTTGGTTGAAAATACTTTTTTTGTTGAGTTGAACTGTTTTTTATTTACAATCTGAATTTTTTTAATTTGGAAAATCAGCTATTTCATTCTTCTTGGAGAATATATTTTCTAGTAGAAAATTCAACTATTTGGTAGAAAATTTATGTATTTTTTAAAAAATATACTTTTTTGGTGGAAAATTGATATTCTTGGTAAAAAATCAAACTACTTTGGCAATGAATCGTTACTTTTTTTTTTGAAGATTACTTTTTGAACTGAAACTTTAAATATTTTATTTGAAGATTCATTATTTTTAATGAAAATTCTTTCTGGTTGGAAATTCAACTTTTTGGTTGAAAATTGATCTTTTTAACTCTAATTTCTGAAAAATTGTTGATTTTCAGCTGAATAGTTGAAACTATACATTAAAAGCAAACAATTTTTGAACACTACTGGAACAGTCGAATTCTCAGTTCAAAAAATTAATTTTTGAAAAAAAATAAAGTCAAATGGTTAAAGAAAAGGCTACTTTACAACAAAATAGATCAATTTTCAAGAAATTTTTCGAATTCAAAATTAGAAATGATCAATTTTCAACCAATGAAGGAACAATTAAATTTTGAGTTGAAAAAATCAATTTAAGACTACAAAAACAAATTTTTAACAAAATAATTTAATTTTTTACTACAAAGAGCAATTTTTTTTTGGTTCAGTATTCATCACTTTATCTGAAAATTTATTTCTTTGATTAAAAATTTAACTATTTCGTTAAAAAATCGTTGTATTCTGGTTGAAATTTCGCGTCCTAACTGAAAATTCAAATATTCCAGTTAAATATTCATCGTTTCAGTTGAAAATTCATCATTTTGGTTGAAAGTTAACCATTAATTAAAAATTAGTTTTTTTTTGGTTGAGAAATAATTTTTCAACTGTAAATTTATCTGTTTGAATTTTGATGGGAAATTTATCTTTTTAAGTCGAGAATTCAAGTACATAATTGAATATCCATGCTTCTGATTGAAAATTTGTCTTTTTTTGTAGACAATTTTTAAAAGTGCATATATTTTCTTCATATTTTGTTTTATCGACAATTTTGTTTGAAAGTGATCCTTTTTGGTTAAAAATTCGCGTGCCTCTGTAGTTCAGGTGAAGTAATCCACCATAATTTGATGTAATCCACAGTATTTCTGTATGTAAATGTAATCCAAGGTAATCCATTCCCGATGGACCGTATTTTAAATTTTTTTTTTCAATTCTCGCAGAATCTTATTTATTTCGCTAGAACTTCTTAAAATGGTCGATGCCTGCACTTAGTGCAAATCGCATAGATATTTAAATACTGGAAGCTAGGGGGTGGTAGGATGGGTAAGGGCGAGCGGTAGTGGGAGGGGGTGAGAATGAAGTATAGGTATCCGAGAAAGGAGTAAGCTCACAAATCTTCGGCAGTTACCATAGGAGGCATTCGATGTTTTCAAACGAATGCACCCGGTGCAGACGATATTTCCTGGGGAAATACTTCCGTTTCCGCCATAAATCTTTAAGCTCACCGAGTTTCCGGACTGAGCCCCAATTTCCACGTATACGCGTTACTGTCGGATGCATTCGCAGCTGCGCCGAATGCCCTTAAGTGCAGTTAAAATACGACGGAATGCGCGACCGAAGGTTTTCGAGGAGTTGCTTTTGGAATTATCGACGAGCTCGAGTTAAGACCAACTACTCGAATCTGCTTCTCGCGCTGCGCTACGCTGGAGAGCACTTGTTAAATAAAAAAATAGTGCTCAAATTGGCGTCGCTTCAACATCATTACGTATGCATGTGTTTTCTGGCATATGCGGAAGCTCATACCAATTGCGGTACACAGTGCGGTAAATTCTTTCCTTTAAATTCTCCCAAGGGTGTTAAATATCATATAATTTCCTCCCTGAGCTGCAAGAGACACATCTGAACTCGGTTTTTCATTGTAAATTTTTTATTCTGTTTCCTCATGGATATCTACTGTATTTGTTCGCATCTTCGAGACGCATCGATTGACCTATTGCTGAACCTTTTATGACTCACCATTGCCGATTTGTGAAGTTTAAAAGAAATAGTGTATTCGGTTTATATGAGAAAACTTTTTTGAATTCAAAATAGAACAATAGAAAATGCAGTCTATTGGTTCGCATCTTTGAGACGCATTGATTGACCTATTGCTGAACCTTTTATGACTCACTAGTACCGATTTATGAAGTTTAATAAAAATGGTAAATTCTGTTTATATGGGAAAACTTTTCTGAGATTAAAAATAAAACAATGCGATAACTGATTAGCTTGTTCGCATCTTCAAGACGCATTGATTGACCTATTAATGAACCTGTTATGACCCTTCAATACCGATTTATGAAGTTTAAAAAAATGGTGTATTCTGTTTATATGGGAAAACTTTTTAGAGACTAAAAAAACAACAATGCGATATCCGGTCTATTTGTTCGCATCTTCGAGACGCATCGATTGACCTATTATTGAACCTTTTATGACTCACCAGTAACGAGTTATGAAGTTTTAAAAGAATCGTGTAATCGGTTTATATGAGAAAACTTTCTTGAGATTCAAAATACAACAATACAATATTCAGTCTATTTGTTCGCATCTTGGAGACGCATTGATTGACCTATTAATGAACTTGTTATGACTCACCAATACCTATTTATGAAATTAATAAAAAAAGGTGTATTCTGTTTATATGGGAAAATTTTTTTGAGATTAAAAATAAAACAATGCAATTTTCGATTTATTTGTTCGCATCTCCGAGACGCATCGATTGACCTATTGTTGAACCTTTTATCACTCACCAGTGCCGATTTGTGAAGTTTAAAAGAAATAGTGTATTCGGTTTATATGAGAAAACTTTTTTGAGATTAAAAATACAACAATGCAATATCCGATTTATTTGTTCGCATCTTTGAGACGCATCGATTGGCCTATTATTGAACCTTTTATGACTCACCAGTACCGATTTATAAAGTTTTTAAAGAATCGTGTATTTGATTTATATGATAAAACTTTCTTGAGATTCAAAATACAACAACACGATATCTACTTTATTTGTTCGCATCTCTGAGGCGCATCGATTGACCTATTGTTGAACCTTCCATAACTCACCAGTACTGATTTATGAAGTTTAAAGAAATGGTGTATGCTATTAATATCAGAAAAACTTTATTGAGATTCAAAATATAACAATCCGATATCTAGTGTATTTGTTCGCATCTTCGAGACGCATCGATTGACCTATTGTTGAACCTTTTATGACTCACTAGTACCGATTTATAAAGTTTTTAAAGAATCGTGTATTTGATTTATATGATAAAACTTTCTTGAGATTCAAAATACAACAACACGATATCTACTTTATTTGTTCGCATCTCTGAGAAGCATCGATTGACCTATTGTTGAACCTTCCATAACTCACCAGTACCGATTTATGAAGTTTAAAGAAATGGTGTATGCTATTAATATCAGAAAAACTTTATTGAGATTCAAAATACAACAATCCGATATCTAGTGTATTTGTTCGCATCTTCGAGACGCATCGATTGACCTATTGTTGAACCTTTTATGACTCACCAGTACCGATTGATGAAGTTTTTAAAGAATCGTGTATTTGACTTATATCAGAAAACTTCATTGAGATTCGAAATACAACAGTCCGATATCTAGTCTATTTGTTCGCATCTTCGAGACGCATCGATTGACCTATTTTTGAACCTTTCGTGACTTACCCTTACCGATTTATGATGTTTCATGAAAATGTGTGTCTTCCGTTTATATGAGAAAATCTTTGTTCCTATTGAGAATACTACAGTACTGTATCTGACATGTTTGTTCGCGTCTTCGAGACGCGTCGCATGACCTACTGATGAACCTTCTATGACCTCTTATCATCTAGTCATACCGATATATAAATTTTAAAAATGTATTGGATATAAGAGATTTTTGTTCAATTGGGAATATAAAAGTAATGTATTTGATGTAATTGTTCGCGTCTTCGAGACGCGTTGGTTGACCTATTGACAAACAATCGATGTCCACTCTTGATCGACCAATTAGCGATCAATTTTAAACACGAAAATTAATTTTTAC
>CAKNXH010001540.1:0-22314 GCA_932178445.1 Andricus quercusramuli | reverse complement strand
GATAATTTTTTACCAAAAAAGGCAAATTTTTAACGAACTACATGAATTTTTTAACAAATGGTTGAGTTTTCTGCTAGAAAACATAAATTTTCAACAAAAAAGGGAATACTTATATTTTCAATTAATTAAAATTAAGTTTTCACGAAAATTTTTTTTTTTGCAAAATAGTTAAACTTTTAAACAGAGAATTAATTTTTTTTTGGGAAGAAGATTTATCATTTCAGTTGAAAATTCATTTCTGGATGAATATTGATCTATTTTATTGATACTTGGTTTATTTTTGGTTAAAAAGGAATTTTTGAAACTGTAAATCTAACCTTTACATTTGGGTAGAAAATTAATCTTCTTGATTCAAAATTTACCTGCTTCGTTCAAAGCTGAATTTCTTGGTTAAAAATTCATTTTTTTAGTTGAAGATTCATCTGTTTGGTTGCAAATTCAATTATTTTATTGAAAATTAAATTGTTTTTAAATTAATTTTTCAACTGGAAGCTCGACTATTCCATTATTGGTAAAAAATTGATCGTCTTCAGTTTAAAATTCAATAATTTTGTTGAAAATTAATCAATTTTCTTGTAAATTCGCTATTTATGGTAGAGATTTAATCGTTTTTGACAAAAATTGATTGCCTTGAGTTTGAAATTCAACTATTTAGTTGAAAATCAACTTTCTGGCTGAAAATTAAACTATTTTGTTGAAAATTCACTCTTTTCAAATTCATCTTTTTGGGTTTGAAAGTCAACTATTTTCTAAGCCATTCGATTTTTTATCTTGAAAGCTCTACTATTATGTTAAAATTTCAACTGTTTTTGATTGAATTTTAATTTTGTTTGACTGATAATTCGACTATTTAGTTGAAAATGTATCTTTATAGGCTGGAATTTCAAGTATTTTGTTATAAAAGTGATTTTTCTAGTTGCAAATTTACCTGTTTTGTTGAAAGTTCGTGAATTTGGACAGAAAATTTGTACTTTTGTATTGAAATTTTTTTTCTTTTTTGTGCAAAATAAAATTGTTCTTGGTTGGAGTTTGGATTTTTTTTTTCAATTGCACTATTTGGTCAAAAATTCAATTACTTGTTTGAAAATTCAACTATTTTATTAAAAATATAATTATTTTTTTTTAAAATTTGTCCTTTGGATTAAAAATTCGTCTTTTACGGCAGAAAATATATATTTTTTGTTGAAATAAACAAATCAATTTGAAATTTTCCAATTTCAATTTGAAATTTTTTTATTCCGTGTAAAAGAGATTACATGCTAAAAATCTGACAAGATAAAAATTCTGGTGTTTGAATATTAATGAGCAGGAAAAAATGAAAAATTGAAGAGGGCCTCATCAGAGAAAAGTCAGGAAATTTCAAAAATCAATTTTTTGTTTATTTTCAATCAAATAGTTTAATCAAAAGTTTATATATAGACATGCGTAAGGGGCTATGAAGTTCCGTCTATACAATTAATCTGGATTTTTCTTCTCATGGAAGCCACGTCAATAAGCGATCGAAATTGCTAAATATGATTAATGACCCTCCATTAAAACGCCAAACTTGCTTGTTCGGGAAATATCTTTGATTTTTATCACCTTTAGTTATTTTTCCCATAAAAAGCTTTCTGTTCAATGAAGTATGAAATAAAATGATGATAACATTTCTATTTTCAAATCTGTTGGCAGAATTTCACGACAAGAACCTGAAAATAATAGAATTTGAAATAATGTAATAAATACATGAATAAATAATAAATGAAATAATGGAATTTGAAAATATTGACCCATTTCTCTAATTTTATTCAAAATGTAATTTGCTAGTTTTTTTCAACATTCTTTTGGTAACGCTTGTCACTTTGTATAGTGACTTCAGTGAAGTTTTAATATATACTGAAGTTTCGCCGAATAGAAGGTAATTCGTTTTCAATTTTACATTTGAATGGGTCAGAGGAAAGGTGTTTAAGTAATGGACTTTCCAAGGGGTTGTCTTTTGTCTGAAAAGTCAGTGCAACTTTTTAGGCTCACCTAGAGCTAACTTGAAGCAGACCTCAACGAGCTACGACACGAACGCATTACCTTAATGCGACCCAGAAAGCTCTTTTATTATACTACACCCTTCTGATACATATTGTTGGCTTTCGCGTATGTATTCATCCATAAAAAAACGTACTTGGTTTTCTTTTGCGAGTATCAAAATTCAAGATCCTTTTTGCGTAACCTTCTATTGCCTTCTTATTCTTATTTTTTTTTTGCATTCTTATTCCAAGCCACATATTTCTCATGACTTTTTCATAAAGAGCACATTATAATACTAGGAGGTATACATTATTAAATCATCAAAAAGTGTTTTAAAAAACATGCTTCCTTGGTTGAGGAATATCGAGCATTCAAAAGGGTGGCGATTTGACCTAGAAATCTGGAATATCCTGGAAATGACCAAGAATTCAATTTCGAAACTGGAATTTTCTTTGTAAGAAGATTTTCGTTTTTCAGGAGGTCAGTTCGGAAAATATCCGACCTTGTGGTCTATAAGGAGTGAGACTTTCTGATCAATAGCGATGATGTTTCCTTGAAAATACTCCCATTTGGAAACCACAGCCTTCTTCCAGCGATCCTCTTTATTTCGAAAGCTATCCTTAAAGTCACCTTTTGGAATCGGTAACAGCTTTATCGTCGCAGAGTATTTTTCCTCTATGTTTTAAAATCGTGTACCTTTTAGAGAATACTTCAATTTGGAAAACAGCCACAAATCACAGAGAACCAGGTCAGGACAGTATGGGGACTACCGAAGTTATGTAAGGTCATGTTTTACCAGAAATTGCTGAATAAGCTGTGATGAATGGGAAAGTGCGTTGTCCTGGTAAAGAACCCAGTCGTCACTTTTCCGGTAATCAGGCCTTTTCCTTCTCACTGCATCAAGCAATCTTTTCAAAACTTCTTGGTGATACTCTTTGTTAACCATCTGACCTTTTAGACCTTTTGGCCTGCTAAAGCTAGGGTCTGTCTACTGAAATATGACCACATTTGAATAGCCTAAACCAACCTTCAGTTTGGATATCCCTCATAGATATATCACACCATACTTTCTGAGTCATAACGATGGCTTCCGAACATGAATGTATTTTTTGGCAAATTTAATGCACACAATTTGTGCGGTGCATTCCGTCATCCTGAAATGTGACGCGTACGTGGTTGGACGTTCACAAAACTCGTATTGTTACTGGTTCTAATTGGTGACGAGGCCCATTTTTCACCTCTCCCACCCCCAAGAGGCCCGTTTTTATAATTTTTCCTATAGATTTTCGCTATTATGTAGCACGAAGTTATCCCCCCCCCCCCTCACACTAAACAAAACACGTGCTTTACGAAAGGCCTGCAAGATTAGCATGTGGGAAATTGTGGAAAAACGTACAATATACTTAATTTTTTCAGTTTTCATCCAAATAAATTGTTTACATAGGACGAAAGTGTCTGAGTAATGTTTAAAACATCCTACTTTTAAAAAGACATGACATTTTCGAAAGTTTTAAAATGGCGGATTCAACAATTAGGGTCGGAAATGGTATTTTTCATATTTACTAACATATAATGTTTAAATATTGTAAAAAAAAATAGAAAAAATTATTGTAGAGTGAATGCTGGACAGGAATATAAAAAATCCAAGATGGCGGCTAATGAATGATCCAAATATAGCTGGATTTTGAAGTTTTCAAATGAATATTTTCAAACTTTGCTATAAAAAGAAGTGTGACTTCAAAAAGCACTCGATGATACTCGAATTCAAATTATAAAAAAATCAAAGATGGCTGCCAATTATAAATTCCAAAAACAACTCATTTCTACAGTTTTCAATGAAATATTTTTAAACTTTGCTAGAAAAAGGTTTTACTTTAGAAATCCTTCGGTGATCCCAAAAGTGAAATTTTTTGAGAAAATTCAAGATGGCGGCCAATTAATAATTCTAAAAATAGCTGATTTGTGCAGTTTTCAATGAAATATTTTTAAACATTTCTGGACAAAGAAGTTTGATTTTAGAAATCATTCGTTGATCCCCAAAGTAAAAAAATTTTGAAAAAAATTTGAGATGGCGTTGAATTGGAAATCCAAAAATAGCTTATTTCTGTAGTTTTCAATGAAATTTTCAAACTTTGCTATGAAGAAATATTTGACTTTAAAAAACATTCGATCATCCCAAAAGTTAAAAATTTTGAAAAAATTTAAAATAGCGTCCAATTAAAAATTCCAAAAATAGATCATATCAGCAATTTTCAATTAAATATTTTTTAACTTTGCTAGAAAATGAAGTTTGGCTCTAGAAATCATTCAATGACCCCAAAATGATTTTTTTTCAAATTCAAGATTGTTCATTGAGAATTAATCTTTTTTTAGTTAAAAATTGAACTCTTTCGTTAAAAATTAATTTTTTGCTGTGAATATTTATCATTTTAATTAAAAATTAATCTCTGATTGAAAATTTAACTACCTTGTTGAAAATCAATTTTTATAACTGAAAATTTAATTATTTCAGTTAAAAATTCAACTATTTAGTTGAAAATTCATTTTTTCTGTTGTTAGAAATTCGTTTTTCAAAAGATAAAATTTAAATGTTCTATTTTTGGTCGAAAATGTATCTTTCTGGATGAAAATTTAATTATTTGGTTAATAATTGATCTTTTTTGCTTAAAAATTGCACAACTTGGTGGAACATTTTTATACCTTTTTGGTATAAAATTCAACCATTCCAGTTGAAGATTCATCATTATATTTGAAAATTCATCACATTGGTTGGAAGTTGAACTTTTTTGTTAAGAATTCTTTTTTTGGGTAAAAACTTTTTTTTTTGAAAGTTATCTCTTTTTTTTGTAAAATTCAACTATTGGTTCGAAGTTTATCATTTTCAGTTGCAAATTCAACAACTTGATTGCAAATTGAGACATCATGTTGAAAATCCGTATTACTTTATAGAAAATTAATCTTTATTGTTAAGTATTAATTTTTGGTTGAAAATTCAACCATTCCAGTTGAAAATTCATCATATTAATTAGAAATTCATCTGTCTGGTTTAAAATTGACTTATTCCAGTTGAAGATTCATCACTGTATTCGGAAATGTATCACTTTGATTGAAAATTCAATTATTTTGTTGAAAATTGATTTGCTTTTGTGCTGATTGCAAGAAATGTTTCAGCTTGATTTCACTCTCATGGTCTTTCACACGTCGGCTCGCCGCTCTCCCGGTTTCTCCAATATAGACTTTGCCACAAGGGACCTCTCAGTGATCTGGCAGTGTATAAAATCCCTCATTCTTGTGGCAAAGTCTATATTGGAGAAACCGGGAGAGCGGTGAGCCAACATGTGAAGGAACATGAGAGTAAAGTCAGGCTAAAACATTTCACGCAATCAGCACTAGCTGAGCATCATATCGAAACAGGACATAGCATTTTAGTGGGAAAAAAACCTTAATCTCAAAAATGTGCAATATTCTTCCAAGAAAACATAGAGGCACAATCGAAATCTTAAAACGCCCCAATAACATCAATAGGAACAATGGTTATAATACCAATCCGATTTGGCTTTCCGTCCTCCCGGGTTAAAAAAAAAGACTTCATTGGCCAATCAAGCTCGACCAGTCCCCACCATGGGGCGCTCTGGCCAATTACAGAGATAGTATATAATACATATATAAGAACAACATAACCTGAAACTTCAGTTTTAGGTCAACCCTGAAGAAGTGAACTGCAAGTGAACTGCAAGTTTCGCACACGATTGAAACCCGAATAAGCTTCAAATTATAAATATAAATTTATTACCTTTACCTCATTAAATTCAGGTGGATATTTTTTTATTAAGTTTTTTAACTTTATTGAGGATAAGTTGACTTGATACTTTCTTACGGTCACTGTCTTGATTTCTCCTTTAATCTATAACGGTGTCTAGATTAATATAGACATGCGGTTCAAAGAGCTTCATGCTGGTGTGCAAGATTATTGTAGTAGAGGGTGACGGCCTCGCATTGGTCGCTAGACTTTACCCATGTCAAGGTTTATGCCGCATACGATACGATACGTTTCGTTACTGGTACGAACAGAGCGTCTTTCATAGTTCACGAACTAATTCATCTTGTCCTTCATCGATTCAAATCGATTTTGAAGACGACACAGACATTCGGATGAGAAGTTGGCTATAGCTATAGCTATAGCTGTAGCTTCAGAAATTGACACCCTAAGCCATCGATAGTGATTGGTATTTCTATTTTTATCAGATCTCACGTGAATTCAAACAATGCATCTTCATTCATCAAAATCTGGCTCGGATAGCTTGTCAGTTGTCACCTTTAATTGACAGTGATGCTTCTTCTGAAACAACAGTATCGGCTACAATTTTCAGTCCAACACAGAAAAACAGTGGTGTAATTTTTGTTGCAGCTCGTTTGTTATGTTCTCGGATGAAGATTTGTTTCCTCAAAATGATAATACGAGGGCGAAACTGTAATTTGAAGATAGCTACATTTTTATTCTCTTGTGTTCCATTTTTTTCAAACTCAAGAAAACAACCGAATCGTCCTAAAGCTTACTAAATTTTGCGTCAGTTGAGCTCTGCATAATGTATTCTGGATAAACCGAGTTCGAGTTAACATACGAGAAAGACCGACCTATTTTCCGGTTTTTGCCAATTTTTTTTTCTGAGCTTCCACTTTCGGCATGCTTCAGGGAAGTCAGTGGAAAAAATTAAAACATTGCTAGATCAAGGCGTAAAATCTCCTCTTCATAATGAAACCAAGAACATAATAAAATATCAAAATAATATTACTGATAATGTAATTTCAAATGAAGAACAATATTTTCATGAAGAAATTCTAAAACTTAGAAAAACATTTATTTTAACGATTTTTTTCGCAATTTAATTTTTTATTATCATTGGTTCTTACGAATTTTTTAGCAATGATTGAATTTCAATAAGTTATGGCATAAGTTATCGAGGAAAACATTCTTTACAAACAACTCTACAGTTCAAAATTTTAAAAGTAAATTTTTCTACAACCTTAATTGTAAAAAAAAAATTAATAACGACAATTTTGTCGAACAAATAACTATGTTTTTCTGAAAAGAATAAGCTATAATTTATTACAATTCAAATGTTTTTTTTTGATAATTGTTCTTCAATGGTAAGAAGCGACAATAAGAAAAATTCAATTACAAGAAATATTTATAAAATATTTATAACTCGTAAGTTTCATTCTTTTTTCATCAAAAATCATGATTTTCTTTCGTAAGACATGACTTATAATATTATTTGAATTCTTAAAATCGTAGAAAACTTTTTTTAGAGACCTAACGTTTGGAACGATGACTACCTTAAAAGTTCTGGCAATAGAAATGATTAAGAGCATACATAAAAACTTAATTTTATTTTTTCTTTCTTCTTAGTTCTGATGCAAAGTATAAAAGCAGGCCAAGGAGTATTTTACTTTAAGTAACTCTGGAAAGCTTTTATTCAAAATTTCTCTTTGAAAGCAGTTTTTAATTTATATATAAACTAGCATCAATGCACAAACAAGAAGCTTACGGTGACATCTCTGGATTTTTATTTCTTTACTTCAAAAGTATGAATGATTTAAAAATTCGTCAGTAAACAAAGTTTCAAATATAACGTTGAATTCAAAAACATACATGAAAAAAATCGAATTGAAAGTGTTCCAATTAAATATATATATATATATATATATATATATATGTGTGTGTGTGTGTGTATGTATGTATGTGTGTGTATTGAACAATTTTGAATTGAAAATCGTTCTGGATAAAATATTTTTGCATAACATAAAATTTTAATCTGTCAAATTTGAAATTGTTAATCTAAAAAAATTGTTAATCTAAAGCGATCAAAATTTAACAATTTATAATTGAACATAATCAAAAAATGAACTTACTGTCATTTTTAACGCTCAAAATGGAATAATTTCAAATTGTAAATCTTCGAAAATAAGACACTAAAAAAAACTTAAAAATGTAATGTAATTTTAAATAGAAACATTAAGAATGAAAGAATTTCACCACGGAATGTTCAAAATTAACGATTCCGAACTTTATTCAAAAATGAAAGAATTTTAGTAACTAAGAATTGTGAATTAAAAATTTTTTTCTACTCGAACTCATTGAAATTTGAAACATTTTAAGTAAATTTTAATGTTTTGAAAATTGAAAATGTTCGAATTGTTAATTACTCTCTTTAAAATTTAAGCAATTTAATTTTAATCACAAAAGTAAAATTCGGAAATTTAAAATTGCAACCCTTCGAAGTTGAAGAAAAATGATAATAATAATAATTTTTGAGTTTCTGTTTTCAAATCGTTTAGTTTTCAACACTTAATTTACGATTATTATTACTCATTCTTGAAATTTTTCAATCAAATAGACAATTTCGTAGGTTTAAAATTCAAACCAAAAAATTTAGAATCTAAATATCTAAAATTACAATATTTTAAAAGGAGAAAAATTAAAACCAAAGAATTTGTAATATTTAAACTAAAACTATTAAACATAAATCTGACCATCAAGACATTATATATTAAATTTTTCAATATTGAAAGATATAATAGTGAAATTGTTATGAGATTTTTCATTTTCGAATTTGGAACTGTCGAATCGTGCTTTTGAAACAAAGAAAAACTTTAGTTTTAAGGCATAAAAAATTTAAAAGTTTCAGAATAACGAATTCTGAATTGTAGGATTTTCTTATTGGGAACTTAAAAAAATTAATCAAAGTAAGCATCGCGTGCTATAAAATAGGTTTTCCTAGCCTATTACGGCCATAATTAAGTCTTTGAAATCTGCCCCTCCATTATTTTCCCTTTCCTGTTACTCCTAAACCCCTTTCCACTAATCCCCCTCTACCCATCCGTATCCCTACTAACCCTTTCAGTATTTCTCCTCCCATCCCCTAACCTTTCATATTTTACTTCCCCTCACCACCCATAATACCATTTCCTTTCCATACTTTCCCTTCCCTAATTTCGTCGATCCTTCACTTCCATTCTCCTACTCATCCTCCCTTCATTTCCCCTCACTACCACTACTATACCCCCTATCACTACCCAAAACTTCGAGTTTCCTTCCCTTCTCTAATTCCCTTCCCATCTTTTCCTTCCACTGCCCACCCTTCCTAATTTCTCGCTTACCTTCCCCTATTCGCACTCACTTCCTTACTACCCCCTACCTTGTTTTTATATTACCCTTTACCTCACTACTCCTACTCTAACTCCCTACTATAACTCCTTTCCTTCCTCTATACACACTCAATTCCCTACTACCCCCTCCCTCGCTTTTTTAACTTCCCGTCCTCTCACCTTCCCTACTTTCTCACCGATAACTTTTTAAACTACCACTTTCATCACTTCCTCTTCGGAAGAAAATAAGACAGGGCACCTCATCGAAGCTATTAGGGTTTCTGCTCCGGGCAATGCTTTCCTCTTATAAGGGTTTTAAAGCCCCGGGCAGAAACCCTCATAGTTTTGGTTGTATGTCCGTCCTCCCATCCTTCCGTCCGGACGTCCCTCTGTCCATCCATCCGTGGAAATATGGGAAATAAGGAGAAGGAAAGTAGAGGAAATGCTTAGAAGGATAGTTGAGGAAGTGAGGGGAGATAGGTGGTGGGGAAGTAGGGGAACTGAGGGGAAATGAGAAGACGGCAAGTAGGTGAACTGACAGGAAACGAGGGGAGGGTGAGCAGGGGAAACGAGAGGAAATTGAAAGAAGGGGTATAGGGCAAAGCAGAGATGAGAAGTAGAAGAATCACGTGTTAGTGAGAAGTAGGGTCAGTAGGGGTGGGAAAATACGGGAGCTTTGACTAATTTTCAAACATTAAGGTATTTTTTTAAAATTGAAAGTAGGATTATTGAAATAAGAAAAAATTAAGATATGAGCTTGAATATTTCTAATTAATAACAGTAAAATAATTCTTGGAAGTCTTTAAGAACTATCAAAGTACAAGGGATTTGTAGCAGAAATTCTGATTTTCTTAACCCTCGTCGGTACTCAGTAACAGTGTGTTAGTTGGAGGTCCCATTGATTTCCTGGCCCATGTCAAGGCTGCACGCGAGAACTCTTTGCTTTACTCTGCTTGCCATCGTCTTACCCTTTCTGTAACCTCTACCTTTGATCCTCTTCGCTTTTCTTCAGAGGCAACTGTACCACATATGTGTATTATTACGATATAAAATTCTGATTTTTAATATTTACATATCTGCCTTTCAGAGATAAACATTTTTCTCATATAAATGACAAATTCGATAATGTAAAAGAAGGTATATTCTTTTACACATCATTTGAAATATGGCAAGATTACCATATCTGTGGCGACAAAGTTTTAATGCGAATTCCTATAGGATTTTTTGTGAGAAACTTGAATCTGAAACTTTTAAATCGATATGGGATAATTTCAGCAATGTTGATTTTTTTTTTACTTTTTCTACAGTTACGTAATTCCCAGTGCTCGGATCGTACGACTTTTTTGACTTTTTCCTATTTTTATTTAAATCTAACTAATCAATTCAATTGATTATTCAATTGATTACTGTAAGGCTTGAGCAAATTCAGAAGAATTTAAACAAATTAACACGAATCCAATATAAATTCAGAAGAATCAATGGTAAAATCAAAACTTAATAATTTCAGCATAAAAAAATCCATATCTCAAAAATTATTTCAAGATGTCGATTTAAAAGTTTTAGATTCGTATCACTCGCAAAAAATATAGGAATCCGCATTGAAATTTTGTCGTCACGAATATTGTAATCTCTGCTTCAAAACCTTAAAAAATTTTTTCTTAAACAAAAATAAATCCGACATTTACGTTTTAAAAATAATTGTTATAATAATTCTTGATAATCAAGAACGAGTGATTGGTATTTATTAATTTCTGATTTCAACTCTAAAGTCCCAACTATCATTAATCAAAGAATTTATTGTCAACAAGAAAAGAAAGGAAATTATTTAAGACATTTTGTTTCGACAATGTGAAAATCTTCGTTATCAAAAAAGAGAATAAAAGGTTACTAAATATATTTTCTAATTTAAAAAAAACGCGACTTTCTGTCTTCATTCTACCAGAAAATTGCTAAAAACAATAATAAATTTTCTTAATCCTCACAAATCGGGAGGTTCAAGAAAAGTTATATACAGGATTACAAGATTTATTTCAGATTTACATCTTCAAAATGTAATACGCTTGTGTGACAGCCAATTTAATAAATAAATAATGAATGCTAGTAAATAAAATGGTCTTCAGTTTTCTATTTCAACACTGCAATTCAGAGGATTGAATAACGATTCAAACTTGCAGAGTAGTCAATGGGTTTTTGTTTACTGGGGATGCACGATGATACAATAACTCCTGGCTTCTCGCTCCATTTTGCTTATTTTTGTTTTTTCATTTCCCCATCGTTCCCATTTAATCTCCTTGTTGACAAAATATCAGAATTATATTTTTCCAATTCGCTTACGTTTCCGAGGGTTTTAAAGAGGTTCTTTGTTCATTCATGTTCCTCGCTTTTAGAAATCAAATCCTTTGTAGGATTTCGTAGCCCCGGGCAGAAAACCTTATAGTTTTGGCAGGGTGTCCATTAAGGTGGTTCAAACCCACAAAAAATTAATGCACTTTTTTATTTTGGAAAAAAAATAATTAGAGGTGGCGCAAGCTCCATGAAGTTTAAGACGTATTTCCCATGAGAAAAAAATACGATTTTGTAGATCTTATTCAGAATCGTCAGTATTAGATGAATCGAGGTGGAACTCAACATTTCTCTTCACGATAAACTATAAAATTTGAATAACATATTACTTTTCAAATATTACCCCGATAAGACTGTTTTACAGGGTTTCAAAAAACCCATAAGTAAAAAAATTAATTTTTGCGAATTTGTAGCCCTAATTATGATTTTTTTGTGGTTTTGTTAATGCAAATGATTTCTGATACATATAACACTACTTTATGCTGATAATTAGATGTTCAAATAAATTGCTTAAATAGGAGAAAAAAGTTGTATCAACTCTGTCGGACAAGTTTATTAAAATTTTTATAGAAACCCAACGTTTCGCAAACACACCATTTCCATCATCAGAGGAAACCAAATTATATAGATCTAAAAAGGTGTTATAATAATCTATCAATATATTAATATGAACAATTTGAAAAAAGTATGGATAACCAACTTACGAAATAGTTACGGTAAGTCTTCGTTGTCATTTTTGGACCAGTTTGATAATTGAAAAGAATTTAAAGAGTCAGTAGTAATTTTTAAAAATATATCGACAGCTGTTCGATAAAATATAATGTATGAATTCTCTGTAAAGTGAGTTATAAAATTGATTAGCAAATAAGTATCATAATAACAATAGAGGTTATGTTCATATGATAGAGAGTTATAGTTACCATATTTCAATTCAGACGACCTCAAGAAATTCATGTAGTGAATTAAAATTAAAATAATTTTACAAATAACTGTTAACAAGATACAATTTATAAATTAAACAATAAATTTTTTTATTACTATGAGAGCAGGATAAAAATGCATCTAGCTCCCATGAAGATGACTTCAAAAGTGATGGTCAAGGGAAATTAGCTATCCTAACATACAGTAGAACAGAGAGTATTAAAGAGAGTGGAAGGTGACCGTACACTGGACACTAGCGCACCCTGCCATCTCGGGGACAAAGCTCGGGCATTTCAACGGGAAGTTTACTTTCTATGATGCGTCTTCTCTGACAGTGAAAAAGATTTTGTTTACAAACAAGTTTCATATCGTAGAGAGTTTTCAATAAAAATGCCACATTACTGAAGTGTGAGTGGCTGCAACAATAGCACAATATAAAATGAAATTATTTGAAAAATGTTTAAAGTAAAAGATTTTGGATGCACGCATTGCAAACTGAATCATAAATGGAAAAGATATCTATTCAACTAATTTAAAAATCTGTCGAAATCGAACTTGGACAGATTTTTCTTCTGAAGCTTTATAAAATTTCTGGTCAGCGGCCACCCTGCATTTTTGAGTCTATGTTGGTCCTTTCAAAATACGATACTTTGTTTTTTTCTTTTTCTTACTTTATACGTGTTGACTCCAAAATTATAATTTTCCTGGCATTTATATGATATTAGCTACGTCGCTGGATTAATCATTCATAGAATAACATTGTTAATTTTAGGTTTTATGGATGTCGAAAATTTTTTGAGACAAGCTCAAGTTTTATGAAGAAAAGTTCTAGCAATTTAATGTGAATTTAACGTGAATTAAATTGTAAAGTTACAGGTACTGCCAAAGAGAAAGGCACTAAAAGCAAAGAGCGCGGAACGGATCCAAATGGTGTGTGGATTTTCATATCGACGGACACGTTTTCAAAGCTTCCTGCTATTTATGAAACGTACGTTTGCAATGAAATGTGTATTTTATTATATTATTTAAGTTTTTTTATGTTACTGTTCTGTAATACTGAACCTGTAAGTAAAACAAATTAATTTTGAACCAAAAAAGAACGGGTTTTCAACAAAATATTTGAATCTTTAGCCAAAGTGATCACTTTTCAGATAAAATGACGAAACTTCTACTGGAATAATTGAATTTTTAACCAAACAAATAAATTTTCAACTAAATTGATGAATCTTTAACTCAAATGGTTGAATTTTCAACCAAAAAGATGAATATCTACCCATCAAGATTAATTTTCTAAAAAAAAATAATTTTCAACACAATATATGAATTTTCAATAAAAAATAGAATAGTTTAAATTCAAATTGAATTAATTAATTTTTTAACAACAAAATAACGGTATTTCAATTAAATAGTTCAATTTCCAACCAGTGTGATGACTTTTCAATTAAAATGATGAATCCTTAACTGAAATGGTTGAATTTTCAATCAAAAAGATGAATCTTCAACTGGAATCGTTGGATTTTATACCAAAAAGGAACACCAAATTTTCACTGAATATTTAAATTTTTAAATAAAAAAGATCAATTATTAATCAAACAGTTAAGTTTTCGTCCAAGGATGATAAATTTTTAACCAAAAATAGAATAGCTAAATTTTCTGTTTGAAAAACTAATTTTTAACAAAACAAAACAAAAAGAATTTTCAGTTACAAAAATTTATTTTCAACGAGGTCGTTGAATTTTCAATCAGAGATGAATTTCCAATTACGTTGATGAATCTTCAACGAAAAGAATGAATTTTTAACAAAAGAGTTCCAGTTTTAACGAAGGAGTTAAATTTTTAATTGAAAAAGATGAATTCTCAACAGAGAATGTAACATATGCAATTGAAATTTCAACCAAAAAATTTTATAATTCTAGATAAAAAACCGTCAAATTTAACCAAAAAATATAAATTTTCATTAATAGTTAAGTTTCCAATTAAAAAATACTTTTCAGTCAACAGAGAAAACAAATTCAAAGTTACTTAAGTTTTCACATCATCCTTCATGGGCCTTTCTTCTTTTTCATTCACTCAAATAAAAATTCATTCCCTATAACAAACATTTTCCAGCAAAAATAAAATATAATTCACTTCGTTCACGGAAACTACCCTTTATAGGTTTGGTTCGCCAATTTCAATGAAAAATTGTATTCAGTTCATTTATCTCTATGAACGATTGAAAAAAAGTTAATTGTACTATTTACTTCGATTTAATATAGAAAATAATATAAAATTAGCCATATTACTATAAAAAGACACATTTCTTTGCTGTTCCACAATAGGGACATACATTATGGAAGACCGGTACTAGAGTCCAAAAGTTGTTTCACAATAGGCACATAAAGGACGTTCCGCTTTTTCATAAGTGTAATAACTTTGCTCAGACTAAATGAAACTTTTAATAGACGTTTTGCATTCAGAAAAAGATCAGCGCATTCATTGATATAAACATTTTGAAAATCTATTCTACTATAGTTCAACAATTAATGAAAATCTCAAACCCCCCTCAAAAATTGTCTCATGATAGGTACCTTTACCTCATGTTTATTGTAAATAAGACAAATTATATTTACAGAATATACCTGAAGTATACTAAAGTATGGATTTCGATTTTTATACATTTATATTAGTTATTTTTGATAAATCTTGTATTTGTTTGCATCATATGCCTATTGTAAATGAGAGAAATTATATTTACGAATAACACTCGATTTGTATAACTTATATGTTTATTGTAAATAAGATAAATTAGATTTACACAGTACACCGATACGATTTTTATACAAATTTATTGGTTCTTTTTTATTAATGAAATATGTTTTGTTCAAAAAATAAATGATCTATTATTATTACCTTCTCTAAATAGTAATTAATCTGTATTTTCAAATTTGTTATGGATTTGAATTTCGCGGCCTTCAGATTTAGTTCTTCTCCGAGACTGTAGGGGCGCTGAAACTCGTGCACGGAAAAATACATAGGGCCCTTATGGCACCTTCCAATCCCTTTAATACTCTCTGCAGTAGAAGTGAAGAAAAGGCGCAAAAATTTGAAAAGTAATACAACAGTTAGGTTAAAAAAATGGTTATTTAAGAAGTAGAAACAAGCAAGATAAGTTAATTTTATCGTATTCAATATTGTATGAAAGTTCAAAAAAAAAACTTCATTGTAGGAATTTGTTATGAATGTTATAAAAATAATTCTGGAATAGAATTGTAATATTCATTAAGATGTTTAAGATCCGTGATTTTGTTGAGACAATTATCCAGTTCTTTTTTAGTAAAAATCATTTCTACTAAGGATATTTTCATAGGATGATTCTTTTCCTGTAAAACTTCAATTTCATCCCAAGGGAAAATATGAGAAATATTAGTTAGTTAGTTAGTTTTTTCTAAGATTTCTGATTGACCTTCGCCTAATTTCATCATTTTATTAATTTTATAATTAACACTAAAGGTGGTGCTAATTTTATAAGTTTTTAAAAGTCTTCTTATATTTTTAGAAATTTTACCATAGTATGGAATAGTGATATTGCTTTTAGGATCAAATTCTTTTTTTTTTAGTGTAGAGTTATTAAATCTATTTTTGTTATTAAGTTCTTTCAATCTATCATCAATTTGTTTATCAATAATATTTAGTGGAAAGTTATTCAGGAAAAGATAATGTTTTACTATTTTTAAGTTATCATTATGAAATTTATTATCAGATAGTAGAATAGCTGAATCAAATAAGTTCTTTATATGTTGGAATAGATGTGATAGGAAATTAATTAAGCGACCAGAATATGTTGATTTGCGAATCAAATTTTCAAGTAGAATGAGGTAATGCCAAATAATGTGGACAAACATAATTGTTCAAACAATTCATGTTTATTGTTGAATAATATCCAATTTGAATAATGCTAGAAGTTTGCTATTATTTCTGAAATTTACAACTTAATATTCAAATATTAGTGCACCTTTACTTAGTAGATAGATGATGAAAGTTAAGAAGCATTGTTGTTCAAACAATTTATTATTGTTAATAATTACCTTCTCTTACATAAGTGCTAAAAAGTTGCAGTTTTTTTTCTGTACTCCTAATCTATTTGTTCAATTTTCACTTAGTGAAGTAGTAATTAATGCAAATTAACAAAAATGCTTATATAAGCAATTGATTATTGTTCATAACTGTCTTCTCTTAGAGTAATACCAGAACATTTTTTGTTTGCAAAATATTTAATTTGGCGTTGACTTTTCAGTGATGAACAAATAATAAGTTAACCTCAACAAGAATCCTTCTTTAAATAGTATTGCATTTTTTAAGTGAATTATCTTTGCTATTTTCCCAATGTTTGAAAACAATTAATTCCAACAAGAAACCTATCTTACACAAGAGACAACAACAAATAACTGATTAATTTTAGAAAAATATATTGCAAAAAAGAATCTAGAAGTGCGAAGCAAAGTTGAAAATTTCAGAAATAACTGTAACTTTCTAACACTTGTCAAAGAGAAGATAGTTATAAACAATAATGAACTAAAAAATAAAATAAAAATAATGAACAATAATGTACAAACAACTATTTTTATTAACTTGCATTAATTATCACCTCGCTAAGTGAAAAGTGAACAAATTTAAAAATTACAGAAAAAAGCAACTATCTGTCATTAATTGAGATGAAGATAGATATAAACAATAATAATTTGTTTAAATTATTCTTTTGCCAAATTTAATGATTTATTGAGTTACTTCAAGTGAAAAATAGCCAAAAATTTAAAGAAAACCTGAAATCATCTTGTATTAATCTAGAAGAAGATAGCTATAAACAATCATAATTTGTTTAAACAATTATTTTTGCTAATTTAAATTAAGCATAAACTCACTTCAAGTGAAAAGTGGACAAAAAGTTTGAAATTTCAGAAAAAATCGCAATTTCCAGCATTATTCGGAGAGAATATTATTAACAATGATGATGAATCGTTTATACAATTATGTTTGTTGAAATTAATTAACTGTTACCTCATTCTAATAGAAAATTGGATAAAAAGTGGAAATTTTTTGAAAAAATCGCGACTTTCAATCTCTATTCTGAGAGAAAATTGGTAAAAACAATAATATATTGCTTAAACAATTTATATAAACATCTAATTATCAATATAAAGTGGTATTTCATGTATTATAAACAATTTGAATTCAGAAAGCGCAAAAAATTATGATTAGCGCCAAAAACTAGCAAAACTCATTTTTTTCACTTATGGTGTTTTTTTTGTACCCTACAAAAGAGACTTATGGGGGTGATATTTGAAAAGTAATATTCAGTTGCTATTCTATGGCTTATTTTAAAGAGAAATGTTGATTTTAATTCTGATTCAGCTGATATTGACAATTCTGAATAAAATTTACCTAAACGTCTTTTTTTCCTATGGGAAACACGTGTTAAAACTTCATGGGGATTGCGTCACCTCTAAATATCATTTTTTTCAAAAACAAAAACAAAATATTTTTATGTGGATTTGGAAAAATTTCCGAGTGATATGAATACAAATTTTCAGTGCATTTTTAGGCCAACCTAGTGTCCATTCGTCGTACTTTTTCGCTGGGAAGAGGAAGTGGGGTAAGTGAGGGAAGAAAAATCAGGGAAAGAGAGGGGAGAAAAATTAGTGGGAAATAGAAGCGAAAAAGTGGTGGAAGAAAGGGGCGAAAAAGTAGGGGAATGAGGGGAAGGAAAGAAGGGATGTCGATGGGAGGTGATGTATCGGAAATGAGAAGAAGAAAATTAGGGAAGTGAAAGAAGGGCAAGAAGAGCAGGTAGAGGTTTGGAAAATATAGCAGGTGACAGGAGTGAAAGCGAGGGAAGGAAAATTAGGGAAAAAGGAGGACAAAAGGTAGTGGATGTGAGGGGAGGAAAGGTAAGAGAGGTACGAGAAAGAAAAGTAGGAAGGAAAGGTAGGAGAAATGAGAGGAGGAAAAAAGGAGGAGAAAAGGTCAGGGAATGGAGGGGAGGGAAAATAGAGGAGGTAAGGATGGAAATGAAGGGAGAAAAAGTAGGGGAGTGCGTATTTTTTTCTGAAAGGTCTGATTGAAATTTTGATTTCACAAAGCTCTTTTCTCCACATATTCAAGCACGATGTTGGCAATATTCGGAGACAAAGGAGAACATATTGGGTAACCTGAAACTTGTTTGCAATACTTTTCATCAAAAGAAAACACTTCATTGTTGAAAACTGATGTTATACCAATAATAATTTTATTAATTGAAATCCTGGTTAAATCTTTATAAATATTTAATTTGTGCTCTACACATTTTATAACCAAATGTAACACAATAATATCTAACATGGACACCACATCTAAAGAAGCTAAAGAAAAAGTGACTGGTATTTATATATTTTTGATTTTTGCTCTAAAGTCCCAACTATCTTTAATCAAAGAATTTATTGTCAAAAAGAAAAGAAAGGAATTCATTTGAAACGTTCTTTTTTTTTGACAGTGTGAAAGTTTCCGTTATCTAAAAAGAGAATAAATGGTTACTTCTGGAAACATTTGCTCAAAGTTACGGCTGCCTATATACGAAGTATTACGATATTTATACTGTTCAAACACTTCGGGACTTGAGAATGAAAACTGAGTTCTAAACTACTAAATCAGAGGATACGACCTGCAGAAAGTTTGTTCCAGAGTGTCTTGTACAGTGCTGATGGTACACGAACAGAAGTAATACATAACAGACCGACATATAACGGCAGACGTTACTGCAATTGTGGCGAATTCCCCACACATCTGCACTGAACTTTCCTATAATTTGCGATGACCGCCACTTTGGAACGTCGGACATTCCTGTATTTATTAGAGAATGGTCGCAATTGAATTTCCTATATTTGTTCCTTATTTTTCGTCGAGCTTTTTAAAAATGGAATTCAGTTTAATTAATTGAATGAATGATCTACAGTACCATCTAGGATTGATTACAAATATAAGAAGGGGGTTGCAAAGGTTATGTAACACGTAACACTTCTCTGATCAAAAAAAAACATTGTCGATTTACTGGTCAAATAATTTTCTGGTGAAACAAGAAAAAATCTGCCTCAGCCCGGATTTGAACCGGGAACGCCACTATCCATGAGTGGAGCGTCAACCAATTGAGCCACCGAGGCTGCAGCAGACTTCTCGTTTCACTAGAATATTATTTGAACAGTAAATCGAGAATGTTTAACACCAGAAAATTAATTAATTACCCTGGTCGACAAAATAACATCATTCATTATATTATTCAGATTCGGGGAAACGAGAAGTTATCTACTGCAGCCCCGGTGCCTCAATTGATTAACGCTCCACTCATGAATAGTGGCGTTCCCAGTTCAAATCCGGGCTGAGGCAGATTTTTCTCGTTTAACCAGAAAATTATTGGACCAGTAAATCGACAATATTTAACAACAGAAAATTAAAAAACGCAGTAGTTGCATTTTCAAACAAATAGTTGAGTGATAAATAGCCTGAAATTATGACTTTTCTTCTTTAACAAAATGGTTGCATTTTCAACAACATGATTGAAATTCCAAAAATATTATCGAATTTTTTATCAAAAAGCTGAATTTTTAACCTGCAAAGATGAATTTTCAATACCAGAAGACGATTTTTCAATAAAATAGATGAATTTTCAACGAAATAGTTGAATTTTCAACTTTCAAAAAAAAGGTTTGGAACCAAAAATGTAATAATCAAATTTTCAGTTAAATAAACTAATTTTCGATAATAAAAAACTTAATATCAACCTGTTGAATTCGATGAAAAAAACGAATTTTAAACAAAATAATTGAATCCTCACTAAATAGATGAATTTTCGACAATCACGATTAATTTTTTACACGAATAGACGAAATTTCAACAAATTAGTAAATTTTTCAAGCTAAGATGTAAAATGTTTTAAAAAACTTTCAATAAAAAAAAAAGAATTTTAGATACTAAAGTTTATTTTCAATTAAGAAAGATCAATTTTGAACTAAAAAAGATAAATATTCAACCAAAAATGGAATCGTTAAATCTTCAATTCAGAAAACTAATTCCCAAAGAAAAACTAATTTTTGTTCCAGTTGAATTCAACTCAGAAAAAAACTAATTTTTAACATAATTGGAGAATCCTCAAACAGAATGATGAGTTTTCTATCACGTATTTGAAGTTTCGACATACGAAGAGAAAAATTTTCAATCAAAAATGGAATAGCTACATTCTCAGTTAAAAAAAATTAATTTTTACTAAAATAAAATATAAGAAAAAAAAAAAAAAACAAATTTCCAACGCGATAGTTGAATTTTCAAATAAATAGTTTGAGTTTCAATGAAATAGTTTAATTTTCTACTAAATAGTTAAATTTTTGAGACAAAATGACAAATTTCGTACAAAAAAGTAGATTTTCAATCCGAAAGTATATGAATTTCCAACAAAAAAGGTAATTTATGACCAAATAGCTGAATCTTTAACTAAAAAGATGAATTTTCAACCAAGAAGAATTATTTTCTACCAAAAAGGATGAATTTTAGATAAAAAATTAATTTTCAACAAGAAAAAAAACAGTTTTCTATACAAAATATCAGTTTTCAACCAAAAATGGAATATTTAGATTTTCAGTGTTGGAATTTGATTCTAAACAAAAAAACAAATTTTCAGCAAAATATTTGAATTTTCAACGAACAAGATAAATCTTCAATTGAAATAGTTAAATTCTCATCCAAAAAAGATTAATTTTCAATTAAGGAATCGTGTTTCAAACACAGAAGGATGAATTTTCAACCGCGAAATAATTTTCTGCCAAATAAGACGAGTTTTCAACAAAATACATGAATTTGAAAAAAAGAATGGTTAGCAAAATAGTTTAATTCTCATTCAACAAGATGAATTTTCAAGTAATATGATGCATTAAAAAAAATTTTCAAGGAAAGAGATCGACAGTTAACAAGTTGAATTTTCAACAAGTAAGCTTATTTTTTAACCAAGAAGATTAATTTCCTGCAAGAAAAATGATCAACAAATTAAATGAATTTTCAACTAAAAATTATGAAATATACAAATGAATCAAACAGATGAAACTTTAATAAAAAAAACTGATTCTCAACAAAGTTGTTCAACTTTCAACTTTGTTTAATTTTTTACCAAAAGTATAACTTTTTGAGAAAATTTTTTAACATAATAATTAAATTTTCACCCAAATAGTAGAATTTTAAACCAACTGAGATGAATTATGAAACAAAAATATAATTATAGACTTTTATTAATTATTTTCTTTTTGGGTTTAATTAACTCAGTTCTAATTAAATAAAAAAAAAAAAAAAAAAAAAAAAAAAAAAGCCAGAAGAATTTTGAAGATTCAATTTAAACTCCTAGAAAAATCTAGCAGAGTAATATCAAAAATTTAAAAGTCGCGCGTTCTTGTGACGCATTTTTTTATTTCTCATTGGCGGAAAATGTCAAGAGATAATCTTCAAAGACTCATTCGGCTTTTGAGTACCCATTGACTTTCAATGAACAAATTTCAAACAATTCGAAAGAGCATTGTAATGAAAACAACATTCATCCTTTCAAATTCGAATCAAAGCCGGAATATTGGCGATTAAATGACAAAAAATATTCACAGTACCATCCAGGAGTATGAGGACACCTAAAAAAAACTAGCGATCAAAAACACGCATTCACTTCTCACAGGATATCTTCGGAACAAAATAAGATAACATTTTTTTAAACAATGCGTTAAAAAGCTCGTTAAATTTCGCAAAAAATTATCTATAATATATGTACTTTTGATAGATACAAATTGAGTTAGTTAGTGAGAGAGTCCGGTCCATTTTTGTGATTTTTGCTAATTTTAAAGATTCAATTTCAATTCCTGG
>CAKNXH010001539.1:138540-151410 GCA_932178445.1 Andricus quercusramuli | reverse complement strand
ATTAGAACAAGTTGACAAGTACGTATATCTAGGTAGTCTATTCACTAACGACGGAAAAATAGATAGGGAATTAGATAGGCGCATAAATAAGGGTAAGCAGGTTATCGGTAGAGCAAGGTCCATTCTCACAAATAAAAACATATCAAAAAAAGCTAAAATGGCCATACATAACTCCATTTTCGTACCGACTGTACTATACGGTAGCGAGACATGGACCTGTCAAGAAAAAGACAGGAGTAAAATCAACGCGATCGGCATGAAACCTCTGCGCATAATATGCGGGAAAACACTGATGGACAAAGTACGAAACGAGACAATCCTCAAAGAATGTGGTGCAGGGGAGACACTAGTTGACATATGGGAAAGAAATCAGCTAAGGTGGTTCGGACATCTTGAAAGAATGAAAGATGAACGACTGACCAAGCAAGTGTATAAAGGTAAAGTAAATGGCAAAATGCCCAGAGGTAGACCGCCGAAAGAATGGTTAGAATCTGTGAATGAGACACTAATACGAAGAGACATACGAAGCCATAGAAATACAAGAGCCTGCATGAAAAAATGCATGGACGTGAATGAAGCTAGAGTAGTATGCCAGGACAGAAATATGTGGCGACAAATTGTTTATGAACTGAGTGACAATAGAGTGAATGATACCTGAAACAAAGACCTTGGATACTAATGGGCCCAGGTGGGGAACCATACATAATAATTTTGTGAGGCTCCTCACTTGGGGTGATCGCTAGAGAGATTGATCAGCAACCTGGGTCGGAGCAGTGTTGCGGAGTGAACGTGTAATTTATATAAATAACACGAGAACTCCAGATCAATCTAAAACATCTATACATAACACCTACATACCCATCCACCCTATACCCATATACCGATCAACCTCATACCTATATACCTATTTCACTACTTTCCAACCAAACAAGTCACGCCTGCCCCGGAAGGGAAAAGGCTTAATGGTATAATAATAATAATAATAATCCCAAATGAAAAGTGCGCCAAATTTTTAAAAACTTTTTTTAAATTTAATTTATATAATGCTTCGGTACATTTTGTTAGTATTCAATATTTCTGTTTTTAAATTAATGGATGTTTTAATATATTTATTATTGAAAATGGATTCAATAATTTTTCTTTTATCGGTATTGTTTTCTCGTGCTAAAATTTTGATATTATCCAGTTTGAAAACAAAATAATGATTTAATTCCCATGCATGTTGTGATAAACCAGTATTTTGATTTCCCAGTTCACAATCCCTTTTATGTTCGTATATCCGAGTTTTTAATCTCCTGCCAGTTTCTCAAATATAAATTTTGTTGCATCATTTACAATTGATCAGATATACAACTCCAGATAAGTTTTCTTTGCTATCTTTATCTTTATTTCTAAAGAAAGGAAGTTTATTTAGTGTGTGGTTGTTTGTGAAATAAACATTGATGTTGTATTTTTTTGAAGAAGATCTAAGACGTTCTGAGAAATTTTAAATATATGGTATAGAAACTTTAAGGTCTGTTTTTTTATAGGTTTCATTCCATTTTTTATGTTTTGAGGAACTATTGTATATTTCAAATATTCTTTCTTCAATTATTTTATTTATTAATTGAAGTGGGTAATTATTTTGTACTAAGGATTTTTTAAATTGATTTTAATTTTATTTTCGGAATTCAACATCGCTTAATTTCACACATCTATCCACTAGTCCTTTAATCAAATCTACTTTTTGAGCAAATAAATCATGAGAATTATAATTTAAATAACGTCCTGACCATGACATTTTTTTATACGAATTTGTGATTAAGTTTCCTTCTGAAGTTTTCATGATTAATAAATCTAGGTATGTTATTGAATTGTTTGTTTCTTTTTCAATTGTAAATTTAATTGATTCTTCTAAGCTATTGAAAATATTTATGAATTCATTTATTTTGTCTGATGGAATAATAGCCAGGATATCATCCACGTATCTTCTATAAAGAATAGGAGAAAAACTTAAATTATCAAAGGCCCTTTTTTCAAGATCCTCCATTACTAAATTTGCTACAATAGGGGATAAAGAAGAACCCATTGGACAACCTGAAATTTGTTTGTAAAATTTATTGCTGAAAGAAAATATTGTATTATTTAACACTGTTCTAGTAGCGATTAGAAATTCGTTTTTAGTGATTTTTGTTAAGTTTTTATTAATATTTAATTTCTTCTTCAATGCAATCTGATGCAAGTTCCAATGGAATGCTGTCATATATTGATACTATATCAAGTGAAACTATTGAATGTGAATTAGGAACTTTGATACTTTGTAGTTTTTCTTTTAAGTCCATAGAATTTTTATGAAACGCTTGAGTTTTTCCTGAAACTGGTTTTAAACAATTTGAAATATATTTGACTAAATTATAAGTAGGAGAACCTACTGCAGAAACAATCAAACGCCATTTTAAATCAGATTTGTGAACCTTTGGGAGAGCATATGCTTTAGAAACTACACTATTATGTGATTTTAGTCTATATGGCATACTTTCATTTATCAATCTTTTATTTTCCAATCTAATAGCAATATCATTGCATTTTTGTTCAAGAGTTGGAACCATACTAGTTTTTATATTTTTATAAAGAATGTCATTTTTTAATACATTTTCAACAGTTTTCATATAATCGGTGCGATTTGCAGCTACAGTAATAATGCCCTTATCGGCTTTTAATAACATCAAGTCTTTGTGTTTGTTTTGAAAATTTTGAATAGGCTCTAGAATTTTATTTTTGTTATCAAATTTATTTAAAAAATTATGGTTTGAAATTAATTGAGTTGTAATTTTCCTGATATTTAATTTGAGTTCATCGTTTTCTATATTTTTAGTGCAATTTTCTATATTGTCAATCATACTATTTATTGGAATGTTGTTGACATTAAAAGGAATACCATGTTTATTGCTTAAAGCTAAAGTTTCAGCAATTTCATTTGGGATTTATGTATTAGATAAATTCTTAAACCATTTTCTTAATCGAAATTCTGTAAAAATCTTCTGTGATTCGAAATTTCTTTTTTTTAGAAGATCAAATTTTTCTATACATTTTCTTCTCTTGTCATATTTTTATTTAGTCAGACTAAGTTCTTGTGTGTTAAAAAAAGGTAAAATTGAAATGTCTTTTACAATGTTGGATAATCTGTATTTTAAGTGATTTGATAAGTGTCCTAAATCTTTGATATTTCTAACTAAGTTATTAATTTCATAATATAAACATTTTTTTTGAAAATGTGATTTTGTTCTTTAAAATTTAGGTAATAATTTGTAATTTAAATTGTGCAAATTACATTTGCTAGTTTGATGTTGAATATGTGCTGGAATCAGGGCCTCTTTTCTGCATCTAATTAGGAATGTGCGTTGTTCCTTTAGATTAACTAATGTTCTGTTAGTGTGTATCCAATTTCCTATTAGTTTTCTTGGAGTGTCACCATACCTCTTCAATTCATTAATTGAAAATTAATTTTAAAATTCATTAAAAAAATTTTTAAATTAATTTTATTCATGAAGAATAACCATGTTATTTAAAAAACGGTCGGAGAAACATTCACTGTGAGGAAATACTCCAATGCACTGAATATACATATGCACATAGGTATTCCAAAGGAACCAACAATATGAGTTCCAATCGAGGCTTATTGTACGCAGAACTCATTTTCTGCCTCGACTTCGAAGATTTTAAAAGTTGATGATGCACCCTTTGCGCTATAATACAAATTTAATGATATTCTACTGGAAAAAATTTAATGATGAAACTAAAATGATAGATATTAGACATTCTTAAAAGGAAGATAATGAGCATGAGATGTGACAGTTTTTAAGATTACATTTAAAACTTTTACCTTATGCAGATCTTTTTCTTATGTCGCCATCAATCAGATATCAACGAACTAAAAAGGAACTAAAAAGGAACCTATTTTTGGCTTTGCCTGCTTCTACTGGAGAGAATTGAAGTAGAAGATATTATCGTAATTAGAATAGATATAATAACTCAATAAATATCATTTTCAGGTTATATAAGAAAAACTCTTAAAAATAAAGGCGTATTCATATGCAAGAAACTTTTTATCCTAATTCCAGTTGGGTTGTGGATGCGCCTTCATATTTTTATATCCAAGTATCTTTAAAAGAACCCTTTTGGGTCAACAAAGCTATCATTAATATTCTGTAAACCGATTTAAAAAGGTATCGTCAAATTCCTTGCACTAAAAAAATGGTTTAGCTGTCCCAGCTAGACGTTAAGCCGTTTTTCGTCTTCTAAAAATTGCATTTCAATGTATTACCTAAATTTCTAGTTGTGTTACCTAAATATCTAGCCGTTTCGGCTAAATTTTGCCATACAGAAATTATCTAGATAAATTAGCTAGATAGTTTCTAGAATGTAAAATTAGCTAAAACAGCTAGATCTTTAGGTAACATAGCTATATTTTCTTAGAAGGCCTTGTTATTGATAAAACACTTTAATTCCTATAAAATCCCTGTTAACACAAATTCAGTGGAATCCTATAAAACATCTTAAAATATCTTATTTTCTTCAAAACTTCCTTAAAAAATTATGAAATATTTGAAATCCACTGAAATACCGTAAGATCTCACAAAACTTAGGAAGCCCTTCGAAATCTCTTGAAACCTTTAAAAATACCCTCACACCTTTGAAATCCCTTGAAATATTTGAGACCCACTCAAATCTACTAGAGTCTATAAAAAAACCTTTAAATTATGTGGAAATCGTTTGAAATATTTGAAAAATTCTTTAATATTTTCAACTTGAAATCTATAGGGATTGCTTTCAATCTTATGAACTCTTTTAACTTTCTTAGAAATCCTATGAATCCCTAAAATATTTCAAAATACCTTGAAAGCACTTCGAATTTTGTATATTCTGAAGGAATTCCTGAAGATTTTTTATATGTTTCAAACATTCTGAAATCTTATGAAATCGTTTAAAATTATATAATCCAACAAAATTCTTTGAAATCTCATTAAATTCCTCGCAATCTTTTTAAATACACTGTATTCTTTAAAATCCTTTGAAATGTTTACAATCCTTATATATTGTGAAATCCATAGAAATATTTGAAAATTATGTACATCTTGAAATCTTCAATATGTTTTGAAATTTGTTTCAAAACGTTTAAATCTTCAAAATCATCTGAGACACCATAAAGTCCCTAGAAGTCCCTTAAAATTTCGTTATATTTCATTAGCTCCCTGAAATTCTCTAGAAATTCTTTTACATTTTCAGAAATATCGTGAAACGTTTGAAAATTCTTGGAATACTGTAAAATACTCTGAAATTTTGGAAATCTTTTAAATTACATTGCACTTTTTTCCAATAAATCTTTAAAGTACTTGGAGATCATATAAATTTGCATAGGTCTGGTAAAATTCTTACAAAGTCCTTGGAATACTTTTAAATTCCGTTAATCATCTTTGAAGACGTTATTTTTTTTTCTTCAAAAATGTTGAAAACTTGGAAATCCTCTGAAATCAGATTACACTTGTTGAATCCCCAAAAATAGTTTAAACCCTTTGAAATCCCTTGAAATCTTTCGAAACCTTCAAAATATTGAAATCCTTTGAAATTTAGATTTTGTAGATGGCAAAAAGATTGAAACTATATTCAAAGGCAAAGAGAAGAATATCGATCCAATAGGGAGCAATTTGAGAAAATAGCAGCATTATTGCCATTTTTTCTAAATAATAGCAAAAAAAGTGTTTATCGTGGCGTAAGTCCGAGGCCTGATGTTAACTTGCAGACTTTTTTATAGCTAATAAATAACACTTTCTTTAAATTATAACATTTTTCAAAGAAATTCGCAGGAAGGTATAAAAGCAAAAAAAAAAAAAAATCAATGAAAACTCGAAAACGCTCATAAATCTAAGATAGAAAACAAGAATAGTCCAAAATGGCCATTCTTCAATTTAATAAATTGAATAATGTAATTCTATAATAAACTGAATACCTAAATAAATTTAAAAATGCAATTTTTGAAATGATAAAAAGGGAATCAAAGAGAACCAATCAGTGTATTTGACAGGTTTTCTCTTATGATTATAAAATTGCAATAAGGGAGAAAAAAGGGAAAAATTACATATAATGAGGAGAGTATATATTTCATGATAAATTATAACCTCACGCAAATCTTAGAAATAAAATATGAAATGATGAACGGTAGAGCATATAACACTGTCAAATACACTGATTAATTCTCTTCGATTACCTTTTTATTATTTCCAAAACTGTATTATTGAAATTATGTAGATAATAATTTTATTATGGATGACATTATGTACGTTATGTCTCCAATCAGTAAGACAGAACATTTTTCGAATTCAGATCAAGAAAATACAGGTAAAATGATAGTGAATTAAGTTTTTGATTTTAGAATTTGATAGAAACAAATCCATTTTTATTTTGATGAATACAAAAAGAATTTAAAATATAAATTGTTGAATTTATAAAATTTTTACAACTTTGGTGACTACTGAGGACATTATGAGATGAAATCGGTAGAGAAGGGGGAACACTGAAATAGGAGGTCGTCGCCGTATCGCGGTGTGATTGAATCTAGTGGGAGTGAAGGTGGCAGAGGATAAGGAGGGGAGCTAAGGACGTAAGAGAGGACGAAGTAAGTTGGAGAGGCCAATTCCCAATCGCTGGAGACACCGCGACGCCTACTTCTGATGGTGGTAACCTTCTGCGTGTGTATTTGTACACCAGTTACCTCGATGACTCGCCAGCACTATATAAATACTTATTCCGAGGCCGCGAATAGGATCCGACAGGAATTCCGAACAGTTTTTCATTTCCGGTTTTTCCACTTCTCAGAATCTTCCGACTCGAGAAATAGACCGGATCTGTTCGTATGGAAACTTTATTTTATTAAACTACAGACGTTTTCATTCATTTTACTCAAGTAGAATGGATATTTTCCATTCGCCTCTACGCTTCACAATTGGAAAGCTGGAACAATGTGTGACTGACTTTTGAGTTGAAAAAATTCAATAGATGATTACATTATTCAGAATCCTCGAGATCTAAGAAAAAATTATTTTCATGCTGAAATATGATGTCAAGAAAATGCGTTCAAGTATGAGGCAGACGCCTGGAAGAATTGTTTCATAATCTATTCGAATAATTTATTTGCAACCAAATCAAATATTATGGTCTATAACAATCCCTTCCCCTAAAAGCATCCTCTCTCTTCTCATATTATCTACCACCCCCTTCTCCTTACTTAGCGTCTCTACCCTATCCCTATCTCTCACAATCTTATTCCACTATCTACCCTTTCTTTATATCTGATCCTTACCCACCTCTCACCACTTGACCACCGCTTTCTCTCCCTCTCACGACTAATTTCCCCTCTTACATCTTCCCCTTCCCAATACCACTCCCCATAAACAATTATACTACGTCTACTTCTATCTTCCCCTGTCTTGCACTCATTTATCCTCACTTAATACTCGACTCTGCTTCTAACCAACACCCTACTTCTGCATTATTCCTTCCGTTGTTTCTCACCACTCATTCACCCTCCTACCACCCCTTCTATTTCCGTACCTATTTATCCTCATCTCCTCACTCACCCTTCCCATCTCATTTCCTTTATCTCTCACCTCCACTTTACTCCTGTTCCTCACCCACTTCATACCACTCTAACATTCCTCGCACCTCTTCATTCACCTTTTGTTACTTCTTTACCTTCCTGTGCTTTGCATTCAACTCCTCAGTCCTTATTTTCTTTTTCCACGCTCTCGCTTACATCCCTTTTACATCTCTCTTCTTATACACCTTGCTACCACCCGCAATACCTTGCCTCTTCCTTTACTCTTGCCTTCTAACTCGCCCTTCTTATCTCATCCCCCTTACGACTCGACTCAACAGTACCTCTGGTCTCCCACCACCTCACTTCACCCCTCACTATCCCTCACTCTCCGTCTCATCACCAATTTTTCCTAATGAATCAATTTATTACGCTTACCTTAATAACCCCAAACACTGTCACTTAAGTCATCTTTTATCACTTACTGCGCCTGCTTCTAAACAAACTTCTCCTACCCTCACGTCACTCTTTTCCTCCTACCTATTTGGTCGTCCTAGCTTTCGCTGTACTCGTTGTCATACATTTTTCATCCTTGACTACATTTTAAAATCTCCTTTCTTTAGTTCTTGTGATAATGTCTATAGACTCTTGAGAAAGACCACTGGGAACGACAATAATCAGTTTAGTTTTTCCCAACTCCTTCCTAACTCTGTATGGTCCCTTCTCATCCTTACATCTTGCCTCAATACTCACCCTGATCCTCACGCACCCCACTCCTCATCACCCATTACGCCTCTCCTTTTTTACACCCCTCTTCTCTCACCTCTTCACTCACCCTTACATTCTTTCCTCTAGACTTACCTCCTTCGTGATCCTAGCCCTTTCTGTACTTCTCATCCAGCCCCTCATCCCTTTTTTAATTGTTTCACAATCATGCTACAATCCTCCTCCTTCTCCTTACCCTTCCCCTCTACCCTTTCTCTCACACAATACCAACTAACGGAAACAATTGCTTGGAATTAGAAAAGAAAGTCTGCCTCTCACTACCTTCCATATATATCTAGTTCGTCTTCCTGGATTTTGCGGTACGCTTGGTCATACTTTTTTATCCTTGAATGCATTTCAAAATCTCCTTTCCTCACTACTTGTTATGCTCACTATAGACTCTTGAGAACGACCACTAAATACCACAAAAGTCGATTCAAGTTTTCCCAACCCCTTAAAGATAGGGTCGAATAAGAAAGAGGGATGGGAGGGGGGAAACACTTCCTAATGTTGGAAGAAAGGAGAGGAGAGAGAGAAGTCGAAGCATCGGTTTTCAATTCCTTTGATCTTCTCGCGGGCACTTACTAGAGCGTATTACCAACCAAGGGTTCGATACGAGTTTGAACGTTTTACTTCTGTAACCCCTTGAACTAGTGGTCAGTGCCTACCAACGTTCTTCATTCTTACTCCTTCGTTTTTCTTAGAATTCGAACCAAGGGGCTTGGATTAAGAACTTCCCAAGAGTGGCTAATTATCACGAGAAACCGATGCTGGACTAATTATTGCAAGAGCAATGCTAGAGATTTTTGCGGTATTCTTTGTGAAACTTGTTGGTTGAAGAAAGAGTGGAAACTGGGAGGCAAGAAGTGGAATGAAAGAAGAAGGCAAAGAGCTGAAAAAATGAAGAAAATGAAAAAAAAAGAACGGGGCAAAGATCGAGAAGCTATAGTTCGCAAATTTTCTTCCGGAAACTCTCCCTCGTCAGTACGCCATTACAGATCCCCTTCGTTCCGGGTGAATGAGATCATTCTGCTCTTTAGACTTTCGTACCTCCTTTCTTTTTCTTATCTTTTGGTTTTTCACTAATTGCGAGTACAATCTTAGCGGGAGGAAGTTTTTTTGGTGTGTTTAATTGGATGTTATTAGTGAGTTTGAAAAGTCGATTGGTAGGGGTTGAGTAAAATTACTGTTTATCTTAAACACACACTGATTACCAAGAACCAAGATTTTCTAGTTTTGCAGAAGATCTCAAACTAGCATATTACAAGTTTGGTAATTACCTTTTACTAAGAGGTGTATGAATACGGATAAAATTCTGAAGAATCCTATTGTTGCCTCCGTTTGAAATGAAAAAAAAATAATAATTCGAAGATTCTTAAAAAAAGTCAAGATCAATTTCCCCAGTCACGGCGCGTGTTCACACATGCCGGTAAATCAGATTCATGGAGCACGAAAACGCTCGTACGTAAAGTGCCCATCGAAACGTGGGCGGATCCGATGAAGGGATAAAAATGAAGATAAAAAAGGGTATTAAAAAAGAAGCAGAAGAAGACGAACGGTGGTCTCGCCTCGCACCGTTCGTGCATCTATCAGAGACTTTTTATCGAACGTTCTCACAGCCTGTTGTATGGCTTATAACAGGCAGGAATGCCGACAAGTCAAGCTCACCGGGGGTCATTCGTCACGTTTTGTGTCTACAGGCGTGCAGAACACACACGCGAGGTGTGAAATCCCCGTTCAGATCTGGAGCGATGTTGAAAAAACTGCTCGATCACGCAAAATTCGCCAAAAGATGTATCCGACAGGTACTTTAATATACTTATAGGTCATTTCATTTCATATGAGCCCACTACCTAGATTAATTTTTGATGCCAAAGATCTGATAAATTAAACTACAGACACGAATAGAGTAGAAATAGAATAGAAATAGAGACAAAACAAGAAGCCTAAAGGGTCTGATTGCTTGAAAACTAATTCCCGACATCAAATTATCATTGGATCAGATTCCAATCCAGCAACACAAGAAACTTTGGAAACCCCTTGATGAACGATTGGCGGAGGGAAAAAAGAAACTTTGAATAATTTACAACAATGGATTTCCAAGCACAGTAACCATCTTGAGAGACTCAACGAATTCAATCATGATCTATGATGTGTATACATAGGGATAATTGGTACAGGTAGACTAGTACATAGATCATATATATCCTTTGCCCTTATACTAGTAGTTATTTATATACCTGCGAACATAACTCTTAAGTTATTTGAAGAACTCCTAAACTTATTAATCGCACATCCACCTATTTTTAACTTACACTAAGCATTAAGATCAGGTAGGATTCAGAAGAACATTGACGAAGATGGAATGTGCAACTAGGTTGGCCTCCAAGTTTGATTGTATGATACTAATTTGTTTGATCTTGAAGAACTCCTAAGCCTAATAATTTCACATCATCACACTCTTGAGTAACACTAAGCAGTGAAATCAATTAGCGTTCAGAAGAACATTGACGAAGATGGAATGGGCAACTAGGATTACCTCCAAGTTTGATTGTATGATACTAATTTGGTTGATCCTGAAGAACTCCTAAGCTTATTAATTGGACAGCAGCCTACTCTTGACTCACACTAAACAATAAAATCAAGTAGTGTTCAGAAGGACATTGACGATGATGGAATGTGCAACTAGGATGACCTCCAATTTTGATTGTATGATGCTAATTTGGTTGATCTGTCACAATCGTCAGAATGTGAATGATGCATGCGGATTATTCTATGATTTTATTGTACTCTTCAATAAATGAATCAACTCCTACATATAAAGGTAACATCAATTATGTCAACGAAATGTGTATATCCAACAACCGATGCCACCATCAATTTACCTATTAATTTTGATATGTTATAAGGCAGCTTCATTATGGCTAATGAGTAATGTATAGACCACCCACAAAAGCTTTTATTCCTAGCCAAACATATAGTAATGATCCGTAACTCACAAAGTTCAGCAAAGTTGGTCTGAAAACATCTTTGATGCTTTTCTATATTATTATTGTAGCTAACTTCTTCGTTATAGCAGATGTACAAAGGACTACTGCCAAAGCTTTCAAATTCTTAGATAACTTTTTGTTACCCGTATTGCACATGTGAATTCTGAGTTCAATTATTCTATTAATTAAGTTGAGTAGATAACCATTAATAGCCAAAATTTTATGTTCTGTTTTGGTTCTTTCTGATATGCATATTTGAGGTTTGATTCTCTTTGTTCAAAATTTGTATCATCAAACTTGAATTCTGTGAATGAGGTACAATTCGACTGAATACAAAAATTATATCCAGGTATAAAAATATTTGGGGCAATTACATCGCATTTATTTTTGATCCACTGTAAAGCTAAATTGACAGGAATAGTAGGAAATGTTTAGGAACATCCAATGACAAAAAAATGTGATGTGTTGGCTTTTTAAATTTCTTTAGGCAATTCACGAAATTCTTGCAATCTATGTCGTTGCACTTTGATATTTCTGTTATCAGTCTTGAGTATTCAGCATTATTCTGGACGGATTGCTCATTTTATGTACTTTAGGAAGTCCATATGCTATGGAGATAGTATTAGCATTTGAGAATAAAAATAACATTTGTTTCATTTTCTTCTAGTCAATTTAACAGTTGGGTTACCCTCCTATGCTTCAAGAAACGTTAAACACAGATGCTTTTGACTCAATTTTAAATGATCTTGAAATTCCAATCATCAAAGAAGATATAAAAACTAAAGAAGAATTGTTTATTACACGTTGGTGTGCAGACCATTTTCCAATTACATGGTATTGCATCGAAACAAACTCAAGTGAAGTTTGCCTCTTGCGGTTTCAAACGAAAATTTGACAAGCTTAATGATGGTGGTAACCATTCATCAGAAATATATGTTCTTTCCATAGCTTTCGAATTTTGAATGAAAATTCCTAATATTTCAAAACACTTACGATTAGATTTTGATAAGGCACATAATAATAGAAGGCTTATAATTTGTAGCTTACGACCCTCGAAGGACAGAATATGCACTCCAGAGTATTCTGACATATTATTCAAAATAATTATATAATTTTGAGACTCGAAGTGTCTGAATTCAGGACCTGATAGGATGAAATTCACAGCAAATGAGGAACTCTGAAGTTTTCAAGCGGATGTTAGGTTCTGATGACCACTATATCCATTCAGGGTTATGAACTAGGAATTTGAAGCAATATTTAAATATACACTTCATTCAAATCTGACGATAAGTGTTTTGAACTATTCAGAATTTCAATTTCCAATTTGAAAAAACTATGTGAAGGACATATGTTTTTGAAAAATGGTTACCACCGTCATAATGTTTGTCCCATAACCCGGTAACCATGCAATATGGTGGCTCATATTTTTGCACCTACAAGAAGGACCTATAGTATTAAATTTACCGGAGGTTAAAGAAAATCGAAAAACATTTGTTCTGGGCAGTGCACTCAAATGAAATGAAATGCCCCTTAGATACTTCTTTG
>CAKNXH010001539.1:101624-127779 GCA_932178445.1 Andricus quercusramuli | reverse complement strand
ATATATATATATATATATATATAGATAGATAGATAGATAGATAGATATAGATATAGATATAGATATAGATATAGATATAGATATAGATATAGATATAGATATAGATATAGATATAGATATAGATACTATCCTCATATCGTGCGAAGCAACCAAAGACGCCAACGGAACCACGAGCATGACTGTGTGATATCGTTTAATAATATGTCCCATTCTATACTCAAAGCTAAAATTAGAGAAATGAAGAATTAATTAATTTTTTTAGATAGTTATGTTCAACGTCCTCGACATATTGCTACTGTGGAGCGGGTATATTCAATCCTGATTCCACGTATTTCTTTAATAACATTTTTTACAATTTGAGTGACATGAGAATTTCTGCTTAATTTATTCAGGACTATATAAAACATCACAAGAAATCGTGGGGCTATTTTTAGAGTTTGTAACGGTGTTGAAATTTCACCTTTTGCATCTGTGGCTGTAAAAGTTAATTTTTCAGTGATTAAAGAGTACATGTTAAAATAGGTATGAACATATTTATTTTTGATTACATTTGACATAAAGAAAATGCATATCCGTAAAATCATCATTTTTTTATTTTTTGATAATGTCTTAAATTGTGGGTTGTTGTTTTATTCAAAAAATAAGTATGTTTCCTAATTTTTAAGAACATAAACATGTAGCCAATTTAGTCAAAAGCTATTCTTAAATTTTTTTCAAAATGTAAACATTTCCAGGGAGATCCTTGGAGTCCTTTAATTTTATGACGAGATGAATAATTTCTGCTCTTACAATCAATATTTTAAAACCAATTCAAAAGTATATTTACAATTCCAATTTGTATGAATCTTGTAAGTTCATTTGAAATTGTGAGAAGGAAAGCGATTACAAAATTTTCCAATAATGTGAAGCAACGAGAAAGGTCTGGACAATGTTTACGATTTTTCAGGAGAGGAAAAAGACGTTTCAAAAAATAAAATTCACAGAGAAAAATAGATGCAGGTTTTCTCGACATTGGATAGAGACTAAAAATTAAATTTTCATATTTCTTAAGCTAGTAATCTTTTTTATGACGCTTTCACCCTTTCGTTGTACTACACATAAAATATTTCACGGGATTAATAGCAGTTGGCAAATCAAAAATAATTTTTTTGAACAAATTGAAGTAATAAGACCTCATATTTGAAAAAATTAATTTTGATTTATCATCTGCTTGATTGATTGAAAATGGTTCCCATATGCTATTTATTAACATAAGAGTGCTTTCTAAATAAAACATACAGAAGACTAAAATAGCGGTTGCTTTCTTATATCAATTTTACAAGCGCTTACAAAATTGAACAATAACAGGAATTATTCCGAATAAAATAAAAAGTATAACCTGATATCTTTTAAATACAAACAAAAATTAAATTAATTAAATATCGAATAATAATAATTAAATGATTAAATATCGAATATATTACAAAACTAGGACTCCAGCGATCACCTCAATTTTTTTCCTCCTCAAAAAGTTTCTATATTAATTGGACATTATTCCAAATAATAATATTATATTATTAGAGTTACAATAAAAAATATCACACTTTATATAAAATAAAAAAGTTGAAAACTGCTAAGAACTTTGTTTCTCAAATATGAACAAAAAAACAAACTTTTTTTGTATTCATTTATTTTTTGAATATTTTTATTTATTTATTTTTTATTTATTTTTATTTATTTATTCAATTTGTCTCATTGTACCACTTTTTTCTATCCCAGGAAATATTTAGTGATTTCAACAATATTTTTGCCCAGCCTATAAATGTGTTTTATCAATAAAATAAGAAAATATATTGAGATATATATTGAACAAGTTTCGCAGAATAAACAAATTCGTATTTGAGCAACTCTATGTCAAATGATCTGAAGAATTTAATCTATTGTTGGTAATTTTTATAAAAATTCTAGAATCCGTTCTCTTCGGTATTGAAAAAAAAACACAACATAATTTTTGAATCCTAAGTTTTTTTGATTTTTTCAAAAATTATTCTGGGGTTTTTCTTTCAACAAAAAGAGAACGGATTCTAGAATTTTCATCAAAATTATTAACAATAGCTGAAATTCTTCAGATGATTTGATACAGAATTGCTCATTTGTAATTAAAAAAAAAAGATTTTTAAAATGTTTATGAAACTTTTCTCTGACATAAATGAAGTCCTGATGACGTCATTGACAACTCCTCACCTTAAATATTTCAAAATAGGCTGAAATATTCATAACAGATTGAAATTTTTATTTTCATTATGATTTCTTTGAAGTGACAAAAAATTGAAAGCAAACAGATATTGTAAGAATCATTGGATATTTCTTTAACATATACGAAAGTACAATCTTGAAAAATTTGGATTTGAGTGGGTTTTTTTACACGTATTAAACTTACCCCTTTGAAGATTATGAACGCTTTTAGATTTTTTTAAAATATAAGTGAAAAGATGAAGTTGTACTCCGAGAAGAATTCTATGAACACCAATATATTGTTAGGAAAATGTTATACATTTTTTTTACGTGTAAAAAGTGAATAATATTAATTTTTCAGTAGAAATATCAAAAAATACGTTTTTTCGGATTAACTTTCTTTGTGTATGAAAATTTTGAAATTTCATTGGCTTTTCTAGTACAACGAGAGTCGAGGAAAATGCTTTGCTGGTAATATTATGATAAATAAATCATGCTGAATGGAAATATCTAAATATATAAAAACTCAATAGTTTTCATTTACTTATAGGTGCCAAAAGCTCAAATAAAAGAATTGTTTCAATTTTTTCCTTATAACTCTAGTATATGCCCTAAATGATGGTCCTCATAATTTTCTATTCATTTGTTGCTACGAATAAAAAAATTAATTTGAAGATGTAGATCATTTGCGGCTTTTTTGCGGATTTTAACTAGAACATTTATGGGGCAGCGTTTTACAATCGTCGGATCGAATTTTTCTAGAGGCCAAACTTCGTGATTTGACTTATATTTGAAAAAAAAATCGGGAAGCGTTTTCATCGTCTGAGTTCAGTCAATTCTCGAAAACTTATTTTTTCCGTGTTGTCATTGGTAACCTCAGCTTATACATAGATTTCTGATTTCAAAAAGATAATTATTGGCCTCTGAATTGCATAATGATTGGCTGAGACTGAACATTCTTTTTTTATTATATGTGAGACAAAGCAACAAACAATGATTTACAATCTGTAAAGAGTTTAAACAATGCAAAATGATTGTTTGCAAAGATACTATTGATTTTCTTTCCACACAATATGGCCAAACATTATATATTTTAACAGGGTGGCCGATAATTGGGGGTGAACGACCATTGTTCCGATTACCCAATAGTCATCATAACCATTCTGCATATGTTCCCCCTGTTTTACCAGAGGTACTCAATTTCCCAATTAACTCATAAATAACTAAGCATTTTCCCCACATCGTCATTGGTCCGAATCGATACTGCATGAAAATTTCTCTCATAAAAGTCTAGCCAACATAAACTCTAAACTAAACAATCGAAGCGCACGCACGACGAATCAGCTGGTACACCAGCTTTTGAGCCGCGTCGAGCGTATACGAAGCGCGACGTGCTGTTTTTTTCTCTCCTTTTTTGTTCCATACAAAGATTATTCCCCGGGCAGGTTCACAGAACAATGGGATGCTGGTGGCCGTGGTCCATGAGCGTGAGAGGACGACGGAGGAAGAAGGAAGGATGCTGCAGCGGGGGTGAAAGCAAGAAGGAAGGAGCAGATGAGGAGATGAGGTGAAAGAAGGGCTTCTCAGAGCTATGGTGATCTAGTCATGGTATCTGCCACAAAGGAACGCGGCTGCTTCCTGCCCCCCATTGGAACTTCGGCTATCACCTGATCGTCCTACGGGGACTTCACTTGAAATCCGTAAGGAAAAATCACAAAAATTGCGACAAACAGAGTTTTATGTGGTGTGATGGGAAAAAGAAGAGGATGGTAGTTGGGCAAGGAGGAATGGACGGACTTTGAGCAGAGTTAAATTGTTATGACATAATTAGAGCCGATCCGAGAGCTTGAAGTTGAAGCGCCTTCGACGGATGATACAACTTACAACAGCTCTGGTTGCGAAGAACCGTGCCATTGCATTGATGGTCGTTGGCTGTTGAGTGTTGCCGTTGTTTCGCCGCTTCATTCACTGAACTTTAATATTCTTCGCGGAACCGTAGCCGCAGCTCGTCCTTTCCCTCGTTTTTCTTTTTTGCTTTCCTTCTTCTTTTTCCCTTCTTCTCTCTCTTATTTTTCCCTTTTTTTTCTTCTTTCTTTTGTTTCACTTCACTCCATGCACATCCCTTGGCGTCTCTTTCCCTTCTGCGACCGCCAACCTCTCCCACGCTCCTCCGTGTTCTTGTCAACTCACCGGCCCGAAAGGATTGTACGAAGTTCCGAGTTTTGGAGCGACTCTTCTTGTCTTAGATGAGGAGGAGAATTTTCAAGATTGTGGCAGAAGCGAGGCTGAGTTTGAATTAGCGAGCAGGAGGTTTTTGTATTTACTAAGTTGGAGTTGTTTTTTCTTCACCCGTGCAGGAGGTTTGAAATGCTGAATGAGAATGGAAGCGAATCTTATTGAAGTTAGCTGGTGTCATATATTTCAGTATGGATAATAAAAAAATAGGTGAGGTCATAATTTCTCAGTTAAATTGAGTTATTTGCATGTTTGTTTTTCATTCGGCTCATAGTGATCCACGATTGACCGGTTGAACGATAGAAAAGTTCATTCAGTTGAACATTGCATGGTTTTTTTTCCTTTTTTGACTTAAATTAATTTCACATTGTTGTGAAGCATGACCTAGAATGTTTTAAATTTTGGACTAGACAACATTTCTTGTACGCATTTTGGACCCCCCACAGCACTTACAAGTAGAAGTCAAAAAGACATTTCTTCAACTACATAGGTATCAATAACAAGCTTCACAGGCAAAAATGCTCTGAAACGAGGGACATAAGGAGATCATTTACGATAATAGAAAAATGAATTCTCTTTAATACAATTAATGTGGGTACCACATAAAAGTGGAATTTAAATCGCTTCACATTTCAAATATTTCTGCTGAAAATATTGCACATTCAAACAAAATAGATGAATTTCCAACCAAACAGTTCAATCTTCAAATAAAAAGATGAATTTTCAACCAAGAAGATTAATTTTCAACAATATAAATAAATTTCCAACCAAATAGTTGAATTTGCATTGAAGAAATTAATTTTTAACCGGAAAAAGAACGTTTTTTAAATATGATAGTAAAATCCTCAACCGAAATAGATTAATTTTAATCATATATTTACATTTTCAAGAAAAAAAGGGGAATTTTCAAAACAAAAAGATGCAATTCTCCACTAAAGGTGGAAAATTTATAAGCAAGTAGTTGAATGTTTAAAGAAAATGATTAATTCAACAATAAATTTAATATTTGATATTTCAAACGAAAGGTATTTTAATTTTAGAATCATGAAAGTTGAAACTACAAAAAAAAAATAACGCATTTTCAATCAAATAATTACACTTTCAACAAGAAAGATAAATTTTCAACTAAAATCTGTTCAGTTTTCAACTAAAGAGATCATTCTTCAGCTAGAGCGATTTTCTTTTTGGGTTCTGTTAATTCAGTTCGCACTTAAGTGGAAAACGAGAAAAAGGTGAAAAGAGGTAAATAGGGGAAATACTCTGAAGCCTACGATAAAAAAATAATCATTTTTTTTCATTTACAGCCTGAAGGATGATTTCTTCGAAAATTAACATTTTTACAGGAAAATCATAATTAGATTTCCAATGTTCAACAATTTCAGTTTTTTAATATTTCAGACCTGGAATAGATATTTTTAATGGAAAATTATTAGATTTGAAAATTTTTTTTTTTTTTCTTCAATTTCCCATTTTCCCATTTGTTAGCTTTTTGACCGGAAATTAAGATTTTTAAATAAAACTTATTATATTTAAAAGGGTCATAATAATTTAACAGCCTGAGGTCATGTTATCTTTTTACGCCTAAAATTTATTGTTTCAAACAAAAATAATTTTATTTATATTCGATGATTTTTCTAAATAATGAAATTTACAAACGTGAACAACTTTTATTTTTCTTAGTGTTTTTTGTAGTAAAGTGAAGTTCTTATTTAGAAAATCATTAGATTCTAAAGAAGATTCAAAAGTTTTTACCAAGGTTACCTAAAATTGTTATTTTACATTGAAAATTGGTATTTCCAAACAAAAATCGTTATGAGTTGAACAAATTTAGAACCATTTAACAATTTATGATTTTCTTATTGTTTTTTGCTCGGAAATTGGTATAATTAACTGACAAAAAATTGTGTTTCAAATATTTCAAGGAAGATTCACAATTTTTGTATAATACAATTTTAGGTTATTTTGCCATTTTATACCAGAAACTGGTAATTCCAGTAAAAAGTGATACTATTTTGAAGAAGATTTAAAGTCTTTCAACAATTTCAAGCTATACTCGCGTTTTCAAAAGAGGATTTACAATCTTGAACAACTTTTTGTTATTCAAGTTTTTTGAGTGTAAAATTGCTATTTTGGATAAAAAATCAATAATTTGCAAGAATATTTACAATATTTGACTAGTAATAGAATATGTTAGTGTTTTTCACCAAAAGACGAATTATAAACAATCATCGTTTGATTTAAAGAATGAAGCTTACAAATTCCGACAAATTTAGATTATATTTGTGTTTTTTATCGGAAATTCGTATTTTTATTCTAAAATGCAACTGTTTGATTGTCCATACAGAAATAATATATACAATTTCTGAAGTTTAGATGTCAATTTTCATAATTTATAAAAAAAGTTGTGCTTATTTTTTTCTCTATTATTTCAGATAATAGCTTTAAGAACTAAAAAAAAGCTTCATGTTAATGTGAATTTTATATTTCAATTTGAAAATTGTATGAGACAAACATAAAAATCGCGCGCGTGTATGTTTTCTTGTAACTTTATATACTGGATTTTTATCTGCAAAATTTTTCATTGATTAGCTTTTAAATATTAATAAGTATTCGAAAATGTATATAAACTCAAAATAATACTGTAAGTTATTTCCAGTGAATTTTGGAATACGGGATTCAGTTTCAATTTTTTCAGAATTCTATAAATATATGTGATTCTGCAATATTTTATAACTTGCATAAATGTTATAAAAAGTTACATAAAAGTATCCAAGATTTTCTGAAATATTCTTCGATATTTAGTTATTTTGATCGACCTCTACATTTTCTTTTTACAAATGATAAAATGTTTTGGAATTTTCCATATTGTGCTATGTGTAAAATTTAATTATTTGATTTTGACCAAGTTCGAGTCAAGCCAAGCTTACCTAAGCTTTCGGTTATGAAAAATCGAGCTTAACTTAAAAACTCAATTGAGCTCTAGAACCTCGTCAACTTGTGGCAATTGCTTTTAGATCTAATGCATGAAATCTGGAAGCTTCTAGAGTCATTTAGAATTTTATTGAACATTAGTTATTGCTAATCTTCTGAAAAAAATTTTGAAATATTCTTAATTTTTCCAAAGTATTTTAGAATGTTTTATTTATAATCTTATAATTTTCTTCAAGATTATGGAATCTTGTAAATTTTTCTGCTATAAATTGAAATATGCTCGGATGATTTGAATTTTTTGGAATTATTCACAATATTTCATGATTTTCTGGAATGGTTTAGAATTCTGATAGAATATTTTTCAATGTGCTTAGAGAATCGGATTTTCCGATCTGGCCTCAGTTTTTGCACCCCATCAATTTTCAATTCCTATCTATTTTATTATTTTAATCTTTATTTCTGCACGACATTTTCACATAATGACTGTCAACTGTCAATTAAAAAACCTGATATTCTCAGTGACCAGCCACATATATTTTGTTGATATGATAAATTCAGAGGTCTTTTTAAACCGGTAAATATTGTATAACTTTCTATTCACAAATAACTTTCTATTACCATTTAAATTTCTGTAATAAGAAGGGAGAGTGTGGCCTGATACACTGCTTATAAATAAGATTACATGTTCCAAAGAGGAAGACTATGGGAATACAATCATAAAGGAGAACGGAGGCGTTTCTCTACTTTTGTCTTTCTTTATCTCTTCTGTTCTTTGAGATCTAATTCGATTTGTCGTAGAATGCTGTTTACGAGGTTGTAACATGCCACGTGATGTGCGGTGCTCATTGCTTCCTTGGTATACTATCATCACTTAGTTTGGAAGGTCCATGTCATTGTCATGCAATACATCTAAAACCACACGTGACACATACGCACCTCTTCTTCGTATTAAATGAGCAACGTCAAAGAACAGAGGATACCGCATCAACGATGACCAGCGAGAAACTCGCTAACGATCGCCGGTCATATTCGTATCGAAAGCCTTTCGAAATTTATCTCCTTCGTTTCAACTACATATCTTGATCAGGATATGAGTCGACCAATCACGCGAAAAGTCATCGCGTGGGATTTATTCTTTGATTTTTGGTTGCATGCTCCAGCGCGTCATATAGATGAAGATACCTTTAATGATATATGTTCTTTACTATGTCATCTTTCATTTCATTCATTTAATTTAATGATAAGCTCAGTAATTTCGTGATTCAAATCCAATCTCCCTAATCCCACTGCTATCCCCTTAACCTTCTTCTATACAATTAGTCCACTCTTATTGTGTATATATTCCACTTTCTAATATTCCCACTTATCCTTTCTTCTAAATCTCTACACCTTCCGCAATTTCACCTTCTCCTTATACCCCTTCATCAACTACCCTGATACTCCCCGCGCTATTAAGTCACCTTATTAACATCAAATCCCTTCATCAATACCCTTATCCCTTTTCTTCTTCCTCCTACCCGAGAACCTCCTTTCCTATAATTCTCTTCTCCATCCTCATCCTCTATACTTTCCTCTTTCTAGCCCCTCCACTTTCTTCAGTATACCCATCACCAACTTCTCTCATTGCACCTTATGCCCTCTCTTCTCTACATCCATCCCTTCCAATTACTCTACTTTATCCTCCTTCCTCAAACATCATAAACCTTATACACCTCATAAATCTTCACACCTCTAAACCTCCATCTTCTTCATACACCGCTCCATCATCTCCTTGAATCCTCCTCATCTATTTAGGTCTCTTCCACTCAAAAACTCTTATTCTGTCATCCCCACCCCTATCCACGTCTTCTTTCTTCTTTCTCTTCCCTCTGCCCTCATCCTGACATATGTTTCTCCTCTCAAACGTGATTTACTGATTGCATCCTCCTTCTATCCTTCTCTCCTTTCCATTTTGCGCCTCCTGGAAATCAGGACCTTCAAAAGCTACACTTTACCCAATCCCCTCATTATCTATATATTTTACCCTTTTATTCTTCAATCAGCTCACTCTCGCCCCTCCTCTTCTCCTCACAATCATCACTGCTCACCCCCTTCTCAATCTCCTTTACTAACACCCCCCCCTCTCCACCGAAATAAGTAAAAATTTTTTCTGCAAAGTGTATTTTTGGACTATTTTTCATGTATATTAATGCTTGCCTACAGAAGCACGATATACCCTAGATAGAAAACAGTTATATAGGGCGATTAAAAATGTATATATTCTCAAAATTCAATTTTGCGCACTAGGTTAAGTTTTACCTTTTTAGCCAGCAAATTGAAAAGATGAATAAAAATCGGATACGAATTTGAGTTCCTCTCCTGGAGTTTTTTTATTACTTATTGATTTTTGAATTTTTTCATTTTTCCAGTGTCTGGAAAATGCATTTATTAAATTTTTATACATATTAAATTGTTCCCTTTATCCTTTATCTTAAATGTTTTACATTTTTCTATAAAAATTTGCGATATGGTGTACGATTTATCAAATACAATAAGCAAATTAAATATTTTGACTATGTTCAAGAACAAATGGGCTAAGCTTTAAAGTAAACTGACTTTTAATTTCATGTGATCAATTATTATTGTCAACAAGTGTTTTTAATTACAGTTATTGAAACTAAAATATGACCAATCAAGCTTTGAAAGTCGATACGTTTTAAGCATCTCTAGATTTGATTCATATTGCTCCGCTTTTCATAGAGCTCATTTAAAGATAATAAGGTACCAACAGAACGTGTATGCATCACTGAAAAAAATGGTTGGGACAACTAATAAGGTAGTAGGCCCAACTACTTTACTTGTTCTCACAACAACTTTCGATGGTACATACTATTTTCAGATAGTTGTACTTACTAATTCAAGAAGTAAGCCTTGCTACTTCAATCAGTAAGTCTTACTAATTAATCAGTTAGTGTTACAAATAAATTAGCTGATCGCACTACTTAAAGTAGTAATCCTCACTATTACAATGAGTTAGTTTTACTATTTAAAATAGTAGTAGATTCTAGAAAATAGTAGATTTTATTATAACATCTCATCAGTGGATACAGGAGGTCCTATGAGGACTTCCATTAGGGATCAGGTCCTGATAAGACGTCACGTCAAAATAGACCCACATGCCCATTGGGATGTTAGTGAAAATCTACTATAATTCCAATATTGAAAATTACAGTTTACAGTAGTAAGGAACAGTAATTTTTAGAGTAATACAATGATTATAAAACTAGAAAGTAATGAAGTGTCGTTTCGTATTTGAATTATTCAGTTTTGGGAATTTGATTTATAGCAGCTCATTTTGAATGGATGGTCAAATATGGTTTTTGCTTTTTTATTAAAACTGAAAGTTACATTTTTATCGAACTCGACAGCCAAGCCTGCTCCAATGTCTTGAAAATGCATATTTTAATAAAACATAGATGATAACATTATACACTTTTGAATTGCCATCACTCCACATCATTTAGTGAATTTTTTTAAACAAATACTATAATGTTTAAAAATATTCAAACTTCAATTCAACTCTGAAATTGAGGTTAGATAGTCATAAATTAAACTGATTTACTTAATATATATGTAGCAATAAAATAGTTTCTTTATGCAATTATTGTGAAAATGGCTCGGTGGAGTTTTCTGCTAGTGTTTTCATGTTGGTTTGTCGCGTAAATTCTGCCGTTTTGTATCGCTCCTTGGTGCAAATCAGGTTTCAATAGTAAACTCAGAGAACCCGAAGATCCCTAATATAAAAAAATTAATTTCTTCGTCATTCCGAAAGACCCAGCTATAAGAGCTTCAAGACAGAAAGCTTAAGTTCGGGAAAATTTTACCGTGAAAGCAGGCCAGTTCGTTTCCAGTAATCATTTTTTAAAGGAAGACATTCTCCACGAGAAAATCCTGAAAGGAGCCGATGGCGCAATTTTGGGGAAGGTGTGTAATTATATATTTACTGTAAAATGGAAATCACAATTCAAAGATAGAACAGAAGTTCACTCTTTTTCATTCAATAAACTGTATTATTTGGTATTTTCTCTTACTACTAATTTCAAAAAAATTCGGTTTGTTTTCCCCACAGCAAGTTTAACAAAAAACACAGTTTCTTCATATTTTTCGTAATTTTCAGAATGAAAATTTGTACGGAGTTAACGTAATGAATGGTCTATTCGTGCATAATATAACAAAGTGACATTAAGATTTTGGTCGCATGAATTTTTAAAGAAGAAAATTTGAGGTTACTGTCACACATTTTGTAGCCTTCTACCCGGGTAAAAATATTTTGTCTTGGTTTTGTCTTGTATGTCTTCGATATGTCTCGAATATGTCTCCAAGACAGTGATATCTGGCTCCGTCTCACCAGCTAGACATTGGAGATACATAGGCTTTGCTTGCATTTATGACTGTTGACTGAGCCAAGACAATACCAGGTTGACTTGTTTCAAGACAAGAAGTGTAAGTCCTGATAAATATAACGAATTGCTCTTTAAAAAAATTATATTGCCAGTTTGTGGCTTTAACATTTGCCAGGGTCAAAAGTAAAGAAGTTTTAGTTTGTAAATTTTATTGTCCATTATACTCCGGACTCTATAAACTATGGACCCCACAGACAGGGCCTGCCATTTCCAGGAATCAGGTAGCTAGGTGAGGACCAAGCAGTTGACATCTGCTGAGGATTAAAATTTTACAACCGATAAAACTTGTAATTTTGTAATAAATAATTTTTAAATAAGAAATTCGGAACCTGTCTGTCTCAACAACTGCAGGCATATAAAATTTTTGATGAAAAGATTAAAACTGTCATTTTCTAGAAGTATCTAGTGAACTGTTGGAGATAGGAAAAAATGGACAACATTTTTAGATTCGCCATCCAAACAACATAACTATTGCAGACCAATGAAATTATCAACACATGAACAATAAATACCATGAAGATAAATAATTTAAACATTCTATAAAGTTTGAAGCGGATTAGTGATGACCCTCAAGACATAAATTTGTGTCTTCAAGTTAAAAATATTCGTCCTAAGACATCAAGAATACTCTGGTTCCGTCTCACGAGCTAGACATACAGAATGACTTGGAATTGTCTTGGACTGGTCTTTACTCAAGACAAAATCAAGACCAAATATTTTTACCCGGGTAATTTAATGCTTAAATAAACGTCACTTTTTTAGTATGCTACCCAAATAGAACATTGACTAGATTAACTTGGTACATATTTTTTATTCTGAAAATAAGTTTGAATCAAAATTAACTAAACCAAACTCTTTACACCATTAATTAACTAAATTAATTGGAAAAATATGAATAAATTGTGTTTTTTGTTACACTTCCTGAGAGAAAAACAAACCGAACTTTTTGTAACGAGTATTAAGTAAAAATACCTAATAATACAGTTTATTAAATGAAAAAAAATTTACTTTTGTGCTATCTTAAAAGTGTGATTTCGATTTTACATTAAATATATAATTACTTACCTTTCCCAAAATGGTGCCATCGGGGCCTTTTACGATTTTCTCGCGGAGAATGTCTTCCTTTGAAAAATGTTTACTGCAAACGAACTGGCCTGCTTTCACGGTAAAATTTTGCAGCATTAAAGCTTTTTGCCATAAAGCTTTAATAGCTAGGTCTTTCGGAACGACGATAAAATTAATTTTTTGTTATTCGGGATCTTCGGGTTCTCGGAGTTCACTTTTGTAACCTGATTTGCACCCCGGATCGATACACATCAGCATAATTAATGCGATAAACAAACATAAAAACACTAGTAGAAAACTCCACTGGGCCATTTATACAATCATTGTTTAATATACTACATTACAGGTCAAATTTGTCAAAAATTAAAGAAGAGAAACTGCGTTGATTGCAAATCCACACTATTTTATTCTGCAAATGACGAAAGTGTGAGCCAAGCCCAGACTAATCATCCAGTGGCAAAATGAATCGCTTTTGAACAAAATCACAATCTTTAGCATCCGAATTTTAAACTTTTTGATTTTATAAAATGCATCGAAAGCTCGTTTTCTCTGCTTTGCAAGCAAAATCATGTTTTTTACTTAGTCTTGAATGATTTGTCAGAACCCAAATTTCACTTTTCTTGTGCAGAACATGGGAAGGAAGTTTTGTCCTACACTAATAACTTATATTTGCCGAAAAGAATGCGACATTTTGCTCAAATTTCTTTAGCTGATTCCAAAAATAATCGTTTATTCTATAATTCTTTAATCGTCTAATTCGGCAATTTTATAATTTGGTCTCGAAGTCGGTTAAGTTTAGTTCCGGATATTTTAAAATTCGGGATTTTATTTTATCTTAATTAAAAATCTTTTCGTTATTTGAAATTTCGGAAATGTTAGAATTCGGTCATTCATATTTTCGACAATTTTTTCCATTAATTTGTGTATTCGTTATTTATTTTTTCATTATTTTTCATAAGTCCGAACATCCATGCAATTTTTTTCTAAATTATGTCAATTATGCCGCTTTTTCCTATATTAAACAAAATAATAAGTGAGCACATACGTTTCATTTACTACCTGGCTCTACATTATGTAGAAAAAATTAATTTAAACGGTTTGTTATATTTATCTTGTAATTTGCATGCAATTTTCCTATGGTCTTGCATGGTTTTATAGAACAAAGTTACTACCAACGCAGCCGCACAGCCGTTTTCAACTCTCGTGACACATTTTTTTACATTGGGCAGTACAGTGGAAGCACATCCCTGCTACTGAACAATTCACAAAAAGGTCAAGATGAAAATGGCGACGATCGAGAACATGAAGCGATATTCCGGTGCGAATGTTGGAAGCACTGTTCAGGTTTCAGTTCTGCCAATTTTGCCAAGGAGGGAAACTTTGTAATTTTACTACCTTTATTTCTTGGAAAACAAATGGGTGTAAATGTGATTACTTAATTTTTTGTGACTAGAATTACTATCGTTACTAATATAACGTTTGTAGGATTACTAACGGCGACTTGTTGCCGCACTAAACTAGTTAGTTAATTTTACCATCGAAGTAGTCGTCATTGAATTACTAATAATTTAAAGTGAGTTCAAAAGACTTCGAGGTGAATTGAACAAAAATTGAAAAAAATCCATTGAATTCAGTAACATTGAGTGAATTTAGAAGTCTTTGAGTGAACTAAAATAATTCAAGAAAATTTCGAAGAATTTAAAAGACGGCAGAAAAAGTTAGTAAAACTTCAGGACAGATATTTGAGAAATCTGGACATATTAATGAGAATTGAGAACAAATTGTAAATCAATTCAAAGAAAATGCAAAAAATATTTCAGAATGTTTTGAAATCTTTGATGCCCTACGAAATCCCGTACTTCTGGCGAATGAATTCTTTGGCCATACAGGTCCTATAAAATCGTTATATGTCTTTCGAAATTTTAAGTAATGCTTTACTTTATAACCGCATGACAGTTTTTCTAATTTCTTGGAAACCCCTTAACATTTTTGAGATCTTTTAAAAATACCTCGGAATCTTTTGAAATACCTCAAAATATTACAATTGTTTGCAAATCGCTTCAAATTATTCGATGCAATTAAACAATGCTTGCAATCGTTGAGAATTCCCTAACATGTTTCATGTCCTTTGAGACCTTTTGAAGTCCCTTGAAATTTTTTGAACCTTTGCAAATTGTTTAAACATTTTTTTAAACACTCTTAAATATTTCAAATCCTTGAAAACCCATTGAATGACTTTCGAACCCCTCAAAATATTTTAAATCTCGTTTAAATACCTTGGGATTTAAAAAATATTTCAAATACTCTCAACTCCCTTTAAATTTTTTTAATCTCTTGAAAGTTCCTTTGAATCTTTCAAAATGCCCTAAAATATTTTAAAATCCTTGAAATGAATTCAAATTATTACAATCTAATGAAGAAACTTTAAGATATTTCAAATCCTTTAAAATCATTAGAAATAACTTGAAAAATTCGTAAGCTTATGAAAATTCACTGGAATTGTAAAAAATACCGTAAAATCTTGAAAATTATTTGATATCCCTTCAGAGTATTGAAATCAACTGAAAACTCCTTGCAATAATTTAAAGCAACCTACAATTTTTAATGTTATTTAAAAACTTATGAAATGTCATCACAATTTTAAAAGCGTTTGAAAATTCCTTGGAATTTTTGAAAATACCTCACATTTTTTTTAATTCTTTGAAATCATTTCAAATTATTGAAATCTATTGAAAATACTTTCAATATTTCAAATAATTTAAAATCTATGGAAATCCCTCGGAATTTTTTAGAGCTTCTGAAAATTTCTTTGAATTTTGAAAAATACCATACAGTGTTTGCACTGACCTCAAATTATGGGAATTAATTAAACATTCTTTGAAATTTTTTAAAACATCATAATATCTTCGAAGTTCTTTAAAATCTTTGGAAATACCTTGCAATTTTCAGTAAAATCACTTGAAATCTGATATATATTCTTAAACTCTATAAAATTCATAAAAATACCTGCAGAGCTTTTCAAATCAGTTCGTTGAAATCGTTTATTTCAATACCCCTAAAATACTGCAAATTCTTGAGAATCTTTTGAAATCCCTTAACATTTTTTAAAACTTTTGGAAATTCCTTAAAGTCTTGAAAATACGCTGAAATTTGTAGAATCATTTAAAATCCCTTCAAATTACTTGAATCTATCAAAAATTTCTAACCATCTTCCAAAATACCCTAAAAGATTTCAAAATAATTCAAGAGAATTCAGAAATAGGTGTAGACCCGAATTCATTAGTAATAATTAACCCATGGGTTAGTTTATGGGAAGAAAAGTGACTTGAGTGATCTTAAAGAAAACAAGAGTGAATTTATATTAAAAAAGTGACTCAAATCTGATTTGAGAAAAAAAATGAATTTCTTATAGCCTTTGACATTTTTTCTTCAAAATATCTCACTTTTTCCTCACCTTTTCTGACTAAAAATGTTCCCTGACTTTTCCCTGATTTCCAAGTTTTCCCTGACTGGCCGTCACCCTGAACCAATAACAAATGTTAATGTCAACATCTAAAAAAAAAACTGCAATTAAGTCTCTTGATCTACAGTTCGACATATCCAAATAAAAAGGTTCCATCTCGGGGAAATCAAATGAAAAAGTGCTAATTCGTGGAGACAAAATAAAAAGATGCTACTTCGCGTGACGAACCCTCAAAGCTTGAAAATCCCATATAAATTGTATTGAGAACATCAGCCCCTCAACCTTGAATAACAAACACCTTTTCATTTGGTCTCCACGAGTTAGTACTTTTTCATTTGGTTTCTCCGAGATTTTCATGTGGACACGTCTTGCTGATAATTTTATTATTATTATTATACAAATCAGCCAAATCCATCTGAAGTGAGCGTGCCTCACGGTTCCATTTAAGTAGCACGTTCGTTCTTTACAAAGTCATCATGTAAAGCTCTCTACGCGAACCTATTAGTATCCAAATCTAATTTGAGATTTACTGTCTTTTTGAGGGAGGAGAACGATTTATTAATAGAGATTATTTTGTAACATATCTTCTGGCTTCGGTTCATTTAATATAAATGTATCTTGGAATTCTGATGTATTTGAGCTGCCATGATGCATGTACCGAGTCATGCTACGTAGCATTGGCTATCGAGCTCTGACTTATAGAATGTATGCTAACTGCTGTAGATCTGAAAGCATCTTCTTATATTAAGTGGACCGGCACTGAAACTCGCATTTTATCGATCCTCGAAACGCCAGACAGGCGATTCGATGACTTTTATGCGTGGCATTTAATTCGTTGCCTTGCCACGTGTGACTCCACGCTTTTGTCCGTGGGACAATGGATGACAGAAGAGTAAAATAAAAACTCTGGCCGAGATATACATGTAGCTACTCGGACTTTGATACGTGTATTCAGTTCCTTTCGTACTTTCTTTAGTTTGTTTTCTGTATAAGGTCGTTACTTTAACTGAAAATCCATGTATGCGTAATTGTCAAATTGAAGGCAAAGTTGAAGTCTCAGTAATATAACATTAACTTAGAGACTCGTACTGATTTTTTTTTAATTTAATGGATACTTATTATTATCCTTCACAAAATAATCAGTTTTTTTTTTCATTTCTGTTCCTTTGTACTTTAATTTAATATAAGACCACCCCAAACGTCATTACCGTACGGCGTCCGAACATCACTTTGCACAAGGACACAGAAAAAACTGAGGGATCAGTAATGCTGCGGCTCAATTGAAACTTGGGATCATTTAGAACTTAGGCTCTAAAGGAACTCTTATTTAGGGTTCCTTTTTAGTTTGTTCATATCCGATAGATGGCCATCGGCAGTTGCCGACGTTTTTCAACTGCGCATGTGCCGAGAAGCGCGGGCCTATTTGAAATCAATAAATACTATGAACAGTCATACAGATAAATGTTAACAAAATTTTTGTATTCTTATTTAAAACAAATTAAATTGAATTATAGAAATACCTAGCTTCTTGAAAAAATTTTATATCAACCTAATATTGAAAGTGTATATTATATCATTTTGAATAGTCCCGCGCTTTTCGGGCATGCGCAGTGGAAAACTTCGGATTTGCAAAATAACCTTAAAAACTGTCACATTTCATGTGCGATATCTTCCTTTCAAGAATGACTCATGTCTATGATTTTAGTTTCTTCATTAAATTTTTTCCAGTGCAATATTATTTAATTCCAATTATAAAGCATAATGTGCATCATAATCTTGTGCCATCTTTGAAGTGAGTCAAGGCAGACGTGAGAAAAGGGCTCTATTAGAACCATTTGAATCCACACTTGGGTTCATTTCGAATCCATTTATCATTTTGGGTTCCTTTTCAGCAAGAGAGGTTCCTTTTTGTTGCAGCTCCTTTGGAACCAAAAATTGGTTCTAATAGAAACCCCAGTTTTTTCTGTGGATAAACTGATTTTCTTCTTTTTTCAGAGAGTAACCTGAAAAATGCTTAACGTATCAAGTTTGTAAACTTTAGATGAACATAAATTTGATGTAAGCACATTTTTTAAATCATATTAATGATATTGTGAAAACCTCAAAGTCTGTCCCTCGATTTCTGTCATTTCAGACGTCATTACCGTACGTGCGTTACAAACCAGCATCAGAGTGGAAAAAAATTATAAAAACCATTCCGTTACTTGCTGAACGGTGTTTTCTTTCATAAAAATGTGACTTTTTAGGATTAAAATCTGTTATTTTTTTATAAATATTAAAAAAAGCTAAACTTCATCATTTTTATCGCATCATTAACGTACGGTAAACTAGAAAAGCGTACGACTGCTTACATGCGCGTGCGCGTGGATCGGGTGCGCCGGTTTGTTTACTATTTATTTATTTATATATATTTCCAATTTTTATAAAAATGGAAGCATAATTTATTACTCAGTTACTTAGTATGTAACACGATGTAAAAAATAGATTTTAATACATTTGGCAGACTGCATAATAAATCATGCAATTAGTATCAGTGAATATTTTGAACCTTTAATTGTACATTCTACTACAGCTACGTTGTTTTCATTTTTATAATATAAAACGTATTTATTGGAATAAAAATTAATAGTAACAATTAGACTTTTAATTTATAACGTCACCTTACTTCATTCGAAAAAATTATCTACAATAGTTAAATATTCCCTTTTTCCTGAATGGCATGCTTTACATCATTCACTTTTGAACTTTTTAGAAGCTCGCGCTATCTTTCATCAATCTTCTAACCTCAAATCCACTTTCCGGATTTCATGTACAAGTTTCATTATTATCTCTTTTTTTCATAACTGCCCCTTTCGGATTTTAAATTTGTAGATGTGATAAGATCAATTTCCGTTATGAAATATTTAAATCCTAATAATAATGTGATTGCCACTGTATGTGCTAAAATTTGCCTACAATTTGACAATTACCCATATAGGGAGTGTTCACATTAGGGTGGTCCAAAAATGCATGAAAATTGTATTCTTTCAATTTTCATGCATATCGGCCCCAAATTCGTTCAAATCTCATGAAATAAATCAAAAGGAAGTTAATATGTTCTCGAATTTTAATAGAAAATGTTGTAAATAAATATAATTAGAGCTTGGAACATGGCTTTCAAGGAAATAAATAAAATTGTATCTTATAACATCAAATTTTCGTAAAAAATGACATTCAAAACTTATAAGATGGAAATTTAAAAAATCTTGGCTTAAATTCAGAATTATAATTCTCTTATAAGATATTTGGTTGCAAATTAGATTTGTAATTCGTATGACAAAAACTATCTGATGTTCCAACTCAGAATTATGATTCTTTCCCGAAATTCCCTGTTCCAAATAAGAAATCTTCAAAAACTTGGAGAAAAATTTCGAAATCTCTTGACATCATTAAAAATCGTTTTAACTCATTCATATCTTTTTATTTTCTTTTGAACTGACCGAGTAAAAATAAAAATTGACACGGAGAAAACCAGGAATCTGAAATTCTCCATCGGGAGACACCCTGATATTAGTTTTTCAAAAAATTAATCATCTATATAGGTACGTTTAAGAAATTACTAACCTATAAATAAATATTACACCTCGGCGATAATCCATTTGTAATTCAGAGTAATCCACCTAGAATCCAGCATAATCCACCTGTATGCCAGATAATTCAAAGTAATTTCGGTCATCCAAATAGTTTTCAAAAATTCTGCTTACATTTTTTCAAATTCAATTTCTTGAACTGAAAATTTAACTATGCCATTTTTGGGTAAAAATGTATTATTTTTTATTTGAAAATTCATGTATCCTGTTGGAAATTGTTTTTTTTTTCGGAAGAAAATTAATCTTCTTAGTTGAAAATTCATATTTTTGGTTGAAAATGCAATTACTTGGTAAAATGATAATCTCATTTGTAGGAAATTTAACTATCCTGTTGAAAAATGTTTTCTTTTTTGTTGGAAATGATTTTTTCTCTACTGAAAATTTAACTATTTATTCTTAAGTGAATAATTTGTTGTTGTTGAAAATTGAACTATTTTCTAGAAAATGTATGTGTTTTGTTAAGAGTTTATCTTTTGTGATGAAAAATTAAACTTTTTGCTTGAAAATTTATATTTATGGCTTAAAATTGAACTATTTTTGTGAAAAATTCAACCGTTTCGTTGCGAATTAATTTTTTCTACTAAAATTTTAACTATTTCATTTTTCAATTTTGAATTTAGGTTTTTCAGTTAAAAATTTGATGATTTGATTGAAAATTTATATATTTTGGTTAAAAAATGTTTTTTTCTAGAAAATTCATATATTTTGTTGGAAAATTGTTTTGTTTTTTTTTTTAGAAAATTATTATTCTAGCTTAAAATTTCTTTTTTTTATTAAAAATTAGTTTTTTTTTAAGTGTAACATTATTTTCATTACCTAAAAATGGAACTATTCTATTTCTGTTTCTAAATTGATCATTTTCATTTGAAAATGCGACGATTTGGTTTAAAATTCATCTATTTTATTGAAAGTTCGTCTTTTCCGGTAAAAAATTAATTTTATTAGTTGAAAATTTACATTTTTGTTTGGAAATTCAACTATTTAATAACAAAATTTGTCGTTAAAAATTAATTTTTTTACTAAAAAGTTAACTATTTTAGTTTTGATTGGTAAATTTATCTTTTTCTTATCAAACATTCAAATATTTGGTTAAAGTTCATTTGTTGAAAATTGGTCTTTTCTGGTAGAAAATTAATCTACTCGATTGCATTTTTTTTAAATTTAACTATTTGTTTTAACTGTTTGGCTGGAATTTTTTTTCAGTTGCAAATTTAACTATTTTGTTGAAAATTGATTTATTTTTTCACAACTTCATTCTTTTCTTGTGGAAAATGATTTTTCTAGCTTGAAAGTTCATCTTTTTGTTTGAAAATTAGTTGCTTTTTTTTGGTTTAACATCATTTTGCTTGACTGAAAATTTTACTATTCTATTTTTAATTTCAATTAACATTTTATTTGAAAATTTAACTATTTGGTAAAAAAGTATTGTATTTTATTAAGAAATTTTCTTTTTTGGTGGAAAATTAATTTTTTAAGTTTAAAAACCATTTTTCTTCTATTCAAAATTCAACTACTAGGTTGTCAGTCGGACTGTTTTGTTAAAAATGAATTTTGTCGTTGGAGATGCATTATTTCATTTGAAAATTCATCTCCTTGGTTGTCGAAACTACGTCTTTTCGGTTGAGGATAAACTATTTTGTTGAAGACTTATATTTTTTGGGTGAAGTCAACTGCTTTTGATTTAAAAGTAAAGTATTTTTTGGTTTTAATATCAACTATTACATTTTTTGTAGAGAATTCATTCCTTTTGGTGAAACATTTTTTTCTTTGTAGAAAATTCAATAATTTACTTCAAAAGTTATTTTTTTGGTTTAAGATACATCATTTGAGTTGGAAACTCATCTCTTTGGTTAAGAATTGAAATATTTTGTTCAACAATCATCGTTTTCTGATTGAAAATGTATCTTTTATTTAAAAATTCAACTATACCACTTAAAGATGCATAAATTTTGTTGGAAATTCATCACTTTGGTTTGAAAATTCAACTCTTTATCAAACTTTTATTCCTTTCTAGTTAAAAATTCAACTAATTGTTGAAAAATTGCTTTTTGCTTTGTTGGAAATTTAACTTTGAACTAAAATTCAACTATTTGCTCAAAAATGTATCCTTTTCAGTTGAAAAGTCAAAATTGAACTTTTTGTTTGATAATTCATGTTTTCGATTCAAAATTCAACTATAGGGTCAACCATATATTTGTTAATTGTAAAATTTTGTTCGTAAGTAATCCTTTTTGGTTGATAATTGTCGTAAGTCTATAGTTTACATGGAGTAATCCACCATAATTTTATGTAATCCAGCGTAATCCTATGCAATCAGGAGTGATCTTAGGAAATCCGCAGTAATTCTGTATATAGAGGTGATCCGGTGTAATCCACCTCCACTGGACCGTACTTCTAGGAGTTGTTTCCCCCTCGTCAAAGACTTTTTAGGGATTTTTATTCCGGGACAAAGAAGAGCAATTTATTTCACTTGGTTTCCGAATAAGAAGCACCTGATGGGGCAGGTGGTTAAAATCAGTTCCCCTGCATCGACGGAGGTTAAATCGACAGGTGTGAGTATGTTAAGGCACGTAAACTTCTGGCTTGCTGATGATTAGTATCGTCAGTTTTCAGACTGGCGGAGATTGTGCCTCTCATGGGGGGCAGCTTCTGATGCGTTAAATTACACTTTAACCCCGAAGCTGTTGCTGGAACGATGGGATCGACGTTCAGTTGAAGATTAAACGCATGACTTTACTTTCTAAGATTCACTCTACATTAGGCTGGTCGAAAAATGCATTGGAATCCCCCCCCCCCCCCCCCTCCCCGAATTTTCATGCTTATGAGCGTTCTCACAAAAAGTTTCATTTTGGACAAAAAAAAGTTCTGGTTGGCTGTCTCGCACCCCAATTTTCTTTCCTTTGGTGTAAGAATAATTTTGCATTCTTTCAAAAATTAAAAAAAAGGGTGTAACCCACGGTACAAGAGGGTGGTCGAAAAATTTGACTTTCGATTTTTGGTGATAAACCCTGCCCAATTCGCTCGTTTTCCGAAAATAAGAATTCCGTAATTTTTTTCTCAACTTTAACCTGTGCCCCCGGAATTTTGAAATTAAAATGGGGTCTTAAATGAAAAAAGCTTGACTTCTTGAGGATTTTTCAAGAAATTTAATGATTATTATGTTATTATATATATTATTATTAATAATTTCCACCAAATAAATTTTTATTTCGGCACCCCCAATCTCCTCTTATTCTGCTCGGAAAATGCCTCAATAAATGCGAAATAGCAGTTTTCTATTAAATTCTTGCTAAAGACGGTATTTTTTGTAATTTATTCAACAAAAATTATTTCTAATCAATAAGTGAAGAACTTCGGAGTATTTTTTTCAGTTATTTCAAATTGTTCTCAATTTTGTTCAATTTTTTTCCTTCGAATCGTGAAAATTTATTATTTTCTGGAATTAAAGACATGATTGGAGGATGTTGAGAGTAATATATTATCAAAGAATATTGGGTAATTATTCAAACAATTTTTATTTGTTTGAACAATTTTTCCCCTCTGTAAGGCGTGAAGAATTATTATTTTCTGCAATTGATGACACAATTAATTAAGGTTGACAGTACTATTTTTGTAAAGGATATGCAGCAATTTTTCGAACAATCTAAATTTGTTTGAACAATTTTTCTCTGGAAATTGTGAAAAGTTTTTCTTTTCTGCAATTAATGACACAATTAACGAATTTAAAAAGTAATATATTTTTGCTGGGGATATTTTGCAATTAGTTGAAAAATTAATAATCACTATGCTGCTTATTATTCAGTATTTCCTTATTTTAGAACGTATACCCTATAGTGTTCAAATAATATAATTCAATTGCTCCAGGAAGAGTACTCTTTTTTTGCATATAATTACTTTTCTGTTCTGTTTCATTCATATACTTGAGGCAAGATCGACATGCAAATCATTTTCAATTTACAGATTCCATTATTCTACGTGGGTGATTAAAAAAAATACTATACTCTACTTAGAGCAATTGAATTTAATTGCTTGGAGAAATTATTATTGTTTATCAATATATGGTATACGTTCTAAGATAAGGAAATAATGAATAATAAGCAACAGACTGTAAGAGATGTCATCAATTGCGGAAAAGAATAACATTTCACGATTGGCAGAGAAAAAATGTTCTAAACACAAACAAATTGTTTGAACAAATTAAATTTGTTTGGAAAATTGCTACATACTCCTTAGAAAAGATATTATTCTGAACATTCTTTAATTATTGTTCAAGCAGATGAAAATTGTTCAAATAATTACCAAATATGTCAAACAAGCAGTACTACTCTTGACATTTATCAATTTTTTATTATTTATCCCAGAAGATAATTACTTTTCACGATTCACAGGAGAAACGAAATTGTTCAAACGAATAATAATTCTGTCAACAATTTAAAATTTTTTAATTATTTTAAAATGATTCATGTTTAAAAAATTACAAAAAATACGGTCTTCAGCAAGAATTTGATAGAAAACTGCTATTTTGCATTTTCGGGGGCACTTTCCGGGCAAAATAAAAGGGGATTGGGTGTTTCAAAATTAAAAGTTATTTTAATTGAATTATTTCTCAAATACTCCTTGCATGTGACTATACTTTAATCCACAATAAGTTTATAACAAGTACATCTTTTTCCCATTTTGGGAAAATCGAGCTTTTCCCTTTTGAAACCCCATGTTAATTTCAAAAGCCCGGGGGCAATGGTTGAAGTTGAAAAAAATTACAACATTTCTTTTTTAGGAAATGCCAGAAACTGAGTCCGGGACTTATTGAAAAATAATACCTAATAGTCTTATGAAAACAAACAAAAATTTTAAAACATTCTTTTTTCAATAACATTTTGTTAATTTCACTTTTAAAGGAAAGGAATACATATTTTTCTGGTTTGGAGAAGAGATGTTATGTTATTTATTTTATTTGGGATACAAGTCTTGAAGTACTTAAGTTGTTAAATAAATATACATTACAACTGAGAAATAGATAACGCTTCAATTAACAGAATCACCTCGGAAAATTAAAACAGCAAGAAAATATGTGCTTCTTATGTGCAAAAGTGGAATCTAAAAAATTAAAAAAAAAATGATTGACAATTTTTTGTACCTCTAAAGTCATTCTAGAACTTTTCTTATGAGAAATTATTTTTCTATGCTGTCTTACAGACAGGGGGGGGGGGAGATCAAAAACATTTCTCACATAAGATATCTTGTTGAGAATTCAACTGTTCTATAAAACTAGCTGTGAATTCGATCTCGAGTGTTTCCACTTGTTTGTATTTATAATTATATGGTGCTCATTTCACGAGCACATTGCTTCCCGTTAGCAAATGTATTTGCTTCCTCATAGAGGAAGCATTAGTTATTTTTTTCAATAATAGACAAACCAAGGTCTTCATTTTGCTCAACTTAAAAATAGAAATTTACCAAAAATGAAAAATTACAAAATAATACAAAACATGTTTTAAATACAAATACAAATCAGACAAATCAAATCTTGCGTTCGAAAGAATAATTTTTTGAGCTGGAAAAGGGAAAGGAAAAGTTCTGGCACACCCTATCCCTTTCCCAGCTTTATGATTTCTTCACAAAAATTGTCATAATATTACTCTATTTGAAAATTTATGATCAAAAAGTCTTTTCTATTCATGCATCAACTTTAAATTATGTCGATAAAAAAAGTTTTTCTGTTTGAAACTGATGATTCAGATATTATAAATGAGCAGAACTTCCCTCATCATCAATAAAGTGTATTATTATTATTATAGATCAATCGATTTGCCTCGAATCAAGAGATTTTTTCCGTTCTTGTATCAATTTTGAATTATGTTACTGAAAAAAGTTTTACTATGAAAAACCGTGTTTTCAAATATTATGCAATTTCACAATTTCCATACTCTGCAATAAAATGTATTAATATTATAGGTCAATCGATTTGTCTCGAATCAACACATCTTTTCTGATCTTGCATCAACTTTGAATTATGTTGATGAAAACAGTTTTACTATAAAAAAACGATTTTCAAAATATATAAATAACCATAACTTCCCTACTTTTGGATGAAATGCGTTATTAATATAGGTCAATCGATTCGTTTCGAACCAAGGAATCTTTTATATTCTTGCATCAACTCTAAATTATGCTAG
>CAKNXH010001539.1:14983-101123 GCA_932178445.1 Andricus quercusramuli | reverse complement strand
GAATGAAAAAAGTTTTACTATAAAAAACCGATTTTTAAAATATTATTGAGTGCTAGAAAAAAATGCAATAAATATTTTTAGAAATCCTTCGGTCAGTTTCAAGATATTAGTGAGGAAAATAAGCTCTCCAAATTTCATCAATTTATCTGCAACCGTTTTCTAGTTATCGTATTCACAAAAAAGCGTGACATCCACACATCCACACATCCACACATCCACACATCCACACATCCACGCATCCACACATCCACACATCCACGCATCCACACATCCACACATCCACACATCCATACATCCACACATCCACACACACACACATCCGGACAATTGCTTAGAACATTGTATTAGACATTTTCAAATTAGGGAGGGTTTAATTAAATGAATTTGAAAATTTTGAAAAATGTCACCATTAAAAAGCTTCCTCTATGAGGAAGCAAAATCAATATTTTTGGCTCGAATATTCAACTATTTGATCGAAAGTTGAACTACTTTGTTGAAAATTTATTTTTTTAGTTGTAGGTGAACGTCTTTTATGGAAAATTTCACTTCATTGGTTGAATTCAACTGTTTTTTATTCATAATTAAAATGTTTTTTTGTGGAAATCTCAATTATTACATTTCTCGTTGAAAAATCCATCCTTTCATTTAAAAATTATTCGTTCTAACTGAAAATTTCTCTCATGTCTGAAGAATCTTTCATGGTTGAAAATTCAACTCCTTTGAGAAAAATTCATCTTTTTTATTGAATTCACTTATCTTTAATTGACAAAGAAAACCCTTTTTGTTTGGAATATCAACAAATGTTCACATAATATCAACATTTCGTGCTGAGAATTCAAATTTTTGGTTGAAAAGTCAACAATTTAGTTGAAAATTTATGTATTTTATTGGGAATTCATTCATTCATATTTTTTGGTTAAAGATTGATCATTCCAGTTGATTATACATTTTTTTGGTTCAAAATTTGTTTCTCCTTGGTTGAAAATTTAGCTATTCCGATGAAAATTCATATATCTCATTAAAGATTTGTCTTTTTGGCAGAAAATTAATCTTTTTGGTTCAAAATTCAACTACTCAGTCAAAAAATGAACTTATTTGTTAAAATTTCTTATTTTGTGGTTCAGTGGACCTTTTAGTTGAATATTTATCTCTTTCCTTGTAAATTTATCTATATTTTTAAATTTCGTTTTTTCTTAAGAAAGTGAATTTGTTAACAGAAAATTTAGCTATTTCAATTGAATATTCATTTTATTTGAAATTTCATTCATTTCGGTAGGAATTTCATCTCTTGGGTTAAAAACTAAACTATTTTTGATTGAAATATCATTATTTTTAGTTATTCATGTTAATTCTTTTCGTTTGAAAAGTCTCCTATTACATTTTTGTTTAAGAATTTATCTTTTTTGGCTGAAGTTTTTATTTTTTGTTTAAAAATTAGATTATTGCGTTGAAAATTCAACAATTTTTTTTGAGTCTCCTGCAGATCAAAATTTTAACTGTTTTGTACAAAATTCACGTTTTCAGCTTAAGATTTCCACAATTTTGTTAAAAATTGTTCCCCCTTATGTCAGAAGAATCTTTGAAGCCGAAAATTCAACTCCTTTTCAAAGAATTTTTATTGTTTCTCGAATTCTTTTTTGTTGAACTGCTTTGTTAAAAATTCATTATTTTGATTAAAAATTCAAATATTTTGTTGATAATCTGTTTTTTTTGTCGAAAATTCGAATATTTGGTTGCAAATTTATGTATTTTGTTAGAAATTCATCTTTTTTAATAGAAAATTCATCTTTTCACCTGAAAATTCAACTCTTTTATTGAAGATTCTTTTTTTTTTTTTATTGAAGATTCATCATTTCATTCTTGATTTCATTCAAATATTTATCCTTTTGGTCAAAAATTTAACTATTTTGGGTTGAAAATGCAATCACTTGGTTGAAGAATAATTTTGAATACTTGAAAATTAAACCGCTTTGTAGAAAATTTACCTTTTAAGCTTGGAAATTCCACAATTTCGTTGATGTTAATTCCTGTCTTGACTGGAGAATCTTTCTGGGTTGAAAATTCAACTTTTTTGATGAAGGTTTTTTTTTTGGTTTGAAAATTCATCTCGTTAGTTGAGTATTGATTTGAAGAAACGCTTTTAAAGGGAAAAAATAATAATTGCCACAACCTTGTCTCCGACCCTGAAATTCAAAATTTTCTAAACCATTCCTTATTTCAGCAACATTATATCGTTCATGACTATCTAACCACTTTTAATGAAAATTATAACAACTGTCACTAGGCAGGTATGAATGATGTTATGTAAAAATTAATTTTGGATCACATAGGATCGGGAAACTGGTAAATTACCGAGAATTTTTCGAGACCAGGAAAAACCAGAAAATGACAGCGAATTTATTTTTTGACCAGGAATTTTACAAATTAAAAAAAAATCGATTCAAGCACTTGAAATATCAAACATTTTGTATCACATGATATAATGCAAGTTAAAACAAGTTTTATTTTAACTCACTTTTTTGTTAACTTAAGAATTAAAAGCACCTTGACGTTGAAATTTTTTGATAAAAAGCGTTTTAAGTTGATAAACTCTAAATATTAATAATATTTTTATTTTTTATTTTATTTTTTATTTTATTTTATATTTACATTTATAATATTAATAATTTTTAAAATTGAACTGTAGTTTCAGTATTAAAAATTACACAATAATTGGTTCTGAATCTTACATTTGAATTTTCAGGCAACGAAATGAATACATTTTCAACTAGAATGATGTATCTTCAACAACAAAAATTAATTTTCAACAAATTAGTTCAAATTTTAACCTAGTAGTTGAGTTGTTAAAGAAGAGAGGTGAATTCTCATTAAAAATATAATAATTCAATTTCAAAATATTTTCATTACAAAAATTAAAAACAGGTAAATTTCTACCAAAAAGACGAATTTCTCAAAAAATAGTTGAATTCTCAACAAAAATATTAATTTTTAACCAAACAGTTGCATTTTCAACTGGAAAAGATCCATTTTTAACAATAATCGGAATACTTTCACTTGAAGTTTATTCTAAAAAAAAAAAGAATTTCCGAGATAATAGTTAAATTTCCAAAAAAAAGAGATGATGTTACATTTTTAACCGAAAAAGACCAAATTTGTACCAAAAGAGATGAATTTTCAGGGATGAATAAAATATCTCGATAATAGAAAATTCCTGACATAATATTGCTCAGTTTATAAAATATCTGACAAGGTAAAATCTTCGACCGTATAATTCATTTTATTATTATTTCGATCATTTCGAGTCTAATCAATAAGGAAATTGTTGAATAATTATTTAAAAAAATGTTTAATTGCTTAGATTCAGGAATTTTATGATTCGAAAATTTTTCTGTATTCCGAATTTTATAAAGTCGGATATTTTTTTATGACAGAAATTTTATTTCTCGCAATTTTCTAGTCGTTTCAATAAATGTGGACTTCGAACGTTACAATTTTAATTGTTTCATGAAAAAATTTTATTTGTAAGTTCCAGTTCAAGGAATTGAAACTGATGGCCTGGATTTCTATTTTCAACCAAACAACTTTGAACTGTTTAATTTATAGAAGTTTGAAATTAAATTTATGTCCGTTCAACAACATTTAATTTGAAATTGTTGACTTGAAAGTGTAAGAGTTTTTATTTTACATGTGTAAATTATTGAAGATTTAAATAAAATATTTCTAAATCAAAAAATTTTCATTCTCAAATGATAAAAGTTGAAAATTCAAGAAATCCATTACAAGTGCTTTAATTTGCAACTCCGTTTCTATTACTTCTAATCAAACAATTCTCAGCTCTGAAAGTTCTGATTTTTTTTTTATTTCAGTGGCCGTGAAAGATTTTTTCGAACCGGGAAATAACCAGGATTTTTTTTTATTGAAGCTGTCACTCTGAAACGCTCCAAGCTGTTTCTGTGAATATTTTGATTAAATTAATTAGATTCGTTTAAGTGTTAAATTTAAATCTTTCATATCTTGAATATTAAAGACAATTAAAAAGACTGAATCTGATATTCTGATTTTATGATAAAAAATCTTCCTATCAATGTAGTCAAAGAAGAAGAGTGATACTCGGGAGATTTATGGAGATTCATGTTAAATGTATGCATATGAGTTTTGTTCGATGCGATATTCAAGAGTAGGGGAACTCAAGAGATAAAGACTAATTTGAATGTCGAGGGGGTAATTAGCGAATGCATCTTGCAAGTACTCATAAGGCACGTACGTCAGATGCTAATTGGCCAAGCAATTCTAGTTCTTTGTTAGTAAGGTCTCTAATTTTCAATTTATTTTTTTTGCCGAAAAAGACTTTTTCCGAAAAGTGAAAATTCCTGAAAATTTCAAATCACGGAATAAAATCAAACTACTGAAAATAGATTTTCTAGAAATTTTGAAATTCGAATTTTTAAATTGCCAAAAGAAGGGAATTTCTTAAATCCCAAAAATCGTATATTAACGAAATTTTAAGTCCCCGAAAATAGTATTTTGCCGATATTTCAAATTTCGGAAAACAGTATATGGCCGAATTTACAAATCCCTACAAAATAAATTTCACGGCTACCATAAAATCTTTTTATCGAGGATTTGAAAATTTGAAAATTGAGAATTTAAAACTTCGGGTTCTAGAATTTCGCGAGCTTAGAATTAAAGCAATGAATAATTTCAATTGTTTGCTAGTCCGGTCGTCCCTAATTTTAAATTGATTTTTTTGCCGCAATATGAATTTTCCGAAATATGGAAATTCGTGAAATTTTCAATTCCCGAAATAAAATGAAACTACTGAAATTGTTTATTCCTGAAATTCCAAATTCCTGAAATAAAATACATCTTCTGAAATTGATAATTTAAGAAATTATGAATAAAAATTCCCAAATTCCCGGAAGTAGTAAATTGGCTAGAATTCGGCAATTCAATAATTTCAGGAATTTGAAAATTCGGGTTCTAAAATTTCAGGAGTTTGAAATCTCGGGAATAAATAATTTCAATTCTTTCTTAGTCAGGTCGTCCCTAATTTTTAATTCATTTTTTTTTTGGTCGGAACAGAAATTTTCCGAAATATGAAAATTCTTGAAATCTGCAAAGCCCAAAATAAAATGAAACTACCGAAAATGTTTATTTCCAAAATTTGTGATTCCCAAAAAAAAAACTACCGAAAATGGTAATTTCAATAATTTGTGAATCCAAATTTTCAAATTCCCGAAAATAGTAAATGACCGAAATTTGAAATTCACGAAAATAGTAAATTGCCGATATTTTAAAATTTTGGAAAATAATTATTACCAAATTACAAATTCCTGCAAAAAATATTTCATATTTCTTTCGCTTAGAGTAATCTTTTGTTTTATATGGGGTATTTATTTCAACGTGTACTATTAAATCTGTTTTATCGGGGATTTTTTGAAATTTAACCATTTCGGGAATATTTAAATTCCGCAAAATTACGCCATCCGATAATTTCTTCATTTAACCTATTAGTCATTTAAAACTAATTTTAGTTCAGGGCCTAACATATTGCGCCGTCCGAAAAACACGCTTTAGAAGTATTTAATCCGAAATCAAAAAGTGCAGTAGAAAATTACCTTTCTTCTCAAAGCCATGTTTTCAGTTTTCTTAACTAATATTCTGGAAATATTAAAAATTAGCTTCCATGTATGTTTGAAATATTATTCTTTAGTCGATATATTATAAATAAAAACCTTGATTTATTTATGGCAGGCTGCACAGTCTTTCCCCAATTCGCCTCTTTCCCATTTTTTTTCGGTTTTCACCTAAATGCAAATTAAATTAAAAGGGCCCAAAAAGAAACTCCAACTATTTTCTGTTGAGCTAATAGTTTCTGGTTGAAAAGTCTACTGCTATATTTTTGATTAGCAAATTATCCATTTTAGTCATGAGTTTTAACATTTTCTTAAAATTGTATTATTTCGTTGAAATTGTAATTATTTTGATGAAAATTGAACAATTTTCTTGGAAAGTCATTCTCTTTGGTTGGAAATTGAAATGTTTTGCTAAACAATTTGTCTTTCTTGGTTGAAAATTCATCTCTTTGTTAGTAAATTCAATTATTTGGTCGAAAATGAATCTTCTTGTTGAAAATTCAACACTTCAGTTAATTTTCTTTCTTTATTGACTGAAAAATGTTTCTTGGTCAGAAATTCATATCTTGTAGAAAATTTAACTATTTCATTTCGGTTAAATTTTTTTTCAATTGATAATTAATCTACTTGAACAAAAGTTTAACCACTTCGTTAAAAATTCATTTTTTTGTTGTTGAATATTTATCATTCAAGTTAAGGGTTAATCTCTCTAGCTAAAAACTGAATTATTTTATGGAGAATCCCTTCTTTTATTGGTTGCAAATTATTACTTTTGTTTGAAAAAAAAAAATTATTCAATTTTTTATTTATTCATATTTTTTGTTGAAAATTCAACAATTTGGTCAAATTTTTTTTCTCTTTTCTGAAAAACGTTTCTTGGTCGAAAATTCATCTCTTTTGACATAAATTTGATCTTTCTGGTTGAAAAGGAAACTGTTCAGTTAGAAAATCATTTATTTTTATGAAAATTCAACAATTTTATTAAAAAGTCATCCTTTTTGGTTGGAAATTCGTCTTTTTGGGTGAAAAACTGAAATATTTTGGCAGCAAATTCAACTATTGGTTGAAGATTTTTATTTTCGTGTTGAAAATTTAACTGCTTCATAGAAAATTCATCAATTTGGTTGAAATTTCATCTGTTTCGATGAAATTTAACTGAGTTTTTATTTTAATTAAGAAATATTTGGTAGAAATATCAACTGGTACATTTTTTGTTTCAAAATTAATTTTTGTTGTTGAAAATTTAACTATTCTGTATTCTATATTGGTTCAAATTTTTTTAAAGTTGAAAACTCATCTAATTGATTGAATGTTTATTTACTCCGTAAAAATTAATTTTGTTGGTTGAAAATTTGTAATTCTGGTTGAAGATTCATCGTTTTAGTTTAAAATTCTACTATGTTGTCGAAAATTTCTCATTTATTGAATGAAAATTAACATTTTTGGTTGAAAATATAACTATTCCATTTTCAGAAATTCAGAATTTCAGAAATTTATCTTTTGTAGTTAAGTATTTAATTATATGGTTTTAAATTAAAATGCTTTGATGAAAATTCAGCTGTTTCTTTGGTTGAAAATTCATTATTTCAGTTAAAAATTGATCTCTTCGCTTAAAACATTAACTCTTTTGTTGAAAATGCTTTGTTTTTTGTTGAATTCAACAGTTATTATTATAAAATTATAATGTTTTTTGGTTCAAACCTCAAGTATTACATTTTGGTTGAAGATTGATTTCTTTGGTTGAATATTGTTTATTTGGTTGACAATAAATTTTTTCAACTAAAAATTGACTTTTTAAATTGAAAATGAATTCTCCTAACTGAAAATTTCACTTTTCCTGTTTAGGTGGAAAATTGATCTTCTTTAGTTGAAAATTCGTCTTTTTGGTTTGAAAATTTATCTGTTTTTTTAGAAATGTTATCTTTTTTGGTTAAAAATAATATTTTTTGAATTAAACTAATCTTTTTGTGCTGAAGATTGTTCTATTTTGTTGAAAATTTGTTGTTTTTTCTAGTTAAAAATTAATTTCCTCTAATAAAAACTAAACAACTCGATTTTTGGTTGAAAAATTATCTTCTTTAGTTGAAAATTCTTCTCAGTTGAAAATTGAACTATTTGGTTGAAAAATCATCTATATTGTTAAGAGCGAAATATTTTAACTGATATGTTAGAAATTTCAAGCGTTTTAAACTGAATTTAAAAAAGTACCCAAAATTTAAAACATTTCAGCCCCTGATGAAGTTGTTCTTGAATCAGGTGAATGTAACTTAATTAATTATTTAATAATTAATTGAACGAACTGATTGTTTATACGTGATTAATTTTTTTAATCGGTCGAATATATAAATTGCCTAAATTGTTTAAACATTTAACCGTGCAAACGCGGAGTGCTAATTTTTATATTCTCAGGTTTATTTATAAAAGTACAATAATTAATTAAGATACAGTGTTAAGAATGAGAATATGAAATAACGCCCAACATTTCTCTCTCCACTTAGTCCTGAAAGAAGAAAATTGCACAAAGAAAAAATGAGTCTTTGAGGTAAGAAAAGTGGCATCGTCTAACAATAATTTCTCAACCCTTTTACTCACGAGCGCGAAGGTACTCGAAAGTAAGTAGACCAACTATGTCCTAAACGGGGTAGGTTCGTACACGTTCGTAGGAAGCCTCCTTAAAAAATGCACCCTTCAGTGAAGGGTGGAAACGAAGATGACGATGGAAACGTCGTAGCGAAGGCTCTCCCATCGCTCGCATCTCGCAACCCTTTTCCTTACTTAAATCCAAATAAAGGTTGAGATTCTTGAGTCTCCCCTACGAACCCCCAAACCTCCGAAGCGACTACCCCTTCATCATCCGCATACACACATACCAATACAGTCTCAAGGCGGCATCTCAACCCCCGAATTGGAACCGGAGTTCGCCTCTCGTTTCTCCACGTTTGTTTCTCCCCTCTTTTCATCTCTTTTTCTCTCTTCCACCCCTATTCCCTCTCTTTCTCCTTTCCTCTCCTTTCCTCTTTTTCTCTTTTCTCTCTTTCCACCTTCATCTTTTCCTCAAGATCCCTCTCTCTTGCTCACTCCTTCTCTCTCTCTTCTGCTCATTCCTCAGACTTTTCATCTCTCTTTTCTTACTTTCCTTTTCCTTCTCTCCCTTGGACGACATCGTCTTTTTCACCCTCTCTCTCTCAGAAAGCCTTGCGCGTCTCGTTCGTCTATACATTTTCCGTCTTTGTCCGGCGCGGCGATCCCTCTTTCGGCTGTGCGTGTATAGTGTATACTATATGTACTATATGTATAAGTCTTTCTTTCCTTGTCTCGAGTTGTGCTCTCTCCGCCTCTCGGTAACGAGAGGAGAAACACCCTCGCTACTTTTAATCGACCCGCGCTTTCTTCTGCTTATACATACCTAGCCAACGCCATACCATCCCTGGTACCCTCGTCCTCGTCCTCATCTCCATCCCCGTGGACCACCTTCGAGCCACCCTCCTTCCTTTCCTTATTCCTTACCTCTCATCTTTACCACCGACGTATATAAGTAAGGGCGTTGTCTTTTCTAGTGTCCTTCTCGATCCTCTTGATGAATTGCCGACCGTTACAACTCACGAATTTTTGGCAGCTTTTCATTCGAGGAACTCGTGCGAAAGGTTCTACAAGTTAAGGAGATACTCGAAGCTTCCTCGTCTTTTATGAGAAATTATCAAAGCACGAGGCTCGCCCTACAGGAATTTAATGTTCGGTTATTTCTAGACCTGAGGAGACTAATTTTAATATTGTATCATCTTGGCATGGACGGAAAAAGAAATTGAATTCGAGTTCAAAATTGGAGAGATGTCTTTTTAAAAAACAAAAAAGAAGAGAGTTCTGGAAGTACACTGGGAATCCCATTTAAGTATCTCTCATTTACGTCGCTCCAAGAATTGACCTCGCGGCCGTATCATGATGGAGCAGCCGGAAAAAGAGGCAGTGGCTCAGTCAAGCGTGACAAACAACAGGAGGGCCGCAGTCAGCCCGTTAGTTACACCAGGTTACGTCATACGTCCAAATCGGAAAGAAATTATTTATGTGGTCCTGCCTGTTTACATTCACAGCGAGCAAATGTTGTGTTCGCTTTGAGTTGAAGGCCATTCAGGACCATGCCCGCAGCCGCACTTAAATGGGATTTCCAGTGTATCTTCTGCAAACTTTTGAATTTGTAGGAAATCAAGGTTTAAACATTAGGGTGGTCCAAATTCATACCTGTAAACCCGGTCATTCCGTGCCCCCGGTTTTTCAAATTAACATAAGGATTCAAGTGGGAAAAGCTCGGCTTTTGAAAATTTGGAAAAAAAGAAGTACTTGTTTTGAGCATTTTGTAAATTAAAGTGTAGTCAGCTCTTGAAGAATGCTAAAGGAATAATTTCCACTCGATAATTTCTAACATTAAACACCCGAACCTCCTTGTATTGTGCCTGGAATATGCCCCCAAAAATAAAAAATATCAGTTTTATGTAAAATTCGTGCTTACAACGGTATTTTTTAAAACTTTTTCAACGTGAATAATTTTTGTTTATTAAGTGAAAAGTTTTAAAGTATATTCTTTCTAATTTTAAATAGCTTGAGTCATAATTAATTTGTAGGTGAGGATTGACTTTTTCCTCTTTTTCCCTCTTTCTTCATTATGTTATTTTTGTCTCTAAAGAGCCGAAAAGTTAGATGGTCATTGAATTTTATTCTTGATTATGAATCTTTTTCTACATTATTGTAAAAAATTTTCAAGGTAAAATGAACTTCGAGACTATTTGAATCTTAAAAATAATTAATTGTTCAAACAATGTGTATTTCGCATTTAAATCATGAAAAGTTATTATTTCTCGGGATGAATGATATAGTTGATGAATTTTAAGAATGCTTTTTTTAACTCAACATATTTTGTAATTGGCTAAACAATTTTTATTTGTTCAAACTATTTCTTCTGTGTTAATCATGAATAATTATTTTTCCATAAAATTAATGACACGATTGACGAGTGTGCATAGAAATATATATTCTCATCGATATTAAACAATTATTCGAACAATTTTCATTTGTTTAAACAATTTTTACCCTATGCCTTGAAAAGTTACTAGTCTCTGGAATCAATAACGCAGTTAATGAATGCTGAGAGAGATATTTTGTGTGGAAGACAGTTTACAATTACTTAAACAATTTTTAGTTGTTTAAACTATGTTTTTCTCGTGTAAATTTTTCAAGGTCACCATTTCGTGGAATTAATAATGCGATTAATGAATGTTAAGAGTAATATTTATTGTGAAAGACTTTTTTGCAATTACTGAATTTTTAAAAATTCGAAGGAAGTTTTAGGAGCATTAGAACGCTGCAAAGCATTTCAAAATTTTTGAAATATCGTAGGGTATTTTGAAAGATTCAAAGGAATTTGTAATAAATTCTAATGAATTAGAGGGAATTCAAATAATTTTGTAGATTTTATAAATATTTTAAATAATATCAGGGAATTTTCCTGATGTTTTCAAATTTTTAAGGAATTTTCAAGGATGTGAATGACTTTAAGGGATCTAATTTTTTTTTTAATTCCAAGGAATTTTCAAAGGCTTAAATACATTGCAAGGAGTTTTGAAGGAATTGAAATATTTTAGGGTATTTTGAAACTTTCCAAAAAGTTTTCAACCGATTTCAGTAAGAAATTTCAAAGGAATTTTAAGATTGTTGAATATTTTTAATATTTCCAAGGTATTTTAAACAAATTCAAAATAATTGAAGGGATTGAGAAAGATTTCAAATTTTTAAAAATATATTTTGAGGTATTTTAAAAGATATCAATAAATTTTCAATTCATTCAAATAATTTGAAAGGAGTTTAAAGGATTTGGAAGATTTTAGAGTCTTTTTGAAAATTCCAATCAATTCTCAAAGGATTTCGAAAGATTTCAAAGGACTTGAAATATATTGGGTCATTTTAAAAATATTTCCAGGAATTTTATCAGATTTTCCAGGATTTCAATTATTTTAAGGGATAATAGGTCTAAAATTATTTTAATCAATTTTTGAGGCTTTCAGGTATTATCATCAGATTGAATGTAATTTCGTGGGATTTTATAACATTTTAATCAGAAATTTAATAAGAAATTTCGTAGGATTTCAATGATTCTCGAATATTTGAAAGTATTACCAAAGACTTTAAATAATTTAAAAGATTTCAGGACATTTAAAAAAATTCCAAGATATTCATAATTTATTTCAATGAACTGGAAGTATTCTGAAAAATTGAAAAATTGTTAGGGTACTTTCAAAAATTCCAAGAAATTAAAAAAATCTTTGAAAATTTGCAAGGTATTGCAAGTAATTTTAAAGCATTGCAAATATTTCAAAGTATTTTTTTTTATTTCCATAAAAATTTCAAGAGGTTCGAAAAGTTTCAAGAAATTTGAAGAGATTTCAAATAAATTGAAATATTTTAGGGTATTTTTAGAGATGAGATTAAATTTTCAATTCATTAAAAAAAAATCCAAGAGATTTGAATGAAGTTTGGGTCTTTTTAACAATTTCAAGGAATTTTCAAAACATTTAAATAATTTCCAGGGATTTCAAAATGTTTCAAAGAATTTGGAATATTCTGACGTATTTTGAAAGATCTTGAGGAATTTTCCGTTGAGTTTAGTATTTTAGTGGGCTTTTAAAGGATTTGAAACATCTTTTAATGTTTTTAATGATTCCAAAGCATCTTCATGTGCTTTAAGAGTTTTACGGAATTTCAAAAAGTTTCAAAGGATTTGAATAATTTAAGGGGATTAAAAATATTCCAAGAAATTTTAAATTGTTTTTTATAATTTTAAGGGACTTCAGAAGATTAAAAATATATCAGGGTATTCATTGTATTTCCGAGGTTTTCAAAATTTTTGTGGGATTTTAAAAGCTATCCGGGAATTTTAATAAATATCCAGAATTTCGGGAAATATTACCAGATTTCATGTAATTTCACTGGATTTTATAATAATTTGATAGGTTTCGAAAAATTAAGAGACGAAAGATTTGAAAGAATTTCTAAGATTTTAAATGATTTGAAATATTTTATTGTATTTTGAGAGACCTGATGTAATTTTTAATTTATTTAAAAAAATTCAAGACATTTGAATGATTTTAGGGTGTTGTTAAAAATTTCAAGAAATTTTCCAGATCTTTAAATAATTTGAAGGAATTTCAAAAGGTTTTTAAGGATTAAAAATATTCTAAGGTATTTTGAACGAACCGACGGAATTTTTAATTAATTTTAGTAATTTAATGGGATTTCAAAATGTTTCAAATATTTTAGAATTTTTTTCAATATTTCAAGGTATTTCAGAGGATTATAAATATTTAGAGTATTTCAAAACATTCTAAGGGATTACATAAGATTTCCGAGGATTTCATGAATTTTAAAAACCCTCCGGGAATTTTATTGAATTTTTCAGCATTTGAGAAAATATAATTAAATTTCATAGAATTTCACGGAATTTTATGAAATTTTAATCGATGTTAGAGAACTTATTGAAAAGAAGTGAGCAAATTATTTAAAGTTCTTTAGAATTTTATTTTTTTAATTCACCTGAATTCTCGGGATTTATATCTGATTTTTTTAGTTTTTGTTCAATTCATGTTGAAATCTTTCAATGTCAACTCGAATACTTTGACATTTCATAATATTATTTTGAATTCCCCTGAATTTTTGCAAAACTATTCAAATTAACTGACTTCAATTACTTTTTCTGTATTTTTCATTGTTTTAAATTTACTTGAATTTTTATGAATTTAATTGAAAAATTTCTGTCCAGTGAATTTGAATTCTTTCGAATTGTTTTCAATTCAAAAGGAAAAACTTCATATTATAAAGGCATATCAGTCACTTTTAGTCGATTTTTGCAGTTAGACATTAGTAATATTCAATTCTCTTTTTAGGTTAAAATTCGGACTTAATGGGCTAGTAAAAAATTTTTGAATTCATTTATATTAATCAAAAATGTTGGAATTCCATTTATAAAGGGAAAATTAATAATTATTCTGGGAAAAATCAGGGAAAAGTCAGGGAATTTTTGAAAAATTGAAAAAGTCCAAAAATCGGAAATAATTTCCAAATAGTATCGTTTAAAATTTTTGTTTGAACTTCTATTTAAATCAACACATTTCTTTAGAAACTTTCAGCTTCTAGAAAACTATAAACCGCTGGCTAAATCACATCTTAAGATATTGATAGAATTATTTGCCCTTATTACAATATAAAAAATATATTATCTTCTTCACCACCTACTTACTAAACATAAAAATGGAAAAGTGAAAAAGTACTTGTATTAATATTTTTATGTTTAATACATATACGGTGCAAAGTTTACGATTTTTGAAGAGTCAGTTTTTGAAGAGAAATAAATATAAAAAATTCTGATCCATTTAAGATATTATGTTGTTTGTACTATTTTTAAAAATTAAAACAATTTCATTCAAGGTACACAATTGGATTTTTGAAAAAATTATTCAATGGGAAATTAGTCATTTAAAAATGAATAAAATACAATATCTTGTCATTTCAGTTCAAATATTGATATGCTGTTAAATATTTTATCTAATTGTAATGTTTTATTTCGATATTTCAAAGGAAAGGCGTTTTTTATTTCAGTCCAAATAGTTCAGCTAGAAAAATTCAAGCACTACACTCAGAAAAATGTTTGTTCGATTCAAATAAAATCTATTTGAGTAAAACAATTGTGTGTTTGAATCAAATAATTTTTTTTAGTACAGAATTTGTTTGATCCTACATAAAAAAAATTGTTGAATAAGTAAGATATAATTAAGAATCTAGGCATAAGATTTGTTTCAAATTTTTTTGTCCACGTATTGATAAGTTTACTATTTGAAAAGAAGCATTTTCTCATGCGTGAACGTTTATGTACTCGTTTATGTAACAACTCCTTTCGCTTAAAAACCTAAAACAAATAGGCTAAAAATCATCTGCACAGAGTACTTCCATAAACACCCTTTTAAGAACGTACTGAAACAGTTGCTAGTGATAATTATTTGATAGCACAATAATAATTTTCCTTTATCGAGCTTTTTTTATTATTAAAAAATAATAATTTTATTATAGAACATTATTCTCTTCGGGTTATTATAGATTTTAATTATGGTACTCATACCATTGAGTTACGGTTAACGGAGAAAATATTACTGTAAAGAGATACCACAAAGTATGGTCATAATTCCAGAATATGTTTGAGAGTGTGAAATGGTAAGACACAATTTTATGGCGATTGTTATGAAGTGCACTCAAGAGCAAGAATTTTTTGTAATATATTACAGTATTACCATTAGGGTGGGTCGAAAAAGCAAAATTAAAAAAAAAATCTTGTTCTTGTAATTTTGACATTTTCGTGCATGTCAATTTTTCTTACATTTTTGGAGGCCTCGAACTACTCCTTAAATTTCCACAGAATATTATTTGCAGCCCCATCCGAGATTATTAATATTTCGTAGGAATCAGTTTTCAAAAAAGAGTTTTAAAATATACAGAAATATAGAAAGAATTTTTTCTAGCCATAAACTTTCTACTGGTGAAAAGTGTAAATATTGAATATTAATTATTGAATAATATATAAATAATAATAATAAAATAATTATTAAATATTTGAAAACTGAGTTTAAACATTTTTTTTACATGTATAATTCTCTTTAAATTAACCTTAATTTTTAATTTTTGAGGTTGATTTTATGATTTTTTTCCAGCGTATTTTTACCAGTATAAATATTCTAGATACTTGCAAAAATTCTTTCTGTAGGTTTTAAAATTATTTTTTGAAAAAAGTTGCCACCAAATATTAGTAGTCTCTGAGGGGGCTTCGAATAAAAATTCGTGAAAATTTTGGGATTCTTTTGAGGCCTCCAGAAATGTTTTTGAAAAATTGACATTCAAAAAAATACTGAAATTACGAAAATAAGAAGGGTTTCAAATTTTTTTTGGTAATTCGCAAAACCAAATCGTTTATCGATCAGATCTAAATTATTCATATTGTTTCAGGGTCCTCTAACGGTACTTTTTCACATAATTTAATTTACGATTTACAAAATTTTGATCTTTTGAGCCACCCTAATTGCCATTCTTCTTATAAGGCTTATAATATAAACCTGAAAATGGATTCCAACATTTTTCATTCGCATTATTCATTTACAGATTTAAAGATAGCCTGTGGGATGCGTCGAAATTGCTACATTTTTAGATGAAAAATTTAATTTTTGTTTAAGAAACAAATTCATAACAAAATATAAGAATCTTCTAATAAATAGTTTATTACAAATAGTTTAATTTCCTACCATAGTAGTTTAATTTCCAACCAAAAGTATGAATTTTCAGCAGAAAAAATTAACTTCTAACCAAATAGTTTAATTTTCTACGCAGTTGTTGAATTTTCAAGCCAGAAAGACGAATTTTTTACAAAACAGTTGAATTTTCTACAAAAGAAATAAATCTACGATCAAATATATAGTTAAATTTTCAACTGAAATTCTGTATTTTCAACAACGAAAAATAAAATTTCTACAAAGTAGTTCAAATTTCAACGCAGTAGTTGACTTTTTAGCCGAAAGAGATGAACTATCAGTGAGAAATTAAATAATTGATATTTTAAATTCAAAATATTTTCATTTTAATTTTAAAAAAATGAACAGTTGCATTCAACAAAAAACAATGATTTTTTCCACAAATAATTGAATCCTGAACCAAAACAGCTTGATTTTTAACCAAACAGATGCATTTTCAACCACAAAGGATGAAGATTCAAACAACAAGAATGATTTTCTATCAAAAAGGGCAAAATTTTTAACAAAATACATGAATTTCCTGCTAGAGAAGATGAATTTTCAATTGAAAATATGAATTTTTAACCAAAAATAAAATAGTTCCACTTTTAATAATGAAAATTCATTTTTGAAAACAACAAAAAATTCGGGTGGAGTTCCGAAAAGCGCTTACCTCCGATTAATTTGAAACTCCGTATACCTATGTATTTTGACGTGCTGATCACGAATATGATGGTGAAGATACCCGCAAATTTGATTTTCAAGGTCAAAACCCCAAAAAACTATCAAAATTTCATGTTTTTCATTTTATTTATGTAAATAATAAAAATTTACAAAAAAGCTTTAAACAAAAGTTTTAGATCTTTAAAAAATACATATTTTATATTCAATATGTTTTTACTCTACGACTGACCGTTTTAGAGAAAAGAAGGGAAATGTCGGTACGAAGTGTAGAATTGCTTAGGTCACACACGGCACCCATTCCAACGTGTCAAGGGCGGGAAGGCACCCCTATGACTGGCCACAAAAATAACTTAGGTTACACACGACCCCCTTTCCAACGTCTCATGGGGGGCGGGAAAATACCCCTGTGACTGGTCACAGGAATAATTTAGGTCACACACGACCCCATTTCCAACGTGTCATGGGGGGCGGGAAGGCACCCCTATGACTGGCCACAGAAATAACTTAGGTCACACACGACCCCCTTTCCAACGTCTCATGGGGGGCGAGAAAACACCCCTGTGACTGGTCACAGGAATAATTTAGGTCACACACGACCCCCTTTCCAACGTGTCATGGGGGGCGGGAAGGCACCGCTATGCCTGGCCACATAAATAACTTATGTCACACACGACCACCTTTCCAACGTGTCATGGGGGGCGGGAAGTCACCCTTATGACTTGCCACAGAAATAATTTAGATCACACATGATCCCCTTTCCAACGTGTCATGGTAGGGGCGGGAAGGTACCTCTGTGACTGGTCACAGAAATAACGTAGGACGCATACCATCCCCATTTGTCCCCTAATGTTTCGTGGAAACATATCTGTTGCCAGTAACCCATTTGTTTTAGCATTAATGCCTACTTACGGTTAGTATTTGGATGGGTGAACGTTCGGGAATACTGCGTGCTGTTGGCCCGTCGTGGGTGTGGTGAGCCCACACTTGTAGTTATTTACTACAAGAAGCTATCCACCTAGAAACACTACCCGAATCGGGTAGTGTCACGCCTACCCCGAAAGGGAAATGGCTTAATGGTATACATACGCACTTCACCGCGGGAATATTTATCGTCTATTTTCTCGAAAACCATCAGTCGTAGGGTAAAAATATATTCAACATAAAATATGTATTTTCAAAAGATCTACAACTTTTGTTTGAAACATTTTTGTAAATTTTTTTTATTTACTGAAATAAACGGAAAAACATGAAAATTGTATATTTTTTTGGGGGTTTGACCTTGAAAATCAAATTTGCGGGTATTTTCACTATCATATTCGTGATCAGCGCATCAAAATACATAGGTATACGGAGTTTCAAATTATTCGGAGGTAAGCGCTTTTCGGAACTTTATCCAAAAATTCTTATCAACATAGGTAAATTTTCAACCAAAGAGATGAATTTTTAACTGAAATGATGAATTTTCAGAAAATAAAAGGAATTTTCAGGAGAAGCGCTCAACATTCAACCAAAAATTTTCTTTTCAACCAAGAAAATTAATTGTCTGCCTGGAAGATACATTATCATCAGAATACATGATTTATCAAGCAAGGACTGAACATTTTTAACTAAAAAATATAAATTTTTAACTAAAAATTGAATATTTGCATTTTCAGTTCAAAAAATTAATTTCCAACCAAAACTAAAAAGAATTTGTAACAAAATAGTTAAATTTTCAAACAAAGAGACGAATCTTTAATGAAAAAAGATTCAACCTTCAACCAATTAGATGAATTTTTGACCATAAATATGACTTTTCAACAAAATAGTTTTATTTGCAACAAAATAATTAAATTATGAAACAAATAGTTTTACGTTCAACCAAGCGAGATGAATTCGAAAACAAAGCCAAGAACAGTGGGATTTTATTATTGATTTCTATTAATTAAGTTAAAAAAGCGAACCAGAACAGAAGATAAGAAATAAATGAAAAAAAAGGAGTTTATGGACGGCCCCTTATCTGTTACGTTAATCTGCCGCCTAAGTTGATCTTAAAATTATATCTTTATTTTCAAAAGCAAAAAATGTCTCTGGAATTTTTTATTTATAATATTACCTGACATTTAATGGTTTGAGAGGGGTCACCGAAATGCCATATATTCTCACAAAAGGTAGGCGTGAGCCAAAAATCACTGAAAATACCGTCCCGTAATAGGGTAATCGGTACAATGATTGGCCACTTAAGGAATTTTCCCAGTTAAGAAATTGTGAAAAGCACTACAGGCGTCGAACGATATTCTGAATTATATATATATAAATGGATAATAAATTTCATAAATATTCAAAGTGCTATATCGGGTTAAGCGTTAAAAGTAGCAGATAATTTAATTTTAAAGAAATTAAAAATAATTGAAAAACAGACAATCATTGGCCACGGCGACATATAGTAATAAACAATGAATGCCTCTAAATTGTATAATGATTGATCGGTGCCAATTATTCGCAAAGCAAAGTGGCAAACAATTATATACATATTCTATAACAAGTTTGAACAATTTTTAATAAATTTTTGCAAAAATAGATATTTGCTTTTCAGATCTTGGTGCCAATTATTGTGTTTCCGCATAATTCACGAGGACAATAAATGGCCCCTAGGTTGGTGTAAATCTTTTTTTCTTTGAATTTTCATGCATACTGCCCGGAAATTCGTTCGGATTGAAAAAAAAAATTCATTTTTACATTCTCATCATAATGAGAAAGTATTATTGGTTTTATGTAGTAAAATCTGTAGTCTGTAGTCTGTCTGTAGCCTGTAGGCACGATAACTTTTGAAAAAATAATCAGATTGAATTGTGCTTTGGCACACTTTTTTAAGGCCTAAAAAGAAAGAACAATTTCGTTAACCAGCCATTTCGGATCAAAATTCAAAAAGTAAGAGCATTTTTAATTTTTAACATTTTTGAAACCATTTTTCTCAAGATTCAGAAATTCCATGTACAGCTATTCATAGTATTCGGAAATTTGAACAATTTATCCTCATCACATTTTTCAATAAAAATAAAATTATCAGAATTATAGCATTTTCAAAATCCGAAAAAAAAGAAAATGAACATTTTAAGCGAAACAACGCACGATATGAAAAAAAAAGTCGGAGAAAGAAAATCGTTGCTTTTGAAAGACCTACAAGATTATCATAACAACTTTTTGAATTTTTCCGAACAATCCAAAATTCAAAGTTTGATCGCACAAAAAATGATACAAAATCAAAAATTTCATTTTTCGGTTAAACTGTGCAATATACAAAAAGAGATATGAAGACAAAAATTTTGCACCCAAAAAAGATCTACGTCATGAATCAGTTTGAGATACAGAAAGAAATATAATTTACATTTGATATAATAGTGTTGAACATAATGTAGAAAAGTTCGCATTTCAGACAAAATCGAGTGCAAAGCACGAGTTACATGGTGAGAATGTGTTCGCCAAAGCCAAAGGAGCTTTAACATAAGAAAATTCACAGTCACCAAATTACAGTTGTCGATGATTCGACCTTTAATTTTAAAAGGTCTGTGCGCAAATGTGGAAAAAATACAAAGACCGAGAGCGTAGCGCACGCTAATACGTTATCGAGTGCGATAATCAATTTATCTTGCGCTACGCGCTCGGTCTTTGTATTTCTCCCACATTTATGCGCAGACCTTTCGAAATTAATGGTCAAAGCATCGACGACTGTAATTTGGTGGTTGTGAATTCTCTTCACAATTAGCTACAGAATATGAATGAAATATTACTTTTTGAATTCCGCTTCAATAAGTCTGTTTTATAGGGTCCCAAAGAAACCCCATAAGTGAAAAATTGGTTTTTGCGATTTTTTGGTGCTATTCATGATTTTCTTGCAATTTTCTTGAATGAAAATTGTTTCTAATACACAGAATACTACTCCACACTGACATTGACATGTTTACATCAATTTTCTAAACAATTTATCATTGTTTTTAGCATTTTTCTCTTAGAATAGAGTTAGAAAGTCGCGGTTTTTTTTTAAATTGCATTTTCTGTTCAATTTCCAAATAGAGTATGGTAATACTTAATTATTGTTAACAGATATGACTCTTTCAATCATTTATTATTATCTTTAATAATATTTTCTTGGAATAATAATGGAAAATTGCAGATTTTTAACTAAATTTTCACTTTTTGTCAAATTTTCAATTAGAGTGAGGTAGATAATTAATTAAAGTTGATAAAATTAATGGTTGGAGTAATTTATTCTAATTTCTCATAATATTCAATTTGAATAATGCTTGAAAGTTGCGATTTTTCCACATCTCTTAAACTTTTTGTCCGCTTTTAATTCAGTGAGGTAATAAATAATGCAAGTTTACAAAGATATTTGTTCAAACAATTTATTAAAGTTTATAACGATCTTCTTTTGAAGTAATGCTAGAAAGTTGCGGATTTTTCTGAAATTCTGAGCTTTTCTTCGACTTTTTAGTGAGGAACAAATAATGAATATTATTATTAGTTTCAGAACAGAGGCTCGTAGTCACTGGTTCAAGCAAAATTTACATTTAACATGATCCATAAAGAAAAATCGAAGAATATTATTTAAAATATGATTCTTTTCAATTTTCATTTATTATTTTTTCATAACTAGAAATGCAAAGCAAAGTTAAACATTTCTGGCAAACCGGAACTTTCTAGCACTTATCTGAGAGAAAATAATTATGAACAATAATAAGTTGTTTAAACAACTATTCTTGTTAACTTGCATTAATATTTAATGTAAGTGTGCAGCGTACTCCGTGTACTCACTCAGTGTACTCGCTAAGCGTACAGCGGACAAAAAATTCAAAATTTCAGAAACAAGCCACAATTATCTGTCATTAATATTAATTAAGATAGCTATAAACAATAGTAATTTGTTTAAACAATTAAATTTGCGAAATTCAATTAATTAATAAGTCATTTCAAGTGAGCAATAGACAAAAAGTTGAAATTTTCAGAAAAAACCGCAACTTTCTAGCATTATTCAAAGAGAATATTATCAAGAAAAATAATAAATTGTCTAAACAATTTATTTAAACATCTTATTATCAGTATAAAGTAGTAATTTATGCATTAAAAACAATTGGAATTTTTAAGACCCGCAAAAAAATCATAATTAGACCCAAAATCTAGCAAACACCATTTGTTTACTCCTGGGGTTTTTCTGGGGCCCTATGAAACAAATTTATGGGGTTGATATTTAAAAAGTAATATTTTATTCTTATTCTATGGCGAATTATGGAAATAATGTTGAGTCTCAACTTGATTCAGCTGATATTGACGATTCTGGATACAATTTACAAAAACGACTTTTTTTACGGGAAATACGTGTTAAACTTCATGGAGCCTGCGCTACCTCTAAATATGATTTTTTTCAAAACAAAAACAAAATGGATTTATTTTTTTGTGGATTCGAACAAATTTGCGGGTGATATGCAGACAAATTTGAAAAGAAATTACCAATGCATTTTTGGACCACCCTAATGGCCACCAATTTATTAAAAATAATAATAATTTTTAACAAAATACATGCATTTTCAACCAAATATTTTAAGTTTCAATGAAACTTTCAACCTCATAATTGAATTTTCAACCAAAAAGGTGAACTAGTCACCAAGAAGATTAATATTCTACCACAAAGGACAATGTTTAAACAAAATACACAGATTTTTGAACATATTGTTGAATTTTCAACTGAAGAAGATTGCTGTTCAACCAAGCATTTAATAGTTAAATTTTCAGTTAAAAAAAATAATGTTAATAAACTTTCAATACAGTAATTAATTTTGGAACAAAAAAAAAAGAATTTTCAAATAAAATGATGAATCATCAACAAAAAAAGTGAGTTTTTAACAAAGTAGTTCCACTTTCAACTAAATAGTTGAATTTTTAACTAAAAAAGGTAGCGCAGCGTACACCGTACACTAAAAAACATTGTACCGATTACCCTTTGTGGACGCTCCCTTGGAGAGTGCATAATATTTTGACATTTATTTACAGATCTATAAAATCAAAATGAAATTTCAAAATCTCGAAAGTCTGAGAAAGAGATATAGTAAGAATAATATAAATCTCAGGAACTTCAGCAATAAAGTACATGTTTCTTCATCTTTCTTGTGAAAGACTGCACGATCCTGCGATCTGGTGCAAAATGCATTCATTGTTATGCATATCGGTCGGTTTATGGTAAAAGTTTTCGAGTTTACGCGTCACTTTATAAGAAACAGTGGCGTAAAACTTTCTCGGAACCATCAGTGCGCTGATAAGAACACATTGTCTTGTCCATCTCAAAAAGTCTTACATTCTTGAAAAATTATCTCTAAACACAAAAGATTCTAAAAACTCTTCAACTTTAATGAACCTGATGAACGTGTACCTTAATTCTAAAGTAACGTTATCAATTATACATATTTTAGGAAATTTCGTATTATGTAGGGGAGAGTGGGGAGTTGTGGGCCACGCTTTGTTTTCAAGACATAAATCTCTGAACATCGATAAATTGTCAATGTATGAACTGGTATTTGTAGTAAACTTCTTAATACATCAACTGGAGACCACAATTAATAAAATTCGTTAATCCGCGAGAAATATTTAGGATGACGTAAATCTTATAAAAATCGAGGTTTGTGATTTTGGTGGGGAGTTGTGGGCCATGACAAAAAATAAAAGAAAATAGCATATTCCAATAGTTTATGTTAATTAAAGTTGCAGAAAATAAAAATTAATGATTTTAAAAAGATTATAAAAAAAATTATTCTGATTCACAATGCATGCAAGTGTAATATCCGGTCCTCATGTTGGCACATTTCAAGTGCACAGCACGATCGCACATGTTGCAGTGAACTGTGAAGATAATGCAAAAGTCTTTTCAGAACAAGAGAAAAGAAGTTTCACTTAAAAAATTGAAATACGCATTAAGAACGTTTGGCCCACGAGTCCCCACTAATGGTGGACCACAACTCCCCACAGCCGACATTTACGAAATGACCGAATTGCCATACATACAATGAATGTTTTACCGAAATTTTTTGATTGAATTTAAAGCCAATTGCTCAAGGAATATTTTGCAATAACTTGCCTTTGAAATCTGCTGTAGAACGGGACTTCGAATATCAACCACTTGAGTTGTACAAAAACTTTTATTTTGATTTCTTTAATCAACAATGTCAAACTACTAACTACGCGTGTTGAGACTATGAGTCAAGTTCACAAAGTTAGCTCACACAAAGAAAGTCTTTTGGCAGTGGTTAAAGCACCCACAACATGGCGGAGATTAAGGTGGCCCACGACTCCCCGCGGCCCACAACTCCCCACCGTCCCCTAATGGATGAGACGTCATTTACGCAAAAAACTATTCATTGGTTGAATGAAACAAATTTCAGTTGATTCAACATAATATAAAACAGCTGAAAAATTCGATTGGATCAATCAAATATTTTTTTGTCCATATAATAACCATATACTATCGTTTCATCAACAAAAATGTTGTTGATTCAACCAAATCGTTTTATGAGTGAACAGCGGCTGAGCCAGGCATTTTTTTCGGGGGGGGGGGGGGGGCTGAACTTTGGGAAGAAGAACGAAAAAGGGTATCCAAATAATTAAATGACTCAATATTGATGTTAACGGACATAATTGTTTGAACAATTTATTGTAGTTTTTAATCAATATTCTCTTTGAATAATGTTAGAAAGTTGCGGCTTTTTCTGAAATATTCAACTTTTTGTCTACTTCCCACTTAGTGTGTGGTAATAAATGAAATTCCACGAACATTGTTCAAACTTATGATTATTGTTTATAACTATCTTCTTCTATAGTTATGCTATATAGTTGCGGTTTTTTTCTAAAATTTTGATTTCCTGTCAACTATTCACTTAGAGCGAGGTTATAATAATAATTCAACAAAAATAATTGCTTGAATCAAAACCATCATTGTTCATAATTATCTTCTACTATGTCGATGCTAGATAGTTTTTTTTACCATTTTTCAACTTTTTGTCAATTTTTCATTCAGAGCGAGGTAATAATATGAAATTTAACAAACATACTTGTTCCATTTAATTATTATTGTTTATGACTATCTTCTCCTTTAATAATGCTAGAATCGCCCACAAGGCACCTTTTATGCGGACGTCCACAAATGATGAATATCAATATTAATTTAAACAAAAAGGATTTCAAGAAAAATGTATGTTTAATATGATTCATGTAGAAAATTTGAAGAATGTTTCAAATCTATACTTTATTTCAGACAAATATAGTCTAGAAAAAATTGTTCAATTAATGATTCTCTATATCGCTTATGTATTATATATGTTCATGACTAAAAAGTCAAAGCAAAGTTGAAAAATTCAGGAAGAACCGCAACTTTCTAATTATCTAAAAGTGAGACAGTTATAATCAATAATAAACTGTTGAAGCAATTATGTTTGTTAACTTGCACTAGTTAATACCTCACAACGTGTAAAGTTGACAAAAAGTGCAAAATTTCACAAAAAGCCGGAACTATCTAGAATTGCTATAGCAGAAGATGTTATAAACAATTATTTGTTCAAAGAATTATATTTATTAAATTTCACTAGTTATTAAGTCCCTCTAAGCGAAAAATGAACAAAAATTGGAATTTTTCAGGAAGAACCGCCAACTTCTGGCAATATTGAAACAAAATAATATTGAAAATATAAGTTGAAAAGTTCGGAAAAATCGCGAATTTTTAAATGTATTCTAAGAGAAAATTGCTAGAAATAATAATAAATTGTTTGAACATTTCGTCTAAACTTCTATTTATCAGTATAAAGTAGTATTTTATGTGTTATAAACAATCTTCAACATAAAAAACCGCAGAAAATTATAATTAGCGCCAGAAACGCGCAAAACCAAATTTTTCACTCATAAGGTTTTTCGGGACTCTATAAAACAGACTTATGGGGGTGATATTTGAAAAATAAGTTTTTCTTCGTATTCTATTGCTAATTGTTGGAAAAATGTTGAGTTTCTACTCGATATACCTAATATTGACGATTATGAATAAAATTTACAAAAACGTATTTAATGATGAATCTTCAACTGGAATAATTGAATTTTGAACCAAACAGATGAATTTCCACTAAAATGATGAATCTTTAAATGAAATGGTTGAATTTGCAACAACAACAAAAAAGAATATTTAATCATTAGAATTAATCTTCTACAAAAAAATACGAATTTCCAACACAATATATATATGAATTTGCAATCAAGTTGTTGAATTTGCAATTGAAAATGATATATTTTTAATCAATAGTTGAATGAAAAAAAAGAGAATGAAGAACGATTTTCAACAAAAAATAGGATAGTTAAACCTTGAGTTAAACAAATTAATTTTTAATAAAAAAATGTATTTTCAATCAAATAGTTCAATTTTCAACTAATGGGATTAATTTTCAACTAAAATGATGAATCTTCGACTGGAATAGTTGAATTTTATACCAAAAAGTACTAAATATTTCAGCAAATATTTCAATTTTCAAATAAAAAAGATCAATTATCAATCGAGCATTTGATTTTTTGTCCAGGACATTTTAAACCAAAAATAGAATGGTCAAATTTTCTGTTTAAAAAAAAGTAACTTCCAACAACAACAAGAACGAATTTCCAACAAAATAGTTAAATTTTCAACTAGAATGGTTATATTTTTAGTTAGAAAAATTGTTTTTCAACAAGGTCGTTAAATTTTCAATCAGAGATGAATTTTCAATCAGAATGATGAATCTTCAATGGAAAGGATTAATTTTTAACAAAATAGTAACAATTTTAACGCAGGAGTGAAATTTTCAACTAAGGAAGATGAATTCCCAACAAACAATGTAGAATAATTAAAATTTCAACCAAAAAAGGTTCAAATTTTAGATAAAGAACAGTCTAATCCAACCAAAAAAGACGAATTCTCGAGAATAGTTGAGTTTTCAATTAAAAAATACTTTTCAGTCAACAGAGAGAACAAATTCAAAACAAGCTATCAAATTTTCAGGGAAAAATATGAATTTTCAACAACTAAGATTAATTTTCTACCAAAAAAGGCGATTATTCAATATAAAACATGAGAAGTTGTTATTAAGCACAATAAAGGAAAAAAAAGTCTTCTTAGCCTAATATTTCCTTTACACTTCACGTTGACCAAGAGTCTTGAGTTTTAAACATCATCTTCATGGCCTTTTCTTATTTTCCATTCACCTAAATAAAACTTCATTCCCTATAACGAACATTTCTCAGAAAAAATAAAATATAATTCACTTTGTTCACGAAAACTACCCTCTATAGGTAAGGTTTGTCAATTTTAACGAAAACTTTCATTCAATTTATTTAGCACTATGAACGATTAAAATAAAATTTCTCTGTACTTTTGAGTTCGATTCAATATAGAAAATAATAAAAAATATTAATATAAAAAACAGATTTCTTTGCTGTTCCGTAATAGACACATGCATTATGGAACATCGGTACAAGAGTCCAAAAGTTGTCTCATAATATGTACATGAAGGTCGTTCCGCTTTTTGATAAATATAATAACTTTGCTTAGACTACATTAAACTTTCAATAGGTGTTTCGCATCCAGAAAAGATCAGCGCATTCATTGATATGAACATTTTGAAAATATATTTTACTATCGTTCAAAAATTAATGAAAATCTCAAAATTCCCTGAAAATTTGTCTCATGATAGGTACATTTACTTACGTGTTAAACTTCATGGGGATTGCAGAATATCGAAAATATAATTTGAAAAAAAAAACGTATTGGGGGGGGGGGGGGATTCAAAAAAATTGGATGACGATATGCATACGAATTCGAGAAGAAAATTTTCCAAAAAGATCCCCAATATTCTGAGAATACTTTAGTCTACTATGAGGGCCTTCCTAATTTATGATTCGCTTACGAATTTCCACCTCTCAGGTGTGCCGAACTATTGTTTCATGGCGTTTACCTTTGAGTTTACTTCATTTTAAATGTGGAAATCTACAGTGTACTGCGTTGATTTTCGCAAATATGTGATTACGAAATTTTCTTGGGGGTTGGGAGGGGGCTTGAGTCCCCTCAGCCCCCTCTGGCTACGCCACTGTGAGTGAATTGAAGTACACTGTTAGAAGTTCATGAAATTTCATGAAAATGTTAGTGAAGCTTTTTACACTACGGTTAGTGAAAAACTCATTGCAATTTCATGCAACACTGAAATTTAAATACCCTTATTGAAATTTCAATGTAAGTTTTGAAACTATTTTGAAAGATAGTGCATTGAAGTTTTTGTAAATGTTCATGAATATCCTATGGAAATTCAATGTATATCACATACAAAATTTCTAAATTTAATTTCATGAATTATTTTTGAATTTTGTTCATATTTTTATTTAGGTTTATCAAATTTAATAAAAAATGTTACTTCATTTTCAATGCATGTTTCAGAGTGAATTTTATGAAATTTCAATAACTGTTGCTTCAAAATTAAGTTTCGTATCACTGAAAATTAATGAATATGGTCTCAAATGAATTTTCAAAGCCAAATTTATGAAATTTCAGTGACATAAGTAATTGAAAACTGACTGAAATGTCAGGAAATTTCTAACAGTGTAGTTACCCTCTTTTACATGGTGTGCGGTGTATCTCGAGTGGCTCAAAACGAAAAGGACTTTCACCTATTGTTTGTTTCTAATTTTATTTCGGTGGTATCCCACCATTATTTCCAGATCGTATCAAAAAAAAATTTCTAGAGGGATTTTTGAATAAATTGGTCTTTTCTTTGGAGGTTATTACGTATTATCACATTGTAAAAACTAGATATCTCTTTTTCTATGGTACTAGAACATTGTGCGCGCTATGCGCGCATTGATTACCCTTTCTTTAGACAAAACTAGGTTCATTTTCCAGCACCTTAGTATGGATTTTATAGAACATTTTTTATGATTTGCGAACGTTGTATATGATTTACAGAAGTTTCCTTATTACAGCGATAAATTCCAGTGAAATCAATATGAATGACTCAATTATTCCACTCACCTACAATTCTTTAAAACTGGCATTTTACTTTTTTCCTTGACAAAATATGACTCCCCGCGTGCCTGTGTGATACATTCAAATCAAAAACACCTTTTTTTGTACAAAACTCAACTACTTAGTTAAAAGTGGAACAACTCTCTTAAAAAATTATTTATTTGGTTGACGATTCATCATTGAAATGAAAAATTTTTATTTTGCAAAATCGAACTATTTTGTCAACATTTGCTTCAATTATTCTTTTAACTGAAAATTTAACTATTCCACGTTTGGTTGAACATCTATCTTCTTCAGTTGAAAATTCTACTATTTGGTTGAAAATTTTTTCTTGGTGACTAATTTACATTTTTGGTTCAAAATTCATGTATTTTTTTATTTGAAAAATTAATATTTTTTGATAGAAATTCATTTTTTTCGTTCGTAATTAATTTCTTCGGTTTGGAAATTAGTTTTTCCATTGAAACATATTTTTTTAACTGAAAATTTTAACTATATCATGTTTGTTTGAACATCAATCTTCTTCATTAAAAAAATTCAACTAATTTTTCGAAAATTTCTGTAATTTGTTGGACCTTTGTCTTTTGTGGTAAATTATTCATCTTCTTGGTGACTTATTCGCCTTTCTGGTTGAAATTCCAACCATCAGGTTAAAAATTCCATATAAAATTAAAATATTTGGTTAGAACTTACAATAAAAATTCAGCGATTAGGTTGAAAATTCTATTTGAAATGGACATTTTTTGTTGAAAATTCATGCATTTTGTTAAGAATTGTTCTTTGTTGGTAGAAAATGAATAATTTTTGTCCAAATTCAATTTCTTTAGCTGAAAATCAGTTTTTTCATTGAAAATTAATTTTTCAGCTAAAAATCTAACGATTCTATTTTTCGTGGAACACTTATAAAAATATGTGTTCAACTATTTCGTTAAAAATTCATATGAAGCCGTTAAAACTTACTTCTCCAACTTAAAATTGAATTATTCTTTTCTTTAGAGAAAATGTACCTTTTTGCGTTATAAATTCATTTATTTTGTTGAAATTTTCTTTCTGATTGAAGATGCATCATTTTAATAAAAAACTTAATTTCTTTAGTTAAAAATTTAACAAATTTTGTGGAAAATTTCTTTTTTTTCTTGTTGAAAATGAATCTACAGAAGTACAGAAGGCATATTTTTGTGTTGTCAATTCCACTTTCTTCAATTCGTCTCAATGACTTGAAAACTCAACATCTAGGATCATATTTTTTTCTTCGCTGATTGAAGAATATTTTTTTGGTTTAATTCAACAGTTTTTGATTGAAAATTTAAATATTTTGTTACGGGAATATCAACTATTACATTTCTTGTTCAGAAATAATTTTTTCTTTCTCGAGATCCATCAGTTTGGTTGGAAATTCAACTATTGTGTTGGAAACCCCCTTTTCCTTAGTTTAAGAATGATAATAATTATTACTAATAATGTAATAATAACATTTTACAATAATGAATCTTAAAGTTTTCTTAGTTCTACTATGCACAAAAACGTGAAATTCTCTGTCACTGTCCTTTAACTAAAACTCAATTCACAGTTATGTGTGTAAATTTGGCAACATATACGTTCCTTCGAGTTTTTCAAATTACCCAATCTGCATTGACGAAAAGCGACAACAATGCTTTCGAGATTTTCCTGATACCTATTTTATAGAGAAAGATAATTTTTCGCGTGTCCTATTTTTAAATAGGATAACTTTATGCTGTTGTTTTCAATGTGAAACAAATGAATCTGGGTTCCCACCAGTGGTCTCATTTTAGCACCATTCAAGACTGTATTTTCTGAGTCTTATTTCAACGCCTGAAATTAGCCCTGAAATAATGCTTTCTTTTTACAGTGCAATATCATGTGCGTGCTACAGCGCGCGGGAAACATTACATTGCCAATTAATAATAATAATAGTATATTGTGTACTTAGGAGTGAAACAGTCTTTTTATCCGAGCGTGAGTTTGCAATAACGAGGCGTAGATGAGCGCAAAGCGCAAGTCGAAGCCGAGTTTTGCAAACACGCGAGGATAAAAAGACGTTTCACTCCTTGGTACACACGATACTTTATGTTACAAAGGTATGATTTACAAATTCATCATGTCTGACATTTGAGGTTTGGTTGACGCGGGCCAATAATAGGGTCATCCACTAATTTTTTTTTATTTTTGAATATTAAAGTATATGCTCTAAAATCACTAATAATACCAGCATAGTGTGAAAAAACTTTTTTTGGAATTTATATTTGAAAAAGAAAAATTCGTACACATTTAAAATTCCTATTTCTTTCGCGCCTATTCCGTCATCTTGATGTGACGTAGCTAGCCGCCAAACACTTGTAAATAAGCCGGGCAATTCACGTTTTTTCCATAAAAATGCAAACAAAACAGCACTACCATTGGTGTTTTGTGCCTCAATGCAAGAAAACGCCTGTCAAAAATCCAGGAAAATTATTTATATCTATACCCAAAGGTGAGGAATGAAAAAAATGGTACAAAATAGTTCGTCGTGACATGTGCTCTACCGCATCTTTAACGCCAACAGTATATGTTGCGAAGATCATTTCAACGCTACAAGTAAATATTTATATTTCGAATAGAAGAATATATTTAAAATATACTTTTTTTTATAACATAAAGTTCGTAATTGACTGATGTTAAACGGTGTTATATATATGGGGTGCCGGGATGTATGTGAGGCTTGTGAGACCGGTATAACCTGATCGCGAAATCAAATAGTTTATTCACGCCACAAATATTATAAAATAGAATATTTATAAAAGTAATTATAAATCTCATAATTATGAATTTTATAATAATTTTATAAAAGCATTCGTGAAAGTATTTATAAAAGCAACTATAAAAAAAGTGAGGTTAGGTTTTCTGAATTCAATATTGCATATATGATTGTATGTTGGGATTCGCCTGAAGCAATCATCATTCTAAACTAATAAATTAAATGAATAAAAATAAATATTTCCAAAAGTTATCGTCATTTATGCCATTTACTTACTTTTTCGCTTTCACTCCTCGAGTGACAGCAACATTGAAACTGTAGCACTTCGCGAAGAAATCGCTAGTCATAAGTGTACTCACTTTTGGCCAATTATCCAAACTGGCTTCAACGTATCTAGGCATATTGATACTTCATAAAAATAAACTCTTTTTGCCAAAAAACGTTGATAATTATTTCGATTGTTTTTATCAAACTGACCATGTATTTTCTTCGGTTTTGATGGCTGGTAACGTCACACCACGTGCTTCAAGCCGTGAGGACGCCACATGCTTTTTTTTATAAATCGACATTTACCGTGGATATTTTATCACTTTTAAATAAATTATTATAAATTACTAAATAATAGAAATCAAGTTTAAATTTCACATTTCAATTCTTTGGAAATCAGAGTTTATAAAAAACTCAACTGTAAGGCAAAAAAATTTTTGTGGATGACCCTATTGTAGAGGCGCGACATCGAATGCGCATACACGGCGAACTATTATGATCATCTGATGATTGTGGGTGATTCAAGCCAATCTATTTAGATTATTGAATTTTCACAAATAGGAAAATATCCAAAAAATTTCATATATTTCTAAAATTGATATATTTCGTGCATTCTTCTTACAAACATTTTTTATTAAAAAGATTTCTTTCAAGAAATTGAGGTAAAATTATTTAGACTGAATTGAAAGAAATCAGAAAATATTCATAGACAAAACCCTGCAGATTGGAACGAATCATTTGTTTAGTGTCTCTATTTGAAAATTTTAAATTAAGATCTAACAGAAATCTATTTTATGATGAATAATTTCATGCAAAATGAGCACAAAAAAGATTCAAAATTACAACCGACTTCTAAACTGCCTCACTTTTCGGCTCATTAGAGAGAAAAATAACCAAATGAAAAAGAGGGAGAAAAAGAGAAAAAGTCAACCGAAACCGACCTCACATTTTTTCCTTTATCCGTCTTTTTTATACTACCAGGGAACCAGCATGTTTCGGGGTCAATTTAAACCCCCTCATCAGGGATCATTTACAGGAAACTATAAGGTATGATAAATATATTCTCATGCTAATTGAACAAATCAAAACATAATACCTGCAAATAATAGTATATTGTGCTACAAGTGCGGAAAGTAGGCAGTTCCAGACGAGTGTGAAGTTTGCTGTACGAGCCAGAGGCGAGTCGAAGGGGAGTTGTAGGCGAGTCGTAGGCGAGCTGTAAACGAGCCGAAGACAAGCCGGAAACGACCCGAAGATGAGCCGATGGCAAGTACTGCAAACTTCACATGAGTTGCAACTGTCTACTTTCAGCACCTGTTGCACACGATATTTTTTGTAACAAATGCAGGAAATTTTCGATTTGAGAAACAATAAGAATAATCTTTTCGGAAATGTATGGTAATTTTTGGAAATTTATGGTAAGATTACCAAAAATTTCCGGTGTATATGTATATTACCGAAAATTCCCAGAAATTCAAGGTATCCAAAGCTTTTTGGAAAAAATCCGAAAATTTCAAAAATTTCCGGAAAATGCTAAATTTCTAAAAATTCCGGAAATTTATAAAAAGTTGCTAAATTATCGGAAATTTCTTGTCTCTAAAGCTTTTTGGAAAGATTCCAAAAATTTCCAGAAATTTATGGAAAATTGCTAAATTTCCGGTAATTTATGGAATATTGCTAAATTACCGGAACTTTCAGTCAGCCAAAGCTTTTTGGAAAAAATTTGAAAACTTCCGAAAATATATGGAAATTTGCTAAATTTCCGGAAATTTATGGAAAATTGCTAAATTTCCCAAATTTCCGGAAATTTATGGAAAATTGATAAATTTCCGGAAATTTCAGTTATCCGGAAATTTCTGAAATTTTCGGTAATTTATCAATTATCAGTTATCCGGAAATTTCTGAAATTTTCGGTAATTTATCGGTAATTGATGGTAATTTATCAGTCATTTATGGTAACTTATCACTTCCAGTTTGTCCAATCACTATTCACTACTCACAATCAGTCTCTCAATCGTCAAATCATAATAAAGTGAGGTTATTATTTCGGCAGTCCTGGAAAGTAAATCTGAATCGAAATGCGCAAGCGCAACAGCAAGAAAAAGTAATCTGGCTGGAAGTGCGCAAGCGCAGCAGCTAGAAAAAGTAATCTTGCACAAAGAGCGCAAGCGCAGCAGCTAGAAAAAGTCTTTTCATAACTGCTTTTTACCACGGCTTTGGAATTGGTCACTTCCCGCACGCAGTACATGCCTCGAAAAGCGAACATTTCGTGCGTGCGTTACAAAAAAATAATATCTATACGTGTACAATCACATACACATAAACACACAGCACATCACTTTTTAAAAAAGATTACCTAATCTAATTTTGCATTCATTAGTGAAAAATTGAACAAGATAGACAAAAATTATTATTGACATTAAGATTAAAAAAGTATTAAAAATTTAATGACTTATTTAAAATTAAAAAAGAAGAAAAATCATAGGATCAATTGACTCCCTGTCCATGATGTATGTAAGTATTAGGATCCAAATATTATTCTCATATAACATCCCGAAACTAATTGAATTGATGTTGAAAGAACACAGTCATGAAAAATTGTGAAAATTTTTGTTTAGTTCATATTAAAAAAGAACAATTATTTCAAGTGAAAATATCACTAACAAAAATTACGTGATGAAGTATTCAAAGTACCGAGGCAAACTTAACTTATTTTTTAACTCAAAAACTCTCAGATGATCATAATAATTGTACTCCGCACTATGCCGTACATGCGCATTCGCTGTCCAGTCCTTCTGTTGTATAAACGACTACTTTCAGAACTGAAAAGACAATCATAAAACGCGTCAATCATGCTCACAAGTTGAGTGCGACAAGGGCACACGACTGTTAGTCCTAGCGCTTCGCGCTCAATAATATATAGTAATCTCACGCTTGGCCTTTTTGACTTCCCACACATTTGTGCACAAACTTTTTGAAACTAAAAATCGAAGCATCGACAACTGTAATTTAGCGATTGTGAATGCTCTCTTGTTAAAGCTCCTTCGGCTTTAACGAACACATTCACATCACGTATCTCGTGCTTCGCACTCGATTTTGTCAAAAATGCGAACTTTCCTACATTATGTTCAACACTATTATATCAGATGTGTATTACAATTATTTATGTATCGCGGCCAAGGATTGCTTAACCAGATATTGCAAAATAACGTAGATATTTTATTTATCATGATTACTTTAATATTTGTTCCTTATTTTGCATTAAATTTTATTTTTAGCTGTTTAGGCGAAAAATTTCGTTACAAAAAAATTTATTGTAACTTGCGTTGTTTTTTTAAAAGGTCAATTTTTTTATTTCTAATGTCTTCTTGTAACAAAAGTTTATACCAAATTTTAGATCTTTTCAGTTCAACAACTTTTTTTGATTCATTTTTTTCGTCTATTGTATCGTTTTTCCAAAAATGGAATTTATTTATTTTCAGTTTTACTTACCTTGCTTAATGCCAAGCAATTCAAAATGATGCAAAGAATTAAAAGGAATTCAGAAGAGTTAAAGAAATTCAGGGTATATAAAAAATTCGAAAAATTCCAGGAATTTTTAGAATCTTAGGAATTTCAGGAATTTTGTATTTTCAAGGAATTCATGGAATTCAGATTATTCAAGGATTTTAGAGAATCTCGAATATTTAAGACTTTCAGAAAATCCCCAATATTCGAAGAATTCAAGGCATTGAAGAATTACAGGGGATACGGAGAATTTCAGAGCATGTAGCAAATTCAAGAAATTTAGAATATTTAAGAAATTCAGAAGAATTCCAGGTAATTTGGAATTCAGAATGATTTTGGTTATGAAAGAATTCAGATAATCCAAGGACTATAGAATATTCAAGGAGTTCAGGGAATTAAGATAATTCCAGAGATTTTTAGGAATTCAGAAAATTTGAGGAATTCATAATATTTAAGGATTTCTGGGAATTTCGAATATTCAAGAAATATAGGGTATTTAAGGATTTCAGGAAATTCAGAGAATTTCAGATATTTCCGAGCGTTTAGGGAATTTAGCGAATTCATGGAAATCAAGGATTTCAGTGAATTCAAGGAATTCAGAGATTTTCAGGAATTCATATAATGCAAGGAATCAGGGATCAGGGAAGTCAGCTAATTTCAGGCATTTCAGAGCATTCAGAGAATTTAGAGGATTCAGAGAAATTAAAAGATATCCGTGAATTCAAGGAATTTAGAAATTGCCAGGAATTAAAAATATTCAAGGAATACTAGGAATTTCAAATATTAAAGACTTTCAGGAATTTCAGAATGTTAAGGGAATTGAGAGAATTGAGTGAAATCGAGGATTTTAGTGAATTTAGTAAATTTGAAGATTTTCAGGAATTCAAACATTTTCAACAATTCAGAAAATTTAGGGATTTGAAAGAATGAAGAGGATTTCAGGGATTTCGGACCGTTTAGGAAATATAAGGAATTTCAGGAATTAGGAATATTCCAGAAATTCAGGGAATTCAAAATATTTAGGGAATTCATAGAAATCAAAGGATTTTAGAGGATGCCGAGATTTTCAGGCTTTTAGAACATTCCAAGAATTTCAGGACTTCAGAATATTCCCGAAATTCAGGGAATTCAAAACATTCAAGGATTTCAGGGAATTCAGACAAATCAATGATTTAAGAGAATTCACACATTTTCAGGAATTCGAAACATTCCAAGGATTTCAGTAATTGAGAATATTCAACAAATTCAGAGAGTTCATAATATTCAAGGATTTCAGAGAATCCCGAATATTCAAGAAATTCAGCATATTCAAAGATTACAGTGAATTCAGCGAATTTTAGAGTATTTAGGGAACTCGGAATATCTAAGGAATTTATAAGAATTCAAGAAAATTCAGAATATTCATGAAATTCGGAGACTGCAAGTAATTTGGGATAATCAAGGAATTCAGGATATTTGAGGATTTCAAGGAATTCCAGGGATTTGAGAGCTATTAGAAAATTCAGAATATTTCACGATTTCAGAAAATTCAGAGAAATCAAGGATTTCAGTGAAGTCAAGGAATTCAGAGGTTTTCAGAAATTCAGAGAATTCAAGGATTTCAGTTCGCTTATGGAATTCAAGACATTTTAACCAATTCAAAATATTCCAGGAATTCAGGAAATCTAGAATATTCAAGGATTTCAGGGAATTTACACGGAACAAGGATTTGGAAGAATTCGGAGATTTTCAAGAGTTCAGAGAATCTGACAAATTTTCATTGCTCTGAACATAATACCCTTAAATTTGGAAAAAACATAAAAATTTCGCAAATTATTAAAATTAGTAACCCTAAGAATAAACATTTCTCAATGTTATTATCATTAAAAGGTTTTATATTACTTGCTATGTGGGTATGTTTGTATGTACATATGTATATGAGATTTAAATATTTTTGGGGCTCTTTTTTAATCGGATATTTGCCCTCCTTGACCTTCAATTGAGACGCATCATCTTTTGGTTAAAAAGAACTGAAATGAGTTCTCAAAAAAAAGCAAATTACATAAAGTGGCTCCCATAACGGCTGAAGTAAGCTCTTCCAACGTAGTTTCCAACGTAGTTCATATGAACTGATATTTTCTCGGTCATAAAAATTTGATCCACACCTGATGGAATAAAAAAAAGCTAGGCTCATTTTGAGTTATATCTCTACCCACAGTGAGCCTTAATTAAAACGCATCATCTATTACACAAAAAAAACTTAAATGAGTCCTTGAAGAGAAGAAAATTACATGAAGTGGCTCTTACAACGGCTGAAGTAAGCCCTATTGATAATTCTGATGTCGGCAATAACGTAGGACCCTATACGTCGGAAGTTACGTGGGACGCAGCTTCAGAAACGGCGTAGGATCCGACGTCGTAAACTGCGTCGGAAATTAGGATTGTAGTATACGACGTTCTTTTCGACGTACTTTACGACGTCGTTTCTGACATTGTGCCCTACGTAGCTTCCAACTTAATTAACGACATCATCAAGGAGAAAAATGGCTATTCAGCCTGAACATCTAGAGTGTCAGGCTAACTATATTTGGGCTTTAACTATGGGACAGTCTCCTAGATGGTGTAGCGTATCATCAGTGGAAGGTCAAAATTTGATGGTCAGCTTCACTCTAGGATATAGAGTGTAAAGTTGACGATCCTGTAGTCTAAACCTGCGATTATCCCAGGAATTTCAGCTTGATTATTCAGACAGTCAATTTTATCATCTTCTATCCTTATCCGGTTCACATAATTATATATTTATGATTGTAAGAGAGATAAGATACAGAAATTAAAATTATGGAATGGAACCTGAAAACCATGGAAATTGATATAAGATCCATAAAGTCTGAAAGCATCTTTATTATTTTATAACAGTAAAATGCCTGATACATGATTACACATGCACCAAAACTTTAGCAATATAAACTTTGAACACGAGGGGCTAAGAAAACGGCGTCACTGCACTCAATTGAAACATTTTTAACACTGGAAAATTCAGAAAATTGTATAAATGCATATTGAAAATCTCACAAGTCTTGTTTCTTCATCAACAAATTACGAAATTTTAACTAAGTTTTCGGTTAATAATGTTGACAATACCCACTGATTGATGAGTGACGCCTTTGTTCTTAGTCCCTCGGAAGTATCGAATTTGACGTTTAATATCTAAACCACGTAAATCACTATTCACTATGTTGTCCTCATTTCATCCACTCTTTATACGTGTTCAAAATATCGACAATTGGTTTAAAATAATTAAAACTTACTCGAGTATCGGGTGTCTTTTCGTTCGGCGTTCGGTAGAGGTCGTGACGCCGCCGCCACTTTTGACTGACACTCTGCAGTGTCGATTTGATTATCCTAAAAGTGATTCTAAAACCCTTCTGCATATTCAAACAGACTATACAATTTTGATCTGCCTTACTAAGGAAGACAACATTTTGACTAATACTTGGTACTATCTGAAAAATCAAACTGACCATCTAATTTTTCATACTCCATGTTTGACTCTTCATTTTTCTCCGTGATCCTAGCTTTTTTCTGCAAATGAAGTTTCCTCTGCCATAAAAATTTGAGTATCTGCGAAAAGAATGAATTGTTCTTGGTAGAAGTACGAAATGATCGTTGAGCGATCCTAATCGATAGTTAATCCGCACCTAATGAAAAGGCCACTCGTTCCTTGAAGTTCATTTGCTGACTCAAGTTTAGGTCTTCAGAGTTTGCACTTTACCGAGGCGTGCAGCGATGTTTAATGCTTCGGCGCGTAACAATGCCGTAACAACAATAACAATTCCGAACCGTTTACTTTCCCAAAAGACTTGAGAACGCAACTATTCCGATAGACAAAGAAGATTGAGTGCAGGTGCAGTGTTAAGATGGAAGCACTCGTGCAGTATATGTAAGGATAGTTTCGCGGTTTATGGCCGATTACCTTGGAGCTCGTAACGTCCTGCATACGTACATACGTAAGTACATACGTACTTCGCGTTCTGCGCGCTTGAACTAAACACGGCATACGTGTAGAGTGCAGGATATGACATTTTTTTCGAGAAACTTCACATTCTTTATGCAACCTACCAGAACTTCACATTTAAAAAGATATAGTTTATATGATATAAAATGATTGAAAGAAAGATATAAAATTATTCTTTGTTGTATGGGGTCATCCATAAACTACGTTACCTATTTGAGGGCATTTTTGACCCTCACCCCCCCGTCCCCTTCGTTGACAACTGTCGTTTTGTTTTATCCCCCCCCCCCACCTCTACGAAAAGTAATGGAGTTCAAAATTCTATCAAAACATAGGAATAGTGGAAAGGAGGTGAATGAAAGAAAGACTTTAAAACCTTCGATAAAAAAAAAATTTTGTTAATTCATAGACTAGAGAATAATATTTCGAATAAACATTGAAGTTACTTTTTAATACTTTTAAAATCGAAGTGTCTTGTTGTAATGTAATTCAGGATGACTCGTCCAATATTTGTCATAAGTGTGATTTTTCATGGAAATGAGGTAATGATAATTGGAATTCTTTCCAATAACATTAATGTAAATAAAATATTGAATGTGATATGAAACACTTTAAATTCCTAAGATTTAAATTCAAAATATGTATTTAATTTACAAAAAAACAAGATCAATTTCCTAATTATAAATGGAATAGTGCCATATACAGATACAAAAATTAAACAAAATAACAAATTTGTAACAAAAAATATAAATTTTAGAACAAAGAGGTGAATCTCAAAAACAGATCAATTTTAACCAAGTAGTTCAATTTTCAACCAAAACGAGGAATTTCCCATCAAGAAGATTATTTTTGTACCAAAAAATATGATTTTTCAACAAAATACATCAATTTAGAATACAGTTGTTGAATTTTGAAGTTAAAAGAACAGTTGATGAACAAAAACAGATCAATTTTCAACCCAAAAATATGATGTTTCAACAAAATGTTTATTTTCAACCGAATAGTTTAATTTTCGACAAAGTGTTACATCGCCAAATAAACCAGAATAATTTATAACCAAACAGTTGCATTCATAACAAAAGAATGAATTTTTAACCAAGAAGATTAATTTTGGACAAAAAAGCGAATTTTATTCAACAAAAAAAATAATCTTTAACAAATCAGTTCAATTTTCCACAAAATAACAGAATATCTGACCAAAAAAGATAATCTTCAACAAATGATTGCATTTTAAAGCCAAAAAATTGAATTATCTACAAAATAGTTGAATATTTAACCCGAAAATATGATTTTTTGATGAAAAAAGTTAATTTTTTAAAGAATTAGTTTATTTTCTAACCAAATAGTTAGATTTGAATAAAAAATATGAATTGAAGAAAAGAAATAAATCAATCTTCTACCATGCAATTGAATCCCCAACCAAATTAGATTAACTTAGACCCAAATCGTTGCATGTTCAACCAAAAAGGATGAATTTTCAACCAGGAAGATCAACTTTTGTCCAAAAAAGTCGAATTTGTAACAAATATAATGAATTTTCAAATAGAAAAGATCAATTTACAATACAAAATATGAATTTCTAAGCAAAATTGGAGTAGTTACTTCGTTAGTTTAAAAAAAGAGATAAATTGTCAATTAAAATTATGAATTAAAAAAAATGAATTTTCAAGAAGAGTGTTAATTCCAAAATATGATTTTTTAACCCAGAAGATTGATTTTTTTTAAATGAAATAGTTCAATTTTCAACCAAGGGGATAAATCTTTAAGTAAAGAAATTAATTTTTAACTAACTAGTTTAACTTTCAACCTGATAGCTGAATTTTTGACTAAAAAAAATGTATTTTTAAAATTTGCTAAAATTGTCAATCAAATACTAGAATTTCTAACCAAACGACTTTCGAGCCAAAAATATAATAGTAGTCTTTTCAACCAATAGTAGTTGATTGTTTTTGTTCGTTTCTATTATTTTGGTTCACATTTAGTCGAGAAAACGAGAGAAAGGGTAAGTTTTTCAAGAACAGAAAAAAAAAATAAGAATTTTTTGAAATTTATCATCGGGAAACCTGCTAAAGATTATCTAAGTTCGTATCGGCAAAATTTTCGAAATGAAAGTATAATTTTATACAACCGTCATCGAAACAATGAATAATGTGCTAATATTATTTGATACTAGTATGTGAATAATTTGAATTTAATTCTTCAGATAATTTCGTTGTACCTTGTAGGTCCAAAATTCAATTATTCTGATAAATCCATCTTTTTTAGATGAAAATTTAGCTGGTATGTTTAAATTCCGACTATTGGAATTGAAAGTTCATTTTGTATGGCAAAAAAGTCAGCTTTCTTGGTTGAAAAATCTTTGTTGGTTGAAAATGTATCCTTTTTGGTTAAAAATTCAACTGTTCAGTTGAAAATTCAAATATTTTCTTGAAAATTCCTATCTTTTGGTTGGAAAATCTTTTACTTTGTTTGAAGTTCAAATACTTTTTACAAAATTGTTAAAGTTTATTCATTATTTGAGTTGAAAATTGGTCTGTTTTGTAAAAAATCCATCTATCTGGCTTGAAAATTCAACAGTTTGGTAGAAAGTTAAACTATTGGCTAAAAACTCCATCTTTTTTGGATTAATTCTACTGACTGAAAATTGGTTTTGTTTTAAAATTATTTTTTTCGACTGAAAATTTCAAAAATTTTATTTTTGAACTATTTTGTTGAAAATCTGTCGTTTAATATAAGATTCATCATTTATGATGAGAAAGTCATCTTTCTGTGTTGAAAATAAACGGTTTTGTTGAAGATTATAACTTTTCGAGTTAAACGTGCTTTCTATGAATGACATCTTTTCGGGTTGAAGATGCAATTATTTTCGGTTAAATTTTAATCTTCTTTGCCTAAAAATTTTGAACATATGGTTGAAAGTGCACCTTTGTAGATTGAAAATTCAATGCAATTAATCTTTTTTGAATGAAAATGCAACTTTTTTTGTTAGAATTTCGTCCTTTTGGATTGGAAATTCATATTTCATGGTAGAAAACTCATCTTTCTTGGTTGAAAATGAACTTTTTGTTTGTTTGAAAGTTCAACTATTTTGGTAAAAATACAATATATTTTTACTCGAAATCTTGAGAACTAAAAGTGTTTCATATTGAATTCAATATACGATATTTATATTGTTGTCAATAATAGACCAATATATCAATACAGGTAGAAAAATGGATAACAAGTCATTTTTTCGCCGCGTGTATTCCGGAAAATAATATGTAGATTTTGATTTTTAAATTCTAGCTTCCTCCGAAGGCAGTAACAAAATTGTGGCACTGAAGATTACTGGTATTGTAAGTATATGCTGCTAGAGCCTATAATTTTTTTAAATTTTATTGTACAAAAGTGGATGTAACTCTAGAGTACATGTATGCACTGTTATTTTATGTGCTGTAGGTATTTTGCAGTTTAGAGTGTATAAAAATGGAAGAATGTATATTATGTAAAAACTTAGAATCATATAGGAAGTTATGCATTGCTTACTTACACTTTATATGGTAGGCTTATAGACAATCATTTAAAGAGTAATTTCATTATAACGCGGGCAAATTATCATCGCGCGCCTCGCTTCGCTCGCAAGCTTGAGCGCGCATCTCCTGGATCTCGCGCTTCGCGATTGATAATGTATTTACCTCGCGCTACGCGCTCGGTTATTGTACTTTCTCCAGATTTATACACAGACCTTTCAAAGTTGAAGGTTAAGCTTCAACAATTGTGATTTGGTGATTGTGAATTCTCTTTTGTTGAAACTCCTTCGGCTTTAACGGAAACATTCTCATCACGGAGCTCGTGATTCGCACTCGATTTCATCCAACGTGCGAACTTTCCTACATGAGGTTCAACTCTATTATATCAAATGAATATTATATTTATTTCTGTACTTCGGTCTTATTCAGATGTTGCAAAATATTGCACAAGTTTTATTTTTCATAAGCGTTTCAATATTTTATACTTATTTTTCTCTAATTTTTATTCTCAGCTACGCTGAAAAATATATCATTTCAATAGATTTGTATTATTAGAATTCATAATATGCGTTGATGTTAAAACAAATAAACTTTCATTATCTTGTCTCAATATTAAAAAAAGTGGGCATCCTATAAAAAAAAACAATGATGTCAATCAAAATTTTATTGCACTGTGTGTCGTTTTTCCCGAAAACTTATTTGTTCATTCTCAATGTTATTTTTTAAGTTTTTAAACGAAAAATAAATATCCTATCGAAATCTGCTTGATAACAAATTTGTACCTCTTTTTTGATCGAGGAACTTTTGTCAATTAACTTATTCATATTTTTTGTAGTTTGTCCAAAAATAAAATATTATTATTACTTTTTTCGAATAAAACACAAACTATGCGTTTCGTCAAAAAATTATTGAAAACAAATTGATAGATCATTTCAAGTGTACAACTTTTGTTTATTAATTTTTTTTCGCACTGTGCGTCGTCTTTCAAAAAATTTTATTTTTTTATTTGTAATGTTCTTTTTCACGATTGAAACAAAAACTACGTATCCTATACGAAAATTAATTATGACAAATTTGAAGTGATTTCTTGGTCGAATAACTTTGGTCTATTTATTTTTTTCGTAGCTTGTGTTGCTTGTCTGAACATTCAATTTTTTTATTTTCAATATTCATTTTTACGAATAAAAGAAAAACTGAGCGTCCTGTAAAAAAATGAGTAAAAAAAATTTGTAGATCTTTTTAAAATATATAATTTTTGTTCAATCATCTTTTTTCGGATCTTGCATAATTTGACCGCAAAGTGAGGTTTTTTTATTTTTATAATGTTTTGTGGGGTCAAAATTTGAATGTACGATTTTTGAAGAAAATTGAAGAAGTTGTTATGATAATCTTGTAAGGCTCCCAGGAAGCAGCGTTTTCCTTCTCTTGACTTTTTTTTATATCGTGCGTTTTTTCGGTTTAACATTTTCATTTTCGTTTATTTTTTTTCAATTTTGGAAATGCTACAACTCTACAAATTTTCTTCTGATCACTCCCATAAGTCTGTTCTATAGGATTCCAAAAAAACCCCATTAATGAAAAATTGGTTTTTGCGACTTGTTGGCGCTATTTATGATTTTTTTGCGTTTTTTTGATACAAATAGTTTTTCACATGTGGAATACAACTTTATACTGATGAAGTAATGTTTACATAAATTGTTCAAAAAATTTGTTATTGTTTTTAGCAATTTTCTCTTAGAATAAAGTTCAAGAGTGGCAGTTTTTTCAGAAATGTTCTATTTCTTGTCCAATTTTCAATCAGAGTGAGATAATACTCAATTAATGTTAATAAATTCGATGGTTTGCACCATTTATTATTTTTTTAAATAATATTATGTTAGAATAATGCCAAAAAATTGCAGTTTTTTCAAAAACTTTCTACTTTTTGTTCAATTTAAAATAAGAGTGAGGTGAATAACTAATTGAATTAACAAATTTAATTGTTTGAATAATTATTTATCATCATTTTTAATAATATTCAATTCGAATAATGCTAGAAATTTGCGTTTTTTCTGACATTTTCAACTATTTGTTTACTTTTCACACGAAGTGAGTTGATAAAGAATTCAATTTAGCAAAATTATTAATTTAAACAGATTATTATTGTTTACAACTATCTTTTTCTTTATTAATGCTAGATAGTTATGGTTTCTTCTGCAAATTTCGAACTTTTCACCCACTTTTTACTTGGTAGAGTTATAAATAATGCAACTTGGAAACATAATTGTTCAAACAATTTCTTATTGTTTATAACCATCTTCTCTTAGAAATTGGTTTAAAAGTTGCCGTTTTTTATATTCTTAAAATTGTTGTCCACTTTTCAAATAGTGAGGTAATAATTAATGTAAGTTAACAAACAAGCTTATTCAAACAATTATGTATTTTTTATAACAATCTTTTTCAGAGTAATACTAGAGTAAAATTCTATTTTTAGATTAATCAAAATGAACACTTTTGTTTGCCTATTATTGAAAAAAATAACTAATGCTTTCTCTATGAGAAAGCAAATAGATTTGCTAACGGGAAGCAAATTGCTCGTGAAATGAGCACCTTATAATTATAAATACAAAGTTGAAACATTCGAGATCGAATCCACAGCTAGTTAATTTGGTCATCCGTTTATTTCAAAATTTGCAAATTTTGCAGTTTCGCCAATTCTGAAATTGAAGGATGCTCGAATTAATATCCAATTTTCTCTATTTTGAGAAATTATCTACATTCTACATAACATTCGAAGAAAGTTTGATCTTGACACAGGAAATCTTAGAGTTTTTCAATGAGTTCTCTTAAATAAATGTTTGTAATTGGATCAGTTTATATTTTTGATTGATCTGGTGATAGGTATGATATTCTGGTGGCAATACCAACCTAAAATATTACACTAATATAATTATAGACGCTTTAAAAAATATTACTTTTTTGGGATAACTCTAAGTTGATGTCCCAAAAAAAGTAGTTTTCTCAAAAGCGACTAAGATAATATTTTTATATTATTTTAATTAACTATTCGTCGAAACTGATACGATAGCTCTTTAATATACCCTTGTCTAATCCACATTTTTTTTAATGCTTAAAAGTCTACATTTTTTTCTACTTTTGTTTTCCGTCTAATTTTTAAATTATTTTACTGACTTTTTTCATATCCGCCACTTTGGAAAACACTTGGCAATTGCTCAAATACAAATTTTTTCCCGTGTTCAAGTACATAAGATACATCACACAAACTTGCACGACCGTTCTTCAAACACACTCAAAGTCAGTCAGTTAACTTGACTCGGACCTTTCACTTCGTGGTCCAGAGAGCACGGAGTGTCGTGGTGCACGATGGGTTCCCACAAGTGGGAGAGACCCCCATCAGATGCTACAGTTCATTTCATGTTTCAGTTACGCCCAGTTCGTACATGCCCATACCCACGCCAATGTTCTAGCACACGCTCTTAAAATCCTCCTTTTTCCAATTTAATCTTCAATTTGCAAATTATCACACTAACCCCCTCAAATTGAACATCAAAACTTTCTAAATCACAATATGTTCCCTTTAATAAGCATCCCTAAACGTTGATATAAAATTAAATTTGAAATAGTAACACAATTTAATATGGGAAAAAATTGCAGTAGAGAAAGAATGTCTGATGATGCCTTGTCTGACAAATATTGACCGTATCTACTTATGTTATATTTTCTTCCATTTATTAATTACTTAGGACCATCCATAATTTACGTGGAACATATTTAACCAACACTATGCCGCTACCCTCCCGCTTTTAAGAACTTGTAACAAATTGGCTTGACCCCCCCCCCCCCCCGCATACTTATTGTACTTTTGTATTTCAATTTGAAATCTAAAACATTAAATAACTTTCAATTTCCAATTCCTGAAATTAAACTATTCTTAAAAAAATATTCAGAACTACACCATTTTCCATTATTCTCATTAAATATTAAAGAATCTTCAATTGCAAATCTTCAAAATTGGAGGATTCTTCATTGCCAATCTTCAAAATTGAACTACATTTTCTTAAAAAAGGTTCAGGATTGCATCATTTTACACTATAAGTATCCCCAATGAATAAATCTTTAATTTAAAATCTCAAAAAGGGAAAAATTCACAACTGCCAATTGTTAAATTGAAGAACTTTCATTTTTGAATCTTCAAAATTCAAGTATTCTAAAAAGAATGATTGAAATTACATACCTTCAAAAAATAAATGACGAAAATAGTCTTTTTTCAATACCAGGTTTTCTAAATTCATGCATTTTTACTCCTAACTCTCCAAAACTGTAGAAGTCTAAAATGTAAATCTTTAAAATTGAAAATTTTTTAATTTAAAAAATTCACAATGAAAAAGTAACGAAGTTTTACAATGATATATTCTGTAATTTTAATGTGGAATATTTAAAATTTTGTGAATCCTTAATTGCAAATTTTATGAATTGAAGAATATTTCATTTCAATTCTTCAAAATTGAACTATTTATTCCCAGAAAGAATGTTCAAAATGACATAATTTGGAAAATAAATAATCAAAATTGTATAGTTTTCATTTTCAGTTTTTCTAAATTTGTGAAATTTCAATCGTAACTCTTTGAAACTGTAGAATTTTGAATTTTACATCTTCAATATTGGATAGTTTTTACTTTTGAAAATTTTCAATTAAGAATTATACAAGTTTAAGATTTACCAATTAGAAATTCGGTAATTTTCATTTTGAACATTTTAAGCATTCTCCCATTCTAAAAATTTGGAAATAAAAACTCTGGACTTAAAAACTCTTTGATCTTAAAAATTACGAAAATAAATTTTTTTTTCGAATTATCTTTATCTTTAATCCATCTTTAAAATGGAAGAATTTTTAATTTCAAATTCTAAAAATGGAAGAATTTCTCAATTTTATTCTTCAAAATAAGCTACTTATTCCAAAAAAAAAGCGTTCGAAATTACATAATTTTAAACTAAAAAAGTTCCAAATTAATGAATCTTCAATTGTTAATCTCAAAAATGAAAGAATTTTCCATTGTAAATCTGTAAAATTCAAAAATTTTTTCTTCAAATGTCTTCAAATGCAAATCTTCAAAATTGAAGGATTTTTCATTGTAAATCTTCAAAATTGAACTACATTTTCCTAAAAAGGTTCAAATTTACATCAGTTTACACTATAAACATCCCAAATGAATAAATCTTTCATTTTAAATCTTAAAAATGGAAAAATTTCAAATTGTTAAAATTGAAGAAACTTCAATTTCGAATCTTCAAAATTCAAGTATCCTAAAAAGAATGCTCAAAATTACATACTTTTAAAAATAAATAATGAAAATGTTTTTTTTTCAATCCAGTTTTTTTAAATTCATGCATTTTTACTCCTAACTCTCCAAAACTGTAGAAATTTTAATTGTAAATCTTCAAAATTGAAGAGTTTTTGTTTTAAAAAATTCACAATGAAAAATTATCGAAGTTTTACAATTATACATTCTATAATTTTTATGTGGAATATTTGGAAATTCGTCAATCCTTAATGGCCAATTTCATAAATTAATGAATATTTCATTCCAATTCTTCAAAATTAAACTATTTATCCCGAAAAAAAAGTTCGAAATTACATAATATTAAACTATAAATATTCTGAATAAATGAATCTTCAATTCTAAATCTTAAAAATGCAAAAATTTCGAATTTTTCAAATTGAAGAGTTTTCAACCGTAAATATTCAAAATTAAACTATTCCAGAAAGAATGTTCAAAATGACATAATTTGGAAAATAAATAATCAAAATTATACAGTTTTCATTTTTTCTAAATTCATGAAATTTCTATCGTAACTCTTTGAAACTGTAGAATTTTGAATTCTACATCTTCAATATTGGATAGTTTTTAATTTTGATCTGAAAAATTACTGAAATAGAATTTTTTTCGAATTATACATCTTTAAAATTGAAGAATCTTTAATTGCAAATTCTAAAAATGGAAGAATTTTTCAATTTTATTCTTCAGAATAAGTTACTTATTCCAACAAAAAAAGCGTTCGGAATTACATAATTTCAAGCTAAAAACGTTCCAAATTAATGAATCTTCAATTGGTAATCTCAAAAATGAAAGAATTTGTCATTGTGAATCTGCAAAATTCAAGAATTTTTATTTTCAAACCTTAAAAATGAGAAAATTTTTCATTTGAATTCTTCAAAATTGAACTTTTAATTCCAGCGACAAAAAGCGTTCAAAATTACATAGTTTTGAACTAGAAATATTCCAATCAATTACATCTTGATTTGCAATTTTTAAAAATGGAAGAATTTCAAACTTGCGAATCGTTAAAATTGCAGAATTTTCTTTTGCAAATTTTCACAAATAAAGACAAAGAAAATTTCAAAATTGATTGTCAGCGGAATTCTCTACCTATTTCAATGAAACTTCGCAACTGATTGTCCAACCACTATCAAATAACTTTAGGCGTGATTTTAGGTTAATTCCTCAGAAACTATGATATTAAAAAAAAAAAAAACAATTTGGAACCCGTCCTAACACCCTAATCTTAATCTATGGAAGCGATTGGTACCACATTTGAAAAAAATTGTCATTGGATCAGAAAACCATTTCTTTTAACTAAAGAATTTATTGAATCAAAATAAATAAAATAAAAAATAAATAAAATGAATATTGGAATGATTATATCAAATGTTTTTTATTTGAACAAAATTTATTCAGTTCAAACACGCTATTGTTTAAATCAAACAAATTTTATTTGAAATAAGCCTTGTTTCTAGTGCAAGGTTTAACGAATTACCAAATTTTTTTGGCAGGTGACTCCATTTGGAAAATAGATTTCTATTCGTTGACGCATTTGTGATCCGATCTAGGGCGCAATAAATGATTTATCGCGATCCTGGCCGTGATAATCGATCAGTTTGAATTTATTGGATTTTCATGGCTCGAATACGATCGAAGCTATAAATGGTTAATGCCCGTCGCAAGATATTGCTGCGGACTAAAACGTGAATGCTAGGATGCACTTATTCTTATTCCTGCGATATAAACTACGTGATCGTTGCCTTGTGTAGAAATATGATTCTCAATTGTTATTATCGCTTCGTTAAAATATGCTTCGCTTCAACGATAATAGAGAAATAAAAATCTGATTCAGTCGAGTACTTCGGATCATATCGGATTACCGTGAATTACGGCTATATACGGAATTACTCTGGATTACCTAACATTACTCTGGATTGTATAGGACTACCGTGGATTACCTTTTTATATAGAATTACACTGGATTACTGGAGATTACTCTGTATTGTATAGGATTACTTTGAATTTCATAAAATCATGGTGGAATACTCTGACTGAAAGATTCACGTGACTTTCAAACCTCAAATAATTAATTCTTGACTCAGTTGTTGCATTCCTGAGAAAATACACGAACTTTCAATCAAATAGTTGAATTTTCAACATAATATGTGAACTTTTAAACAAATAGTTGAAGAAATAGAATGAATTTTGAACGAAGTGGTTGAATTTCCAACCGCGTAGTTGAATTTTCAGTAATCAGAATATAATTTTCACCCAGATAGTTGAATCTTCAATTTCCAATAACTTCACACGAAATTGTTGAATTTTCACAACGTAGATTAATTTGTTAACGAAATAACCACATTTTCAATCGAAAACATGCATTTTCGAACAAGATGATTAATTTTCTACCGAAGAAGACGAATTTTCAATGAAATACATCGATTTTCAATCAAGTACTTCAATTAAAAAAAAAAAGATAATTGTTGAGCCGAATAGTTGGATTTTCTACTGAAAAAGATAAATCTTCAACTACAAATAGAATAGTTACATTTTCATTTCAAAGCATTATTGGAAAAAAATTATTTGAAAATAATTGAATGTTCAACTGAAATTATACATCTCTAACCAAAAAATGAATTTTAACAAAAAAAGATAAGCACATCATAAAAAATGGAATGGTTGGATGAAAAAAAATCAAACAATTACTTAAGTTTTTCACCAAAATAGTTCAAGGTTTCACCAAGAAGATTCACATTTTTATAAAGAAGACACATCTTTTGAGACTTGAAAGAATTTTTAGCGGAACACATGAATTTCAAACCTAATAGTTGAATGTTCAACAAAATAAGTCACTTTTCAAGAAAATTGGGGTGATGGATGGCGTCAGGGGCGATTATCGTGAGAAAATTCAACTCTGTAGAGCAGCCCTATACCTAATTTCGTCAGGAGAATATGAAAGTGATCAAGTTCTTCTTACACCATAATTAGGTATATTTGAAAATTTAAAAAAAAAACGAACAAATACAGGGAACTGTCATAAAGCGCCCGGTGCGTTGGGCCAAGATCCTCACTAAGCGCCCGCTTAGATAAGTCACGTACCTAAGGCTTAAATATTTCTGATACATTGACGGATTACTTGAATATTGTCCCACGCACGCGCATCTAATGCCACGCTCAAGGAGTTCACCCAATTAAGAGGGAATTGAGAAGAGAGGCACTTGGCGAGAGAAGGCGCTTTGTGAGAGTCTACCGTATATTTCAAATCAAATTTAATTAAAAAGTCATAAATTCCACCCTCCGGTCAAACTATACAGGATATAAGAATGAAAAAACACAAGGAATAAAAACTGTTCAGACGAAAAAGATTACAAATTTTTGTTAACCAATTTTTTATGAGATTCGTAGTTCTGGTTCTAATTCTGAAAAGTGTTAATAAAAATAATGAATTTAAATTGTTGGAAAAAATGGCCTAAGAGATAAACTATCAAAATATACCCATAGACCATGCAAATATCGATTTTAAATAAAAATATGGTCTTAATTTTAAGATATTGTAGTACAAATAATGTTATGTAATGTATAAATGTAATTGGAGACCGTTAGGGCAAGAGATTTTAACTGCAATTTTTCAACGTTGACAAGTTTAGAATTTTAATCGTTTTTAAATCAAAGTTTGCAAAATTTCGAACTTGAATGAAAATGGGGGAAGAATTACCAATTTATAATCAGAATTAGTTATTAATTAAAATAACCATACACTGAAGCATTTCAAACAATAACGGTGAGTTTCCAAGATTTTTAGTGGCTTGGTTTAAAAAAAAAAGTTATTATTTATATGGATTTTTATGTAGAATAATTTAAAATTAACAATTGACCATGACTGAAAACTAAACAAAAATATCGGCATAGCTAGACTGATTTCGGTACAATTGCATTTTTTAATTATTTGAAACTTGATAAAACATGATATACAAACTAAGCGTCCAATCAAAAAACCGAATACACATTTGGATTCATTTCGGAAATATCTAGAAGATTTTTTCAGAGATAATGTTGAATAAATCATTTTTGAATATTAAAATTGATCAACAATATTAGTTAAATTGATAGTATAAGTCGAATCTATTAATAATGAACATCAATGAAATCATTGATCGATTCACACTTCTTTCAATATAATAGATTTATTCTTCATTTATTATTATTATTATATTTATCATTCATAATCCAATAACAATACAAAATTTATTCAATATATTATTATTTTAATGTAAATCATAGCGATTTTTAATTTTTTCTATTCTACTATTTCAAATGAATCAACTCTTAAATATTGAAATTAATCAACAATTAGTGAAATTTATTAGAAGAATTCAAATCTACTAATATTGAAAATGAATGAAATCTTGTATCGATTAACATTTCCTTCAATACAACACAGTTTTCTTATATTATTTTGTTCTGAAACTTCGCTTGAGAAACAATTGACAGAAAAAAAAGTTTTTATTATTTTTGTGTTTTTTTTTCTTAAGAAAAACTTAAATATTTTTGTAAAAAAAATGATAAAAGTGTGAGTCAATACAGTTTGAAACTTCTCTTGAAATTTTTCTAGTCCGAAATTTAAATATCATTCGGAGGAGATCCAAAAATTTTCATATTGGCCCCCAAAAACCCAAAGAAATCCATAAAATCAACAATCTGTGAAAATCACGTTCATAACTAATTCTATTCTTGTTTTATCATAACTACGTATACTTAGGCTGATTAAGAATATGACCTCGAAAATATTCGCAAGCGACATTTTCAAGGTTCTGAAATTTGATTAAAAAAAAATTATCATTATTGTGTTTTCTCAGAAAAATACAAATGTTTTTGTAAACATTCTTAAACGGGATTCTCATTCCGTTGACAAATCAAAACGTTGAAATATGCCAGTTATTGAAAAAATAGGTTCGAATAAATTTGTATCTTTTGCCTCTAAAGGAAACTAATACGAAATTATTTGCCATAATTCATATAATTTTTAAAACTTACTTGGCTATACTAAAGATAGGAAGTTAGTTAAATTTGAGCGATTTAAAAAATCAATTATCTATCGATTGAAAAAATTAAACTAAGGTTAAAGATTTGTTCGGACCATAAATGTTCTGAAATTCAATATTTTAAAAATTACCAATTTTTTTATAATTGTTGTGTTTCTTTCAGAAAAATACAAATATTTTTGTAAGAAATGTATGAAAGTGTGTATAAAGTGATTATAGTTCCGTGAAAAAACCAAAACATTGAAAAACATCAGTTATTGAAAGGAGTGGTTTGATGATATTTGTACTTTTTGCCATCAGAGTAAACAATTACCAACTTATTAGCCATAGATGATGTAATTTTTAAAAATTATTTGGCTACACTGAAGATAGGAAGTTAGTTAATTTTTAGACCATCAAAATAATCGATTACCCTCTAGTTCATTTTAAAGACTTTCTCGAATCATCAATTTTCTGAAATTTGTTTTTTTTTAAATTGTAAACATTATTTGTTGGTTATCCTTGTGTTTTTTCGAAACAATACAAATATTTTCGTCAAAAAATGATACAAATGTGTATAAAGTGCTTATAATTACGTAGAAAAGACCAAAACGTTGAAATACTTCAGATATTGAAAGAAATGGTTTGATTATATCAGTATTTTTTGCCATAAAAATAAACAATCACCAAATTACTTGTCACACAGCATACAATTTTTCAAATCCATTCGACTACACTAAAGATAGAAAGCTAGTTAATTTTGAGAAAACCAGAATAATCAATTACCTATCGGTTTAAAAAATTAGAGTAATGTTAAGGACTTCCTTGGACCATCAATGTTTTCGCTCCTTTGCTTTGCGATTTTACAGTCACGCATCCAATTGGTTTTCCTCCAGCTCTAAACAAATACAGGGAAAAGAAATAGTTTAGGATGAAAAGAGAGATAAAAATAGATACTGAAAGTCGTTATTAAAAAAAGGAGGGAGAAGGGCCAAAAAGTAGTGTACAGAGTGCGTTCTATACAAGCTAACAAAACTTTCCTTGAAACAAGGAACGCGTCCGTATAGCAACTATCGTTTCTGTGCTCAGAGAAAAACGTAATTGGTAGGCACCGAAGATGTGATTATTCGAGTAGAATTTCACGGAATGGAGCTAAATGGGTTTGAGGAACAAACAATTTGCGGGCAAGAGCGCTGCTGATTGCTCATAAAGTCCTGCACAAGTACAATGTATCGAAGGATGTTTGCTCTTAGCTTGATCCATCAAACCTATCACGACATTCGACCTTCGATTATGAAATCATAAAAATTATTTTTATTTTCTCACACAATTTTTAAATCTAAGTTTTAAATTAATTAGCATATTAAGATTTGAGAAAGTTGTAAATGATTTTGAGAAGTTCCTATAATTATAGCGACTAAATTCCAATAAATTCAATGTAAATGATACAATTCTTTTTTAATTTAAATACAATTCTTCAAAATAAGCATTTTTTTCTCATTAGCAAAATGATATTCACCGGGTGCGACATAATCCAAAACTGTCTAAGGCAGTTTTCAAATTAGAAAATAAAATACCGCTGCGAAGTACTATGAATGTATTCACTATGTGATTATTTATTTGTGCTCATTTTATAAGCATTTTGCTTCCTCACAGAGGGAGGTTTTCCTCTAACGGAAGAGAAAAATTGATACTTACAATATTTTTGAAGCTTATGTTTCCGTTTTACCGAAAATCTTATTTTCAGAAAGACTGTGTCCAGACGTCTCAAAAAATTGGGGTAGTTGGAAAAGGGTATTGACTAGTCATCCCAAAAATTTTGGATGGCGAGACACTTCGTTTTAGAAAATCAGAGCGAATCAACATGTCAATCGATGTGTTCTGTTCCAATGAACATATTTTTAACTTACAGTAGTGTTACATTCCAAATTAAAGAAAGTTTTCATCATATAAAAATGAAACCTTTTTTTTCAAACTCTCCAAGTCGCTATTTATTCAACAAGGAACCAAACACAGCACTCTTATATTCCCAATTTGAAAAAATCTTCTTGAAAAAAAAGTACATAATTTTGCTTAAAAAATTTAAAACGATATTGTTAGGTTATGGTAGGTCAAAAAAATGTTCTCCAATAGGGCAATTGATGCCCGTCGAAGATGCGAACAAATATATTATTTACATGACTGTTGTATTCCCAATAATAAAAAAGTTTGCCTCATATAAACAGAATAAATCGGGACTGTTGGGTCATAAAAGTTTCAAAAATAGGTCAATCAAGGCGCCTCAAAGATATGAATGAATATACTGGATATGGTATTGTTGTATTTTGAATGCCCAAAAAGTTTTTTTCATGTAGATAAGGTAAATTTTTGTTTAAATCTGTAAGCCAAATAAAAACTACTTCTATATGGCCGATCTAGCTCAAAATGTTATCAGAACTGGATATCAGTCGCAGCTATAATTCTTGTAAATTTCATGATCATAGCTCTTTTCGTTTCTGAGATATGGTGAACAAAAAAAGTTTCATGAACACACACACGCATAGACATTTGAAAAAAATTGTATTTTCGAGCTCCTGGGATCGAATTATATCGAAATATGCCAAAAAAATAGGTTTGGAAATTTCGGTCATTACAAACTTCCCTCTACCAAAAAGCAATTAACATTATTACAAAAAATTGAGTATATCATAGTACCGAAATATTATGTGAAATAATGGAAAATAATGGAAAATAAAAGAAAGAACAATATTTTTGATACTTGATGAAAATTGATATATTAACTTCAGAAATGCAAACACTAACGTACATAGGACAAAAAATATTGTTTGGGATTTTAAATCTCCTCTTAAAATTGTAATGCTTCTTGTTCAAAATAATTAGTGTCCGGTGAAAAATTCCAACCTAACCTAAAATTGTTGCAAAATTGTAAAACTTCTCTGGAATTAAAACCCATTTCTAGTGAAAAACGCGAAAATGACACAAAATTGTTGAAAATTTGTTAGGTTGAAAATAAAAATTTTTAACTGAAAATTCAATTCTTTTTAGTTGAAAATATGAACTACTTGGTTGACAATGAAACAACTTTGTTTAAAATTCTTTTTCTGATTAAAGATTCTTCATTTCAGGTTTCCTTCAAAATATTACTATTTTGTTGAAGATTTGTTTCTTTTGACTAAAATTAATTTTTCTCTATTGTGAATGAAACTATTGAAAATTCAACTATTTTGTTAGAAAATTAATCCTTTTGCTTGAAAATTCTGCTTTTTGTTTGAAAATTGATCAACTTTTGTAAAAAAATTGAATAATTTGGTTAAACATTTTGCTTTCTTGTTTGCTAAGAATTATTTTTTTTTACAGGAAAATAAACTTTTTCATTTGAAAATTCAATTACGCAGTTGAAAATAGAACTACTTTGTTGAAATTAATTTTTCTGGTTGACGTTTCTTGATTCTAGTTGAAAATGGTTTGGTTAAAAATTCAACTATTCCGTTGAAAATTAGTTTTTTTTTCAGCTAAAATTCATTTTGCTTTTCTAAAAATGTAGCTGTTTTATTTTCAATAGAAGTTCGTCTCGCTTAGTGGAAAATCAACGCATTTTGTTAAAATTCCATTTTTTTTTTGTTCTGGAAAATTCTTCATAATTGGTTCAAAATTCAGCTATTTGGAGGAAAGCTGAATTTTTTGTTGAATATTCAACAATTTGGTTGGAAATTAATTTTTGTTGTTGAAAATGTATCTTTTCTGCTAGCAAATTAATACTTCTGCTTGAAAATTCATCTTTTTGGTATAAAATTAAAATTTAACTATTTGGTTGAGAATTTGTTCTTTTTTGTTAAAGATTCATTTTCTGAACTTAAAATTCAACTTATCCAGTTTTAATTGCAAATTTATGTTCCTAAATGAAAATTTAACTATCATCTTTAAAATTCGTTTTTCATTCAAGAATTCAACTATTTGGCTAAAATTTTATCTTTTTGAATTGAAAATTCATATTCTTGATTAAAAATTCGTCTTTTCGGGTTAAAAAATCAACTAATTTGTAGAAAAATTGACTATTTGGTTGACGATTTCCTTTTGTTTAAAGAAGATTCATGTATTCAGTTGAAAAGTCGTCTTTCATGGTAGAAAATAAATCTTCTTGGTTTAAAATTAATTTTTTTTTTGTTGAGAATGTAACTATTTTCCTCAAGATTTTTTTTTCTGGAAATTTTATTTTCAATTGAAAATTTAACATCCATTCTTGGGTGGAAATTTATATTAATCAATCTTATTATTTGAAAATTCATGCTTCAGGTTGAAACTTCAGTATTCAATAAAAATGTATCTACGTTTTAACAAATTTACAAATGTTGTAAACAAATAATTCTGTTTTTGTTGAGAATTCACCTGTTTTTTAAATCTTTCTCTTCTTTGGTCAAAAGTTCAATTACTTTGTAGAAAATTGAATTACGTTGTTAAAAAATTATTATTTTGATGGAGTTGCATAATTTTGATTGAAAATTCATGTATTTGGTCAAAAGATCATCTGTTTTGTTAAAAAGTAATTATTTTTTTTAAAGATCCGGTTTATTGAGTTCAGATATAGTAATATTCTATGATTGTATGTTATCCAGAGAAATCCTATACAGTTTGGAGTAATCTGAGGTGATGCAGAGTAATTATGTATACAGAGGTAATCCAGGGTAATCCTTTTAGAGTACTCTTCCTTTTAATCTCGATAAAGAAAAACTTGGTTGGTTTTCAGATGCAGGAAGTAATTAAAGATTTTGTAGAAACTTTTTTTAGACTTCGAGAAAGAGTTTAGGGTATTGACACCTTTGAAGTGTTATGTGATTCGAAAAGAAAAGGAGAGCATCGAGCGCGTGGGAAACGTCAAAGCAACGCCAGTCACGTTCTTCGCGGCGCATCGCGAGAATAAAAAAAATTATTTCTAAATGAACAAAAACGAACTTCCTCACTACGTGACGTGTCGTAAGTGGATATAGGAAAAGCACATACGCATACGTGTAAAATTGTGTGCGTATTGCGTACCGCAATTCGACCACAACCAATCCCATTTCGTACACAGGATGCTCAATTTTTTTTTGAGTCCTCAACTTCTGTCTGGATATCACGTGCCTAGAGCGGAAACGGATCATTGTAAGAAAATTATTTACATTCTAGCAAAATATCCTATACTGATTCAATTCAGTCAAATTCAAAGCCTATAATTCAATCTGTTTCAATACTTGCTATAACCTGTAATGGATTTTTCAGATACGCTTCTTGCCAATTGTATTTTTTTTCACAGTAAGTCAAGTTCATCCTTCTGACAATTCTATTTTAAGCTCATTCTTTAAGGCCATGTAATTAGTGTGTCATGTGACCAGATTCCTACCTTACCGGCACTTTTTTTATTTGTCAACTTATTTTCACACCAATAGCCAAATCGAGTTGAAAATTTGGGATAATAAATGAGAAGCACTAAGGAAGGCGGCTCTGGTCCTAAATTGTAATAATCATGAAAAGAAGCAAAAAAAAATTTGTAACAAAAAAAACTGTTTTCATGATTATTAAAATTTAGGTCCAGAGCCGCCTTTCTTAGTGCTTCTTATTTATTATCCCAAATTTTCAAATTGATGTAACTATTCATTTGAGAATAAGTTGACAAATATAAAAAGTAATAATATAAAATGTAATATAAAAAGTATCAAATTAGTATGGACGTATGGACGTGAGGTCTCCTAGACCGTACCTTTCGTATGATATGTGGGTTTCTCATCCCACTGGTAGACAATATTGTTAATAATTAAAGTTGATAAAATTTATTAATTTCCTAATTTTTCAATTTACATTCATATACTTCTAGAAATTGTATATCAAAAACTTCTTTACTTATATAATTCGATATAAATATATGCAGCGGACTGTTAGACCTCAGGTCTATATGTATCTCATCATCCCGCAATTAAGGATAATTATTTTAATGATTATTCAATCAAATAATTTCTTTTTCAAGTCCAATAATTTTTAGAATTTTGGCTAGTTTTCTCGTAATCTCTTTTTCCAGCTCCACCAATTTTTCGAGACGACTGGACGCACCCCGTAATTTAACAAGTATTGTTTTTTGAAATTTTATAATTAAAAAATAAAATAAATAAGAGCAGCGGAAGTATTTTTAAACAGTTTTCGCCGATTTTCTCGGTTTCACTCGTTTCTGAGTTAACGGTGTTCTTCCAAAACAGGGCAGTGCTATTTTCTTGAATTTTTGAAGTAGGAGAAAATTAGGTTTATGATTTTTTACAAGGAGATTATGCAATATTTCCAGTGCATAAAATTGCACAAACTAATTGCACGAATGTAACATACGATGTTTATTTGACATTCAATTGTCTGAGGCTTCTCGTTCGATCACCGAAGTTAAGCAGCGCTTGACTCGGTTGAAGTTGGATGGGGTCCATCGTGCCAGTTAGAGTATATTTATTAAGTTTTAATAAGCTGCATTCACTCTCGAAATAATAAAAATATGTTGAATAATTTGAACGTTCTACTTTCATGTGGTAGTTCAATCAATTTTTTGTACAAAAAAGAAAATGGTACATTTTTGTAGAAAAAAGCAATTTCACAACTTTGTGCGCAGGGACAATTCAGGGAATTTGAAAAAAATTTTGCAAAAGTGAGGCAATTTTTATTAAAGGCACATTAAATAACTGTCAGGGATGATACATTTTCAATTTTTAAATTTATATTCAAAATTTTTTCATTCCGCGTATAATAATTCTATGTTTATTCAAATACTGATGTCAGGAAAAATGAAAAGTTAGATAGGGAAATATTAAGGAATTTTAAAAGTTAAGTTTTGTGGCTACTGTATAATAATATTCTTGTTTTATATTTTTTCAATTATTTATTTATATTCATAGTTGTTGTTATATTTATAGTTGAAAATTTAACTTTTGCATTAGAGAACTAACTTTTTGTAAAATATTCATTTTTTGTGTTAAAAATTAATTTCTTTATTCAAAATTGAACTATTCTAGTTGAAGATTCATCACTTCGGTTACAGACTCGTCACTTTGATTGAGAGTTTGAAAGTTCAAAAGAATTTTTTCCCTTTTTTGCTGAAAATCTTTATTAGTTGAAAATTGATCTTTTTGGTTTCGAAATTCATATCTTTCTTCAAAAATTGTATTATATATTTTGCAAAATTTTGTGTTCTCTCGAAAATTACCTTCTTTTATTAAAAATTCAACTTTTCCATTTTTAATTGGAAATTGATCATGCTCAGTTAGAAATTCAACTATTTGCTTAAAAATATGTTTTTTTTTTTGTAGAAAATTGACCTTAATGCTAGAAAATCTATCCTTTTGGTTTGAAAATGTATCTCTTCTCATAGAAATCACATCTGCTTGGATTGAAACATTAACTGTCACATTTGTTGATAAATATTTATCTTTGTAAGTTGAAAATTGAACAATTCGTTTCGTTCAAAAATTTAGCAGTTTTCTAAAAAATTCGTCTACTTGGCATGAAAATTGAACTATTCGGTGAAAAATAAAACTTTTTTTTTTTGAAATTTAATATTTTTTCATTAATATTCTTACTAGTTCAAGAATTTGTTTACAAACTCGAATATTTTGTTCAAAATCTGATCATTCTTTTGAAAATTTAACTATTTGCTTGAAATTGTACATTTTGGTAGAAATTTACATTTTCGGGTTGAAAATTCATCTTTTTTCTAGAGGATTCGCTTTTCTGATTTACAAAATCATCAATTTGGTTGAAACATTTTTTTCTCTCTTGACTGAAAAATTTTTTCTAGTTGATCATTCAACTTTTTTATTAGAAGTTCGTCTTTCTGGTTGAATTGAACTATTCTTCATTTAAAATTAAAATAATTTTTGGTGGAAATATAATTTATTGTTGAGAATCAATCTTTTCAGTCGAATAATCTTTTTCCAGTTGAAATGTCAATTTTAATATTTTTAATTCACAAGTAACCCTTTGCTACTAAAAATTCAACTACTTAGTTGAAAGTTAAACTTCTTTGATTAAGGTCCTTTTTTGTTGTTGTTGAGCATTCAATAATTTTTTTGAAAATTCAATTATTCCGTTAGAAATTCAAATATTTTGTTAAGAATTCGACTGTTTTGTTGAAAATTCGTCTTTCTGGAATAAAAATTCAACTCTCTTCCATAAAATTCGACTTTTTGGTTTGAAATTTCAACTATTTGGTTACAAATTCAACTGTTCGATTGGACTATAATTTTTTTCAATTTAATTATCTAGTTGAAAAGTCATCTTTTCAGTTTGAAAATTCAAACACATGGTTAAAAAATCAACCATCTTGTTCAGCTATTCAAATGCTTTGTTAAAAATTCGTCTACTTGGTGGAAAATACAACTATTTGTAGTAATTTTTTTTGTTCCTCTTGTGAGAATTTGATCTTTTTGTATTGAAAATCAAAATCTTTTTGGGCTCAAATATCAACTATTACATTCATCGTTCCGAATTAATCTTTCTGAATAAACTTGACTGTTTTCTTTTAAATTAAAATTGTTTTCTATTTGGAATATCAACTTTTATACGTTTCATTGAAAATAATTCTTTTTTCATTTGAAATCACACTACTTGATCAAAAGTTAAACTTTCATCCTAAGAATTATTTCTTTTTTGAAGATTTACCACTTTAGATAACAATTCAACTATTCGTTTGAAAATTTGACTGTATTATTGAAAATTCGTCTTTTGTTACAGAAAATTTGTAATTCTGGATTAAAAGTTTAACTGTTTTCTAAAAAACTCGTCTGAAAAATATTATTCGTTGGATATTTGTGGTCAGGAAAAAGTCACGGCATATTGAAAAAAAGTTTTTTGGCCACCCTGAATTATATTCTATTTAGTAGAGAATCTTTGGATAACACAAAAATACAAAATATTATACAAAAATCGTTTTCACAATTGGCACCGCGAAGATATTGTAGAACTTTGATCAGAATGCAAGCGTTGTACAACTTTTTGGTCGATTGAACAATATTGTAAGGTTCTAGCTCAATGGAAAACAGTGACAATTTCTGCACAATGAATAAAATACATTAAAATCACCTTGCAAAAAAATTAATGAGGATACAAAATATTGTGACCGCACATCTTTTTTTCATTAAAGCAAAGAATAGACAATACGTAGTTAACAAAAAGAGCGAAAGTCTTTCTATGATTGTGTTTTTTTTTACTTGTGGAAAGGGGAAGTGAGTATTTCCCACGGCAATGCCCGTCGCACACGGTGATTCGCAAAGCTGTGCATCGTCGACTAGACAGGCGACAAGCAATTAGAAATTCGATGACCGATGAAAAACGGTGGTTCAGTTGAGGGGAAACAGGAGATGATGTTATGGCTAGCAGAACATGATCGCCGACGAGATCATTAACTTTTCCACAGTTCGTAGAGCCGATTGACTCGCTCCATTCACTTGGCAAATCCAAGATCTGTCTCACTCTTCAAGTCAAAATAACACACATAAAAAAATGTGAAATGTAATTACATGAAATGTCAGTATCCGACCATCTGATGTGCCAGTAGCATGAGTTAATTCTGGTTGATGGGAATGGTATCAACTTCAAAGTGCTCTCCTTAGGAAGCCAGAACCTTCTATCAGCGATCCTCTCGCTTTCGGAAACACTCCTCAAAGTCACCTTTTGGAATAGCTAGTAGCTGATACGTCGCATTCTGTTTTGTTTGCTTCAGGTCTTGAAATCGTTTTCCTTTAAGATTGTTCTTCAATTTGAGAATCAGCCAGAAATCACAGGGAGCCAGGTCAGAACCGTATGGAGGCTACATAAATTGTGTGAGGTTGTGTTTTACCAGAAATTACTATATGAGCTGCGATGAATGGACAGGTGCGTTGTCATGGTAAAGGACCTAGTCGCTACTGACCCAAGCTCAACCCCAAATCCTAGATCAAAATTTTGCAAAACAGTAGATTTTGGAATCCCGTAATCTTCCTCGATCTCTTTCACTGTTGAACGACGATTTCCATCAATTAGTATTCGTGCTCATTCCACTTTTTGAGTTGTTTTGACCGTTCGGGCCTGCCTCAGCAAGGGTCACTTTCCACTGAAGAACGACAGAATTGTTATCATTATTATACGTGACTCACTTGGTGAGGAAGGGAGGAATGTGGGGGAGGGGGTATATATTTCTAGATTGATCTAGAATTCTCGTGTTATTTATTTTAATAACACGTTCGTTTAGCAGCACTGCTCCAATCCAGGTTGCTGATCAATCTCTTTAGCGATCACACTGAGTAAAGAGCCTCACAAAGTCATCATGTAAAGCTCCCCACTCGGACTCATTTGTATTCAAGGTCTTTTGTATCAAGCGTCATTCATTCCACTGACACTCTTTTTATAAACTATTTGTCGCCACACTCTTCTGTCCTGGCATACCTCTCTAGCTTCCTCAACGTCCGTGCATTTTTTCATGCCAGCTGTTGTGTTTCTATGGGTTCTCATGGCTCTTCGAATAAGGTTTTCATTTACACATTCTAACCATTCTTTCCATGGTCTGCTTCTGAGCACGCTGCGACTTACTTCACCAAGATACACTTGTTTCATCATTCGTTCATCTTTCATTCTCTCAACATGCCCAAACCATCTTAGGAAATTTCTTTCAAATATGTCAACTAGTGTCTTCTTCACACCACATTCTCTGAAGATTATCTCATTACTTACTTTGTCCATCAGTGCTTAGCTTTACTTGATATATTTTTCCTTCTGATAATGGGCCCTGCTCTACCGATAACCTTCTTACGCTCGTTTATCCGCCTATCTACATAACTCCCCATCTATCTTCCCGTCACTAGTGACATTTGAATCGCCAACAACATTTAAATCTCCTAAACCACTTTTTAATTTAAGTGTCATTTACAAACTCATTACCATACACTTTCCGAATCATAACGATGGGTTCTGTAGATGAATACCCAAGTTTTTAGCAGAATAAAAAGCACAATCTTTGTTCGGTACGATCCGTCATCCTGGATTGCGACGCGTACGTGGTTAGACGTTTACGCAAATGCGTACGCTAGTCGTGTAATCTACATGGACTTCAGCAGGGGACCTCACGGAGGTCCCCCCAAATGGTAAATACCTTTTTCTGAAAATAGCTCAACTAGGTACAAAGTTAGGTGACAAGGTCCGTTGTATAAGTGTTTACTTATCTTTTATAATCATCCCTTATAATCTTTCAATTTCTGCAGTAATATACAATTTCTTCATTGTCAAGAAATTTTGCTCTATCCTTTTTCTACAAAAATAATATAATGAGCCTATTTACACATCAACAGTTTTTGTTGAGTTAGAAGAAATTGCGAAGTTTGGAAATCAAAGGAACCTTTCAAAAAACACGTCACATTTACATTGCAAGAAAGAGGGGGGGGGGGGATCTACCGATTCTGTGAGGTCTTTTGAAGTAAGATTTGATGTAGAGTGTGACATCACACATGAAAAATATGAATGAGAATGATAATTTTTTGAAATGCTTGTAAAAATGAAAATGAGTGATTTCATTTTACATGTAAAGCATCTAGATATAGACTTTACACTCTTTCTCCTTTTCCCTCTTCACCCCATTTTTCAAAGATATCCTCTTTTCCCCCTGTTTTTCAGTGAATTCCCCTTTCTCTCGTTTTTTCGTTTGGATTCGAACTAAATTAATAGAACCCTATATAAGAAAATCCAACATTTTTTCGTTGAAAGTTAATTATTTTTAATTTAAAATTCTACTATTATATTTTGGATTCAGAAATTATCTATTTTGTTTAAAAATTCTACTTATTTTGGTTTTTGTTTTGTTTACAATTAGGCTGTGTCTATTCGTTCCGAAAGAGTAGGGAAGTTAGAATAGCGAATGGATTAGTCGTCTCGCAAATTGATGAAATTTCAATTTTTCGGGCTGAAAAGACTATAATTTTTATAACAAATTCCACTTCATTTTTTTATTCAAATTGAAAATCATTTTTGCTTGAAATATCAACTATTGTGCTTATCACTGAGAATTATTCTTTTTGGTTAAACTCGACTATTTTTTATTCAATAATAAAACATTTACAACAACTTGGTTAAAAGCTGATCTTCTTTGTTAAAAATTTTTTTGTGGTTAAAAATTTATTTATTTTAATTATAATAATTTTTAATTAATAAAATTATATAATTATATATAATGTAATATAATTATTTCATTATTTTTAATTAGTTTATTTTTTTCAAGTTTGACTGTTTTGTTACACATCCGTCGTTCTCGATCGAAAATTCGCCTGTTTGCTTTGAAAATTCAAGTTCTGCTTGTCCTTGAAGTTCAATTTTTCTTGTGAAAAAATTGGACTATTTGGTATAAAATTCAACTATTTTAGTTAGAGTTCAAACATTTTGTCTAAAATTCGTTTTTCTAGGTCGAAAATTTAACTACTTGGTTGCAAATTCAACTGTTCTATTAAAAATTTGATGTATTTGTGGATACTTTAATTTTTTGGTTTGATAGTCCAATTTTTTGTGAGAAATTGGTCCTCTTTGATTAAAAATTCATCTCTTTGTATTACAAATTCATACATTTTTGTAAAAAAGTTCTTGGTTGAAATTTAAGCTGTGTTGTGAAAAATTCGTCTTTTTCGCTAGAAGATTCGACAATTAATTTGGTTAATAGTGCAAATCTTTGTAGTGAACCTTCAGGTTATAAATTCACATTTTCGAATAGAAAATTCGATTTTTGCCTACAGAATTCGCCTTTTTGGTTTGAAAATTCATCAATTTTATTGAAATTTTGGTTCTCTCTTAATTGAAAAATTGTTCCTGGTTGAAAATTAATTGAACTACTTTATGAAAAATCTTCATTTTGGTTTATAAATTTATTCATTTTGGTCGACAGTGAATCATTTCTGGTTGACAATGCACTTGATTGGTTACAAATTAACCTGTTTTGGTGGTTAAGGATTCAAGAATTTTGTTGAAAATTAATTTTTCTTTGTTGAATTCATTTTTTGTTTCAAATTTAAATCTCATTTGGTTGAAATATCATTTTCCTCCAAAATTTTGGGTTTAAAACCAAATTTTTTTCATTTTTGAAACCTTTTTAAAATGAAAAAAAAAAAACAATTTCATTCTCAACAATTTTATTAATATAATTTGTCTTGTATTTTCCATTGAAATTTAATCTTCTTTTACCAGAAATTGAAATGCTTGGTTGAAAGTTGAACACCTTTCTTAAAATTCTTTTTTTATTTTGAAAATTTAACTATATTGTTGAAAATTCAATTATTGTGTGTGAAATTTGACTATTTTATCCAAAAATTTGTTTAAACCTGACTGTTTGTTCTTTAAACTTAAAATATTTCCTTGGTTAGAATATCAACTATTATATTTTTCGCTGAGAATTAATCTTTCTCGATTGAAACATGAACTACTTGTCTTTTTGTATAGACAATTGATCCTTTTGGATTTAAAATTCGAAATGTCTTCTGAGAAGTTCGTCTTTTCTGTATGCAAATTAAAGTATTTGGCGAAAATTAGAACTGTTTCTGGTTGAAGTTTAATCTCTTTTGCTTACAAATTTGAGCATTAGGATGAAAATTTATCTTTGCAGGTTGAAAATTCAAGTATTTGATTGAAATTTCGCCCTATTTGCTTGAAATCTCAACTATTTGTTTGTGAATGCAACAGTTAGATCGTTAATTTTTCCTTAATTCAACTATTTGTTTGAAAATTCAATTTTTTACGTCAAAAATGAAATTGCTTTGTAGAAATTTTGTCTCTTTGGATAGAAAATTCAGCTGAGAATTCATCTTTTTGTTTAAACTCGACTGTCTCTTATTTAAACTGAAAATATTTTTTGTTTTTAATATCAACTAATATAATTTCCATGCAGAATTAATCTGCTTTGATTAAAAACTGAAGAACTTGGTCAAGATGGAAGTTCTTTGTTAATATCCTTTTTTTGTTTCGAAGTGTCGTAATATTAGTTGAAAGTTCAACTATATTGTGAAAACTGGATTCTTTTGTTGAAAATTTAATTTTTTTGTTGAAAATTTGTCTTTTTGGATAGATAAAATTCGTCTTTTCTGTTTGAAAATGCAGGTACTTGGTGAAAAATGAAACTGTTTTTGGTTGAAGTTTGTTTTATATTTGTTCATAAATTGAAATATTTGGTTAATTATTTTGTAAGAAATTCATTCATTAAGCTGAAGACGCTTATTTTTGTTCCAAAATTTAATTGCTTTGATTATGTTAATTATATTAATTTTATTAATTATATTAATTTCATTTATTCTATTAATTATTATGTTATGAAACCTATGCAAATTCAATTGTTTGGATTGGATTGGAGATTGGATCGAAAAACGAAGTGGTAATATAGAAATGATAAAAAAGTAGTATGATTGTAATTGTCGAATCGTGAATTTTTTGCGACATGCAGGTTGACGACGAGAAGCGAGAACTTCTAGCATGATCGATTTCGTTTCGTTTCGATCTATCGAGGTGAGGTTGTTCCGGACCAGGTGATATGGAGACAGAGAAATCACTATTCTCACCTGACTATACCTGACACATAAAAAGTAGAAATCTGTCAGTGCTGCAGCCATCGAGTTCAGGATGTCCAATTGTCCAAGTCTCAACTATATTATTTGGTAGTGACGATAAATTTTATTACGAGCACATAGTCCTATTTGTTTCCCACTAGAAAGTCACCGGAAAATTATTTTTCTGAGAATAATGGATCTTGCTTTTCCTAATAAGAGTTTAACTATTAAATAATGGCATGGTTTTTAATATTGATTTTTCATTGTGAAGACAAAAGAACACTAACAACTAACGGTAATTACTCGAGGAAAGTTTTTTTTATCAAGATAAAATTTTTTTCAACTTTAAAAAGTATAGTTTTTGAATATTTTGCGGGATATTGAGACAATGCTGATTGGCTGGCTCGCGGGAAAAAGTGCGATCAGGATTATCTTATTATACCGTTCAAGATCTGAATTTGTTGTAATAATTGTAGAAACTAATATCGTTCGCAATTAGAAATGACAACTAATTTGAAAATAAAGAGGAATTCTTCCAAATTGTTCAATTTTCCCGAATTATGATATAATTTACCACTAAAATCAAAAATGATTTCATTCCGTGTTTTTGAAGGAAACATTTTAATTCGATGAGAATATTTTTTATTTAATTTTGTACTTTTTTTTTAGTTTTGAAACTAAACAGCTTTTCAGACAAATGTAATTCTTTTTCTTTTCATATAGATTACATCCTTAACAAGTTTTTTTATTTTTTAAGAAACTTCAACAGATTTCAGTAATTTTAAGGCTGTCGATAAGGAATTCCGATAAATTTTTCAACATCTCAAAGAATCTCATAGAACTTTAAAAATTGCACGGTGTTTCCAGGAATATGTCATAATATTTTATGTAATTTCACGAGATTTCAAGGGATTTCAGAATGGCTGTGTCTAGTCGTCTCAAAAAATTAGGGAGCTGGAAAAGGGGGTGGACCAGTCGTCCCGAAAATTCGGGGCGACTAGCCAAGCTAATGAAAAATATTTGACTGGTCATCCCGAATTTCGGGACGACGAGGCACTTCGTTTTATAATATTCTAATGAAATTTCAAAGAATTTATTCACATATTCACAATAATTGCAACATTTCAAAGGATTTCAAAGATTAAAAAAGATTTTCAAATATTTCAAGGTATTTCCAAAGATTTTCAAGAATTTGTAAGACTTAGGATATTTTGAAAGATTTCAAGGAATTACAATAGACTTCAAGAATTTGAAGAGGTTTTAAGAGATCCCAAAGGATAAACAAATTCTAATGAAATTTTCAATGATTTTAACGATTTTTAATTCCTAAGAAATTTTAACGAATTTTATCAGATTTTCGGGCAGCAGGCACATTTTTTAGATTACAGCTAACCACAAAGCATGTATCATTTTTGAAGTTCATCAGGCCTTGCACTATTTACTAAATAAATTCTCTGACTTGGTTCAAATTCTCTGATTTTTTCTGGATTTTGTGACATGGTACTTACAACAGGTACTAAAAGGATCTGAATAATAAAAGATTTCGAAAAATTGTATAATATCATTCTATCTATATTACATTTTGTTAACAAAAAAAATCTAGAAAAATTGTCAATCAATACTAAATAATTGGAGATATGTGCCAGTAATTAAAAAAAAGTTGTACACAAATTTAGTTTTTCATAAATACTTTCGCACTAAATGACACTGAAAATGACAATCTTATAAAAATATCTTCTTCATCAAAACTTCCCAACAAAGCTGAACCAAACAGTGAAAAATCTTTCCGATTTTTATTCAGGAAAAGAGAAATGAAGTGATAAAATATGAAATTATGAGTAGCCCGTTTTCCACAGCATATCCCGATTACCCCTAGCCTGCGGTATACAAATATTTCCAATTTGATTCATTTCTCTTCGCTTATAAAATTTTCGAGGATGGGGGAAATGGGAAGGGAATGTAGAGTAGCCTATGGTAGGAAAATGGGGGAGTGTGAACGAATGTGTGGCCAAAGGGAAGTGTGCGAATGTCACGAGGAAAGAGATAGGATGAGAGTTTTGGAGTGGGGGAGAGGGTGTATGGGAGAGAAAGAAAAAGAGAGAGAGGTTAGGGAGAGAGGAAGAAAGAGAATGGGAGGACGATGTCGCGCATTGAAGTCTCCAACGAAGGGGTGCGCAGCAAAGAGTATGATGAGATTTGGGGGGGTACATATATTATTCAATACAAGCCACATGTAAACACCATCGATTTAGACCATTCAGTCTTGCTTATTTGATAACCAATAGGGTTCAGCTATCCCCCACATATTGTAATATTTCATCCACGTACTAATAACAGGATCAACCAATAGAAAAGGAGGAGATTCCTAAACGCATCAAATGAAGATGTATACCTTTTGAAAAGAAAGCTTTGGTAGAATTTATGTTCATGACCTCCTCTAATCACTCAATAATCTTCTCTTCTTTCCTTTCTTTTTCTTTCCTTTCCTTCTTTTTCTTCCTCTCATTTCACTTATTTCAGTCCTTTTTCTTTCTTTACTTTCTTCTGTTTTTCCATATATGCTCTTTATTTTCACTTTGCATTCATTCTCATTTCCTCTTCTTCTTGCACAATTTTCAATTCTATGTTTTAAAAGTTTGCTCTTTCAACATTTAGAATTACTCATACACTCCTCAACTCCTGAACGATCTCTATAGGGTAATATGTATATAAAAATTGCCTATTGTTCTCCAGGCTATAACCCAATGAACTCGAACGTATGGTTCATAAAATAGGTTATGCCTCGATAAATTTCTTCTCTCGAAAATGCAAGTAATCGCAAACTAAAAGGTTACAAGCTACAATTGAAATCTATCACATCGTGTATATTGAATTTCTTATAATTATAATCAATAAAAGTATTATAACAATTATATTGCAGACTAATTCCAGTTCTATTCTTTTTTTCAAGTGTTGATAGAAAAGTGAACCTGGCTCAATTTAAAAATAGTAGAACAAAATGACAATTAAATTTTTGAATACTTGGTTAGTAACGAACCATTTAGGATTTTGGCAGTACTGCGGTCCTGATGAAGAAAGTTGCTTTCTACAGTTTGCTGCAATGCGAGCCTCATGGCTAAAGGTAATTCTTATGGCAGAATGTAATTTTTATGGGTATTTTTGCAATTCTTATGGCAAAATGTATTTCAAATGACAATCCTGGAACCCTTATAGTAAAAGGCAATCCTTATTACAATCCTAGAATCCTTAGAGCAAAATAGAATCCTTACAGCACTCTTACAATCCTCATGGCAAAATTTAATCCATATGTCAATCCTGCGATCCTTATGGCAGAATGAAATTCTTGTGGCAATTCTGAAATCCTTATGGCAAAATATAATTTTTGTGGCAATCCTGCCATCCTTATGGCAAAATTCTCATAGCAATTCTGCAATCTTTAGGGCAATTTTGCAAATCATTATGGCTAAATGTAATCATTATGGCAATTCTGCAGTCCTTATAGCAAAATGTAGTTTAAATGACAATCCTGAAACACTTATGATAAAATGCAATCCTTATAACAATCTGACAATCCTTGTGGCAAAATAGAACCCTTATAGCTGTCTTTCAATACATATCGAAAAATGTAATCCATATGTCAATCCTACAACCCTTATGGCAAAATGTAATTCTTATGAGAATTCTGCAATCCTTATGGCAAAAATGAAATCCTTATGGCAATCCTGAAATTCTTATGGCGAAATGTAATCCTTATGGCAATTCTGCAATCCTTATAGCAAAATGTACTTCAAATGACAATCCTGAAATACTCATGGTAAAATGCAATCCTTATAACAATCCGACAATCCTTGTGGCAAAACAGAATCCTTATAGCTGTCTTTCAATACTTGTCGCAAAATGTAATCCATATTTTAATCCTACAACCCTTATGGCAAAATGTAATTCTTATGACAATTCTGCAATCCTTATGGCGAAATTAAATCCTTATGGCAATCCTTAAATTCTTATGGCGAAATGTAATCCTTATGGCAAAATTAGATAGGATGACAGAGTACTGCTGGCGAGCTATTAAAATTGCATCAATTTCTCTAGACACTGTTTCTGAATCAATACAAAATATTTTGCGAAATCAGATACAAAATTATTAACAAGAAGTCATGATATATCAAATATCTCTTATATTATTGTTTACAGTTTGTTGTCCTTTTTTTAATGGACTGTAAGACGTGTTCGTGCAAAGTGAAGTCGAGTTGAGCTCGTCGAGGCATTGACCCGTGGCACAAGGGGGTAAGTACTATGGAGCAGAACACCATGCACTTTGTATGTATATATATATATAGGTGCACATGGCATGTAGGTACCTACGTTACCAACAGATATTACAGAACAGATAGATCGAGAGCGATTAAGAAATCCGTGACGGGCATTGTGTTCGTCCGAACTTCTCTTCTTTCTTATCTCCTCCTCTCTCACTCTGTCTCATTTTCTCCCAATTGGGTTTCATCTCTCTTGCACCTACCTGTGCCTCTCGCAGTCTCGCACGTGTGTGAAATCGTATCTGCACGTGCTCACGTGCGTCATGAGCAAATTTGTGTTGGTACGCGTGCTCTGATGTGCAGTAGAGTTGCCAGTCCGTGTGTTATACAGCTCGTGGCTACCCGAGGTCATGACCTCCCCGCACTACACAATAATCTTTTCTTCTTTTCTTCCTTTCTCCTTCTTTTTCTTCTCTTCCTTCTTCTCCTTCTATTTATTCCACTTACTGTGGTCCTCTTCTTTTCTTCACTTTCTTCTGCTTTCCTATATATGCTCTTCTTTTTTTCTTTTGTTCTCTTTTTCCTTCTTCTCATTTCTATTATTATGTTCCTCTTCCTTTCTTTCATTTCTTCTGCTTCCCTATATGCTCTTCTTCTTCAACTTCTTTTTTTAATTGTTTTCTTATCCTTATTTTCATCCCCCTTATACTCTTCCTTTACTTACTTCTAGTCCTTCTTTCCCATCTTATCAATTCCCTTATTATCTCCCTTTCTTCATATTCTTCTTCTTTCCTATATACATGCTTATTCTTTATTTTTATGTCACTTCAATTTTAATTTCCTCTTCTATTTGTACGATTTTCAATTCTATGATTTACAAGGTTTCCATTCTGCAAAATTATTTTCTGTTTGAGCAGGATCAGGGTATCGACTTATTCGGGAAAACGGCGAAATGGCCGGGAATTTTATTCAGTGATTGGGACTTTTTCCTCGAATGCATTAATATCCAAATTAAAAGTGGTTTAATATATTTTATCATTCTAATTCTAAGTTGGAAATATGAATTTCCTAAAAGAATTATTATTCTGAATTAGGACAGGCCGTTTCCTCAAATAATTACACTTCTGACTTCGGGGCAGAAAATGATCTGAAAGAATAATTCTCAGAAAAAACTGGGAATTTTCGTAAAGAATTATAATGCTCATATTGGGTTCGATTTGGAATAAGAAATTTCATTAAGAAATATAATTTTTACTTCAGGATAGGGAGTTTTCTTTTAAATAATTATCATGTGACTTTGTACGGGTAATTGTTCACAGGGAGCGGGAATTTTCGGAAATAATTTTCATTCTGATTTAGAAGAAGGGAATTAAGAAAAAATCACTGTTCTATGTCAGAATTCGTCCTAATATGAAACTTCCCTCTTCCCAATTGTGCAAGGAGAGAATTACTATATTGCTGAATTATAATAGTAAATGTTGTAAATAAATATAATTCTGAGTGGAAACGGAGAATTTACGTAAGAAATTATAACTTAGGCTTCGAAACAGAAAATTTTAGTGACAAAATATTATTTTCATTTTTAAACAGGTGATTTCTGTAAAGAATTATAATTCAGATTTTAGGACAGGTGATTTTCGTAAGGAATTATTAATTGACTGGGAACAAGAAATTTTTGACATGAAATGGAAATTTTAGAAAATAACTTTAATTCTAATTCAGAAGAAAGAAATTTATTTAAAAAATCACTGTTCTAAGTCGGATATATAACCTTTTAAAATCGTTCAAAATCATTCAAATTATTTGAACTATTTCAAATTGACCAAGAAAAATTAGAAATTGACCGAGGAACAGCGGGAAATAACCAATTTTTAAAAAGAAGGAGCTAACAAGGATCTTTCGAAAGTACTTTTGTTTAAACAATAATAATACTCTGCAGAGCTGTTTTGGAACTTGTTTTGAATTCTCTTTTGTTAAAGCTCCTTAGGCTTTAGCGAACAGATTCCCATCAAGAAGGGGGGAGGCGTCAGATTGGACATAAATCTAATACCTTCTCTGATGAGAATGTAATAAGTGACACTTATATTGGTCCTGGTAAAGTTCTACTGAAACATGACTGTTTTTAAAAATTGTTTCATTAGATAATTATTTGATTTTTGAATTGAAAAAAATATGTAAAGTTGGCACCTCGTTTAATACGTAAGTAGATTAGCATCATTATATTATTTAATTACTGAATATATAGTGCAATGAATGGCCTATTAGGATAATAATTAGTTCAACTTAAAACCTAATTTTTGAACTGAAGGGAGAGTAGTCAATTTTTGAATTTGAAAAACCACTTCAAAAAACATTAGTTATCGAATTATTTTATTACCATGGATTATTATTCATTATTCATTATTATTATAATAAAATCATGGGTCTATGATAATTCCGTTCGCACTTTGATTTGAGGAGAATTAATTTTGTCGAGCGAAATTTTTATTCCTATTAACAGGATACCGAATAAATTGTGTTCATTGAATAGCTAAAAAATGTAGCCAATTTTCGCAGAGTTTCTGTGAAAGAAAACTAAACGGGACTTTTTGAAAGTCACATTTTTTATGTTTAGGGTTTCATAGCGCTGAACAGAAACCTTAATAGTTAGAAATCAGAGGAAAGAAAGTAGGTGAAGTAGGAGAAATTAGGGTGGGAGAAGTAGTTAACATAGGGGAAGTTGGGGGGGGGGGGGTAAAGTTATAGAAAATGGGGAAGGGGAAGTAGGGAAAATGAGAAGGGGAATAGGGAAAGTGGGAAGAAGAATAGGAGAAGTGAGGGAAATGGGGGGAATTAGGAGAAATGTGGGAAAGTGAGGGTAGGTTAGGTGTGGGAAGAAAAAGGAGGAGTAAGTGAAGTAGAGAAAATCTGGGGAGGGGTAGTAAAGAAAATTATGGAAAATGAGCAGGGTAGAGGAAGTGAGGGAAAATCATGGAAAGGAGAGTAGCGCAAGTGAGTGAAAATGAGGGGATGTAGGTCAAATTATTAGAAAAGATGGTGATTAGGGGAGGGGAAATAAGGGCTGAGGAAGGCAATAGGGGAAGGGGAGTGTTAGCTAGAGTATAGGGGTGAGGGGGAAATAGAGTAAGATAAAGTTGGGTGAGCAGTGGAGGGGTGGATGAAGTGAGGGGAGGGTAAGTAGGGGAATGTATGAGAGAAGGTGAGTAGTATTGAACAACTTAATCAACGTCTTAATAGGCTATGAAACTCTTTTTTGACCAGTTTTTTTTCATAGCTTTGAATTATTATTGGTTAAATAGAGGAATTTCATATCAAGCTCGAATTCCATAAATAGAATTTCTCTTTCTTATCAAAGAAAAATTTGTATTTACTCCTTGCTATCTACAAGCCGATGATAAAAAACAGCTAATATTTTATGAAAGCACAAATGCTTCTATTGAATTTTTTATTTTCTAAGAGCTGCGATTCGCTATTAATTTATGGAGCAACCAACAGCCTGTTTACGAGCAAGCAATTTTTGTTTCACAACAACGCGCCTCTTGCTCACTGTGATAGGCATAAAGGAAAGCAGCAAATAAAAATAAAATCCGAGTACCTGTTGCGAATTTCACGATGAAATAGGGTGCATAAGAAAGCTTATTTTCATTACACTCTTCCTCATCGCTCCTTTGCGAATCCTTCGCAAAGGCTTCTTTCTGTGAGAGAAAACTGGATAACATGCAAATAAAAAATAACAATCTGTATTAGATTTAATATGCAAGTGTGTGAAGCAAATATGCACTATAGGTAGGGGGCCGTCCATAAACTACGTTAACAATTTTAGCCTTTTTTGACGGATTTCATATTTATTTTGTTGAATTAAATTTCAATCTCTCAATATACATTTCTAACAAAATAGTTAAATTTTTAAGAAAATAGTTAGATTTTCAACTAAAAACCTAATTTTTAACAGAAGGGAGTGTAAAAATTAAAATAAATTTTAATTTTAATTTTAGTTATTTCAAAAATTTGAAGAACCACTTTAAAAACAATCTGATTTCAACCAGTCAACTTCCAAGAAACAGACAATTTTTGAAACAAAATACTTGAATCCTCAAACAAATAGATGAATTTTCAACAGAAAAGATTAATTTCCCATCTAAAGAGACGAATTTTGAACAAAACATTAAACTTTTCAAAATGAAAAAAGATCAATTTCGAACAAGAAAGTTTATTTTCAACCAAGAAAGATGCATTTTCAACTAAGGAGGATATGTTTTCAACCACAAATTCGATCGTCATATTTTCAGTTAAGAAAATGTATTCTTGACAAAAAAAAAAAAGAAGAATTTTCGACCAATTGATTTCATCCGAAAAGGAATAATTTTAACAAAACAGTTAAATTCTCAACCAAGCAGATGAATATCCATAAAATAAGATTAATTTTCCACCCAAAAAGACGAATTTTAAAAAGAATATATCAATTTTCCAACAAATAGTTAAATGTTCTACGAAACAGTTTAATTTCCAAATATATATTAAAATCTATAACGAAATAATTGAACTTCCTACCAAAATAATTGAATTTTTAACCAAATATATGCGTTTTCTACAGAAAAGTTAATTTACAACCAAACTGATGAATTTTCAACTAGAATTATGAAACATTAACTTTAAACCAAGTAGTGCATTTTGCAACAACAAATTATGAGTTCTCAGCGAAATATGTAATAATTGACATTTCAACCAAAAAATATTGTAATTTGAAATAATAGAAGTTAAATTCATAAAAAAGACGAATTTTCAACGTAATAGTTGAATCCTGAACAAAAACAGATTAATTTTTAATTAAGAACTTATGAATTTTCAACCAAGAAAATTATTTTTCCGACAAAGAGAGCAAATTTTTAACAAAATACATGAATTTCCGATTCAACAGTTGAATTTTTAACTAGAAAAGATTATTTTTCAATAAAAAATATTAATTTTCAATTAGAAGTGGAATAGTTACATTCACAGTTAAAAAATTAATTCTCTACAGAAAAATATTGAGCTTAAGCAAATCACCTGAATTTTCTACCGAAGGGTTGAATTTTCAGCTAAAAAAGATAACATTTTAGCTAAAAATGGAAATTTTAAATTCTCAGTGAGCAAATGATTTTAAAAATCTGCCAACTTCGCTGGCACATTCTCCACATTCATGCACAGACCATTTAAAATTATAGATTAAAGCATCAAAAGCTGTAATTTGGGGATTGTTAATTCTCTTTGGTTAAAGCTCCTTTGGCTTCAACGAAAACATTCTCTTTACGTGTCTCGTGCTTCGCACTCGATTTAATCCAAGTGCCAACTTTTGTGCATTGAGTTCAACTCTATTATATCACTAAAATGCCGTACTACAAAATTAAAATACTTTCCGAAAATGCCGTATATGTATACAAAACGTTCATAATATCCATTAGTATCGAAACATTCATATTTTCATTATCTTGACCAGTGCGCAGAAGGAGATTCAAATTAGAAAATTAATTTGAAAGTTATCGCGTCGTCAGACAACAGACAGACAGATAAACCAACAGAGAGGCAGACAGACAGACTGCCAGAGTGATATTTCCGTAAGTGCTATTTTTTCTCACTCAGAGGGTCTCAAAAAAAAAAAAAAAAGAGTTTTCAAGAAAATATTTCAAATTTCTACCCAGAAGTTGTATTTTCATGCGAAAAGATGATTTTTCAGCTAAAGGGAAAAAAAATGTCAATTTTCAGTCATGAATGGAAGAGTTGTATTTTCATTTAAAAAAATTAATTTTGAAAAGAAAAGAAATTCTTGAAAACTTAGTTAATTTTTCAACCAAAGAGATTAACCTCCAACTGAAAAATAGATTTTCAAACTAAGTAGTTCAAGCTTCACCTTAATACACTAACTGAAATTATGAATCTTCAACTGGAATAGTTGAATTTTCGGATAAAAAAATCAATTTTCAACCAAATAAAAACGGATTTTCAACCACAGACAAATGTCCAAGAAAAAGATGAATTCACAACGAATAATATAAGAGTAGATATTTCAAGCAATAAACACTTCAATTTTCAACCAAAAAATATTGCAGTTTGATTTTCAACACCAAAATATGAATTTTCAACAAAAAAGTTAAATATATACTAAAAGAGTTGGATTTTCAACACAATTCCAGGAATTTAAAAAAAATCAGTTGAATTTTCAACCAAAAAGGATGACGTTTTAATGGAATTGTAGAATTTGCACCCAAATAATAAAATTTGTAACTCAAAATATGATCGGCAGAAGGAAGGAAATGCAAAAAAAAAATGGAAATGGGAATACAAGGCAAATTAATCGCTTATAAGAATATCATATCAAGGTGGCCACAAAACTTCATTATGAAAATTCCGACGTTTTTCACTGCACAATTTTTAATTTTCCCTGACCATTAATATTTAAATACCAGAATCTTAATCTTGTGATGAAGTTCCGCAAAGCGCATAACTTCGATTAATTTTAAACATTATATATCCATGTATTTTGAAGCGCTGATTACGAAAATCATAGTGAAAATACCCGAAAATTTTATTTTCATGCTGAAAACCATGCAAAAACCCATGAAGGACAATGTTTTTGAAACTTATTTTGGTAAATACAGAAAATGTTGGAAAAAGTCAACCACAAAAGTTGTAGCACCAATCAAAAAGTATATTTTTGATTCTACATACTTTACCTCCTAGATTGACGCTGGTCACAAAAATAATATCAGTTAAACACTAACACTTTTCCAACTTGTCGTGTGGGCGGAAAATCACCCTTATGATGGCAGAAATACAGTTGTTCAAACCTGTACCCCTTTCTAACAACTTAAGCCTGTTGCGCTTACTAAAATTCAATTGCGATTTTCTCGCAAAATATCCATATGTGAGGAAAAGTGTGCTGAATCAAAAATGTATATTTTGATTAAATCTATAACTTTTGACTTTTTTCTTCTATTTATTTTTTTTTTCATTGCAATAATTCATTACATTAATATACTTTTTTCTGAATTTTTTTGGATTTACCAAGACCTATTCGGAATACAATGACTTAATGGTTTTTCCATGGTTTTTACCATGAAAGTTAAAATTGCAGGTATTTTCACTATCATATCCGTAATCAGCACGTCAACAGACATAGGCATAGAGAGTTTAAAATTAAACGGAGGCTTTTCGGAAGTGCACCCGAGAAGGAATCAAGCCTGTTGCATTTACTAAATTTCAATAGCCATTTTCTCAGAAACTATGAATCCGAAGGCAAAAATGTACAAAATCAAAAATGTATATTTTGATTAGAGCTAGACTTTTTTCAAAAAACTTTTCTGAATTTTTATGGATTTACCGAGATAAATTTGAAAGACCATGACTTCTATGGGATTTCCATGGTGTTCACCATGAAAATCATATTTGCGGGTATTTGCACTATCAGATTTTTAATCAGCGCGTCAAAATACACGGGTATACAGGGTTTAAAATTAACCAGAGGCATGCGCCCAGAAATTGTTAATTTTTTTAATGGGTTCTACTAATTCAGTTTGCATTGTAGCGAAAATACAAGAAAAAAAAGTTTCATAAGAACAGGGATAAAAATCAAATAAAAAGTGATTCTCAAAATTATTATTAAAAAATTATTTAGCTGCGTACCACCTGTTACCATCCGTAGTTTTCGGCGCAACACCCCCCCCCCCCCCCTACATCAAATTGGTAACATATAGTTTATGGACCCCCCAGGTACTACTCCCCAATATATATTCCAAATTAAAAGGTTAGTTTTAATATTGAGTTCTTAAGTTGAATATATCAATAAAGCTTTTTAAAATTATATACATTTCTATAAATTAACGGTTTGTAAAACAATATAGAACAATTTATAACGCAATGGTCTTCTCGAGTGTTAGCAATTTCCAAGGACTTCAAGAGGTTTCTTGAAGGTCTCTTGGCTCGTCAAAATGAATAATAAATATAAATAAAAGAATTTTGCTACAGGTAGGCCGCATGACTGTCATTTTCATCTTGTAGAGGGAAAAGGTGTCTCGGATGAGCTTCAAAAGGGTGACGACATTCACCGAAATGAGGTGGTATTCACAATTTTTAAACTGCAATGAGAATCTAAGAATACTTTAGGGACCATCCATAAATTACGTAACACATTGTTTCTAATTTTGCACTCATCCTCTCCCCCATGTAACAAATCGTAATAAAGTGGTTTGCCCCCCCCCGTGTATGTCATGTAATTTTTCCAAATATTTAGCAATTTTGTTATATAATATTCACAGTTTTATTAATTACTGTCAAAGACATTAAAAATAACAAAAAATTATGAAAGATATTAAAATGAAAAAAAAGAAAATTAAACAGTACGGAACACGGTACTAAATGAACCATTCTCTATCCTATCCTTCCTATATAAAAAAGAGGTGTAAAAAATTTCTTGGAAATCTCACGCTCATTGTTTTTGACTACCTGATTGGTTGCATACTGCGTGAAATTGCTTCGAGTGCCTGTTTTCAGTTTGTTCTTTTGAATTTTCTGAAATTCTTCGAATCAAAATTGCCAAAAAAAGAATTTTCAATCTGAAAATTCATTTTTGAGGGAAAAATTTGAATTTCTAATGAATCTTGAATAATAGAGGCATTACTTGTGTTCCTAAATTTTTGACCAAATTTTTAAACAATGACAAAGGGCTATATTTACAACCCCTTGACCATATTAAATAAGGCTACATGTATTTATTTATAATGAATAACAACATTTCTCCACCATCAATGTAGTAAATTAAAATATTCAAGTAATTTCTTTTGATGATATAATGGATTTCTGAATGTTGCTAAAGATTATTGTTGAAATAGAACATTTTAATTGTAAAGGTTAATTAATATTGAGAAATAAATCTGTTCTCAACATTTTACTTCCGGGACGACTGAAAAAACCCGAAAAAGAAAATTCCCGAAACCGTGAAATTGCCGAATTAGAAATTCGCGAATAACTAAATTCGCGAGTAACTAAATTCTCGAATAATTAAATTCTTGGAAAATGAAATTGCCAAATAATAAAATTCCGGGATTGGAAAATTCCCGAATGATGAAATGCCCAAAAAGTTCACAATATTATCCCGAATTGGAAAATTCCCGATAGAAAATGGTCGAATTGTAAAACATCCGAACTAAGAAATGCCTGAATGTAAAGAATTAAAAAATTGTTCCCAAGAAAAATTTCTCATGCAGAAATATATTTTTTTTCCTATTATTTTTATCTCAAATTCAAAGAATAATTTTCTAAATTTTCGACATAAACAAATTTTCTTTGATAGAATATTTGATTATTGTATTTTTATTAAACTTATTGATTTTTCAAAATTGTTTAGTTCCGGGAATTTCATAATTTGGCAATTTTATGTCGTGAATCTTATTATTTGTGATCTTTTCAAATTCAGGAATGTTATCATCAGGGAATTTTACTATTCGGGAATTTTCCAATTCAAAAATTTTACAGTTTCCGGAATTTTAATTTTTGCGATTTTCTAGTCGTTCCTTACCATCAGACTATGATTTTTAAACTTCTTCACACATTAATTTCAAGCTTTGAAGATTTAAAAATATGTCAAAGAAGAATCTGGAAATTTTGAAACCATTTATTTCTAATTTTCGCAGGATTTAAAAAAATATTAGAAAAACTTTGAATTATTCCCAAATATATTTCAAAGTTTTAGAAGTTTCAAAAATATTGAGAAATTTTTCAAAATTTAAGAAGCTTTCATGACATTTTGAAATAAATGTAGATTTTTCAAGATTAAGAAATTAAATTTTGAATTTTTTCTAAAGATTACAGGGGAAATTCAAATTAATTTTTCATTTTGATGAATTACTTTTAAGGAAACACTTCAAAATATTTAAAAACATTTCAAAATATTTCCTAAAATTTCGAAAAGAATGTCGAAAATTTTAAAGCAGACTTTTAAAGCTTTTCAAGGTAACAAAATTTATGCAAAAATTCAAATCATTCTAAAAGATATTCAAAAGTTTCCAAAACATTTCTAAAATAATTTGAAAAAATCAAGTATGAAAAGCGATATATTCATTCGGAAAAATGTGTTATCTTTTGTCTGAACTATTATAAAATGTGGCAAATATAAGAATAGGGTAACCCGCAAAAATTGGCTTTCGCTCAAAGTTGTGTTCATTACAAAACTTGACTTCTGAGAAAGTTAAATATAAAATTACAACTTAACTTTGTATATTCTCTAGTTTATGATAAAAAATTAAAAAGTACTAAAATAGCAACAGAATATATTAAATATTTGAAATTGACTTGTAGCGCTCCAATGACGTGAAACACGTGAGATGACGTCATTTGCTTTTAAAGAGGAAGAGAATACATATGTGTCAGTCCAATGAAAGCAATGAAAATAATAATTTGTTGGCGTTTTTTGAATAGAAAGATTTATTTGATCTGATCAGCTTTATTATACATAAGATAAGAATCCGCATGACATCGTTCTACTATATTTGACGTTATGGTTTAAGTGAAACATAATGATAAAAAGCTCAATAAATTAGTGGAAGTGAAGTGAACGGCCAAAGAGTGTCAGATGTGATGTTGTATCTTATCGAATTTCTTGGTCTTTAAAATACATCAGATAGATTATTTTTAAAATAAATAAAATAAGGTAAAAAAGATCAAATGTAATTATTTTATCTTGAAGAAAGAACATGTAAATACGTTACACTGGTGGAGGTGATGTAATCCACTTACAAGTTCACAACAGTGTCTTCCTAATGTTTGAGTAGAGTTGAAAATGTTACATGATCACGTTCGTTTATTAAACTTGTATATTTGTTACTAATTTGACGATTTTGAAGCAATAACTTGTAAATACGTTACGTTTGTGGAGGTGAAGTAGCCTGTTTACAATTCCTTGCTTGAAGTAGAGTGATTGGAAAAGATAAAAATTGGGGGGTAAGGTGAAGATAGAACTATTCTATTCCTCTCAATGGGTCACTTTGCACCCCTAAAATGTTATCTTCACCCATCCCCGATCTCAATAATTTTCTATCCCCTTCAACACCTAACGTGGCAAAAGAATCTTATCTTTCTCTATCCCTTAGTCTACCTGTTTCGCATTTCAATATTTTTCCTTATTTTTCGTAACCGAGGAACGTTATCTCTGTCTTAACTTCATTGCGGCCACATGACGTCCATGCTTATATACCTACACACTTTCAATTTATTTCCATAACTTAATCAACAGCTGTGTCGAACTTGGCAAAGCAGTTTGCCAGGTCTCTAACTATAGGCCCGAAAACTGATTTCGCTTGTTGGTTACTTTTATCGTCATCCACCTCACGGCAAAACCTTCTGGTTGGCGTGGATAGATAAATCATAGGATCGGATAGAGAAGAAGAGATTGGAAAAGCTAGAAGTAAATTTATTTTGGGAAAAATATGGAAAAAGTTTGAAGTGGATAAAGGATTGAATGAGATAGATAAGAGGAGATTAAAACAGATAGACGGAAAATAAGATTGACAGAGATATAGAGAGAGAGAGAGGAAAATATCGATGAATGTAGATAAAGGATAGGATGAGATAGAGAAGAGGGCATCGAAAAAGATTGAAGTGAATTTAGATTGAAAAATAGATATTATAGAAAAACATAGACGTTAATGGATATATGATACAAGAGATGAGGCAGAGGAAGAGGAGGTTAAAAAAGATAGACAGAAATCTAGATTAACCGAGAGATAGAAGAATATTGAGGTGTATAGACAAAGGAAGGGCGTGAGATAGCGAAGAGGGTATTGGAAAAGATATACGTGAATTTAGATTGACGATGAGAGAATTCAAAAAGATAGACGTTAATTGAGATTGTCAAAGAGATAGAAAGAGATTGATGTGCACAGGAAAAGGATAGGGTGAAATAAAGAAGTGGAGATTCGAAACAATAGACGGAAATTAGGATTGGTAGAGAGATAGAAAAAGAGTTACGTAGATAGATACAGGACAGAATAAGATAGAAAAGACGGCATTGAAAAAGAACGTGAATTTGGTTTGACAAAAAGATAGAAAATGATTGACGTAGATAGAAAAAGGATAGGATGAGATCGAGAAGAGGGTATTAAAAAAATAGGCGTAAATTTAAATGGAAAAGAAGATAAAGAAAGATAGACGTTGATAGATGTAGTATAGGATGAGATAGAGAAGAGGAGATTGAAAATGATATAAGTGAATTTTGATAATGAAAGACATAGAAAAAGATAGGCGAGAATTCAGATTGACGAAGAGATAGAATGGGATACACTTTCTTTAACTCTTTCTATTATGAAGATTCAAACTTATTCAAAAAGATAAGATCTTTATCTTCTAGCTTCCTGCAGAGTTTTCACAGTATTGTCTTCTTATTATTTCAATATAGTTGAACATGTTACACAACCTTTTTTTAGTAAGCTTTTCTTTTTATTACTTTTCCCATTTCTATAAAATTTTTTGATTAATACAGCAATTAATAAATTCACATATTTTCACTTTATTAGTTTTCCAGTATCCAATTAATCGATATTACGTAATTAATGTCTTGGCAGACATGAATTTGGATCAAAATACTTCTTTTTAGATCGGTGTTCACTGTATAACAAAGGATTAGTGTGCAAGGATGTTCCAACGTTAGCCCTGCCGAGGCTTTTATACCATTAAGCCTTTTCCCTTCCGGGGTAGGCGTGACTTGTTCGGTTGGAAGGTAGTGAAATAGGTATATAGGTGTGATGTTGATCGGTATATGGGTATAGGGTGGATGGGTATGTAGGTGTTATGTATAGATGTTTTAGATTGATCTGGAGTTCTCGTGTTATTTATATAAATGACACGTTCACTCCGCAACACTGCTCCGACCCAGGTTGCTGATCAATCTCTCTAGCGATCACCCCAAATGAGGAGCCTCACAAAATTATTATGTATGGTTCCCCACTTGGGTCCATTAGTATCCAAGGTCTTTGTTTCAGGCATCATTCACTCTATTGTCACTCTGTTTATAAACTATTTGTCGCCACATATTTCTGTCCTGGCATACTACTCTAGCTTCACTCACGTCCATGCATTTTTTCATGCAGGCTCTTGTATTTCTATGGCTTCTTATGTCTCTTCGTATCAGTGTCTCATTCACAGATTCTAACCATTCTTTCGGTGGTCTACCTCTGGGCATTCTGCCATTTACTTTACCTTTATACACTTGCTTGGTCAGTCGTTCATCTTTCATTCTTTCAAGATGTCGGAACCACCTTAGCTGATTTCTCTCCCATATGTCAACTAGTGTCTCCCCTGTACCACATTCTTTGAGGATTGTCTCGTTTCGTACTTTGTCCATCAGTGATTTCCCGCATATTATGCGCAGAGGTTTCATGCCGATCTCGTTGATTTTACTCCTGTCCTTTTCTTGACAGGTCCATATCTCGCTACCGTATAGTACAGTCGGTACGAAAATAGAGTTATGTATGGCCATTTTAGCTTTTTTTGATATGTTTTTATTTGTGAGGATGGACCTTGCTCTACCGATAACCTGCTTAACCTTATTTATGCGCCTATCTAATTCCCCATCTATTTTTCCGTCGTTAGTGAATAGACTACCTAGATATACGTACTTGTCAACTTGTTCTAATTTCTCATCATTTAGGACTATGTTGCATATTGTTTTCTCACTTTTTCCCTCAAACACCATGACTTTCGTTTTATTCACGTTAATTTTGAGGTCCATGTTCTTCATGCTTGTATTAAGTTTATTCAACATTCTTTGCAAGTCTTCGACTGATTCTGCCATAACAATCTTGTCATCCGCGAAAGCCAACCCACGTACCTTGACGGTTTCGAGATCTACACCTTTTTCGTCGAAGAGGGCAGTTCTAAGACACTTATCCATGAATATGATAAAAAGCCACGAGGACATAACGCATCCTTGTTTCACGCCTTGCATAATATCGAACCATTCACTCTTTTTCCCATTTACCCTTACACTCGCTTTACTACCTGTATATATTGTTTTTATTGCTTGTAGGAGCCCTCCATTCACTCCATACTCTTTAAGGACTTCCCAAAGTTTACTTCTATTTACCGTGTCGAATGCTTTTTCTAGATCGATAAATGCACAGAAGACTTTCTTTCCTACTCTCAAACTTTTTTCTGCGACCTGTCTTAGGCTAAATATCTGATCCGTACATGATCTTCTTGGCATAAATTCACTTTGGACTTCCCATATTTTCTCTTCTGTAATTTGTATTACCCTA